>VXBB01006418.1:308165-405980 GCA_013399915.1 Illadopsis cleaveri
TGGGGGAGGGCAGTAAGTGAGGCTCCTGCCGCCTCCTAGGCCGCCTGCTTTCATCCCTGGCTGCGGCTCGGACCATGCGAGCGAGGAGTCTGTCTGCCGGGGTTCGGCAGGGTGGCTTTGTTGATGTGTATCTGCCTCTTTTTAGGACGCTCATGCAAATCTTGTTGTCCTTGCACCGAGTGCCAGCCTTCAGGGAAGTTGATAAGGCAGAGTGCATGGGAGGCAGTACCTGTCAGCTTCCAGCTAGCAGCCTTGGCCTAACACAGCTAGCTGTGAAGTCAAAATACTTTGGGACAGCATGTGAGCAGATAAGCCAAAGTGAACAGATTGAGTAAGAGTGAGCCATTTTTGTGTGATTTCCTAGTCTGCAGTTCATTTTGCCACCTTAGCTTTAAATCAAGGAATGTGGTAATGCTTGGATGAAGACAACAGGGCAGGGTTTTGTGGAAGTCAAAGGTCTTTTGTATTCTGACCTACTAGAGGCAGGACTGAAGTGCCTGGTCAGAAGAAGAGGAATCGGGTACCTCATTAAACCCTCCTTTGTTCTCATATGTACTCAATGGTGAAAGGAAAGATCAATCAACCAGTTACTGGGTGAAGGTGATACCTAGCCAGTAAATTTCAAATTTTACAACTGAGTGTCTTTTGGAGCTCCTTGAGTTCCTGTTGATTCAGAAGCTAGTTAAAGGCTTCACTAGATGACAGTTTGGAGTGCTTGAATGAGGATCCTCTTCTGACAAGCCTTCTGGAATAGTCTGTCTTGACTGTCTTAGCCTGGATGAGATGGTATGCTGTTGAATTCAAAATTGTGGCATACCTAGCAGAAAACACTGGGAACATAGAGAATTTTTAAAACATTTTCCTTGGTTCTTTTCTTGTTTTTGCAAATTTATAGTTCTGTATCACTCGCTCAGCATCTTAAGATTCCTTCTCTTTTTGCATTGCTACTTAGAAATTTCATGAATTCTGCTCTTTCTGCTTCTTGAATGTTGTTGCCTTGACTCAAATTCTTTGCGTCTGTAATCACCATTGTCCTGCTGCTGGCCTTGAGGTGGCTTCAGTTTTTGTTTCTTATGCTTTTCTCACCTTTTCTTTCTCTTGCTATCTGCCTTCATCATTTATTCATTCTTTTTTGGTGGACTCTTTTCTTATTGGTAGACTTCCACCAATGGCGGAATTTTTTCCCTCCTTTTGTTTTCGGTAATCTTCAGTGATGTTATAAATGATTCACACCCAATTTGATATCAAGTGTTTTATTTTCCCATTTCCAAAATAAAATTTGAATCAGCCACAATAAAAGCAAGCAACATCGATCGAGGTTGGGTGGACAGGAGGACAGTCTCAATTGAGCTGACCTTCTCCATCCACAAACCTCAGGTTTCAGGGTCTAGTTTTTATACAGTTTTTCTGCCCTGGAACAAGTTATTTGTGAGTCTCTGTTCAGTGTGTGTATTCATGCTATCCTCTTCTTTTACTGTTTGGGTCTGAAAGGATTTCCTGGCAGGGTCGGACTTCTGAATGGGGTTCCTGGAATTGTCCTTTGAGATGTTGAATCCCCTCCATCTCTGGGTTCTCCCACCTTGATTAGTATCAGGTGTTGATGTTCCGACAAGTGGGGGGGTTCCACCCTTGATGACCGGGCCATCCTCCCTCCCGGCCACATCTTTTCCGTTGTAAATGGTGGTTTTACCCTGCTATTATTTCGAGGAGCTTTACAAATGGATATGAATTTCGGCAGCTGGAGACGCTTTTTACAATCTTTGAAAGTCAGAACTTGCAACATGATTTTCAGGTTATACATAAAATATATTTTGATACAAGAATTTACCCAAAGCATGTATCACAAGTGATTTCAGGTTGCTACTGCTGAAGTGATTCTCTCTTTATCAGTTCTTCTTCAGCTTGTGATTCTGCTTTCCTCAGTATCACTGAACTAAGAGTTTCCCTTGATTTTGAGAAGTAGGAAAAAAATTAATACTACTTCTTCCACTGTTCACTGTGGAATAGACTTAGGGCTCCTCTTAGTGGCAGGATTTTAACAGAACACAGACAAATTGAACTAGTTTAGGGTGAATATAAAACTTACTTGTGATGCTGCTCTCATCCCAGACTGTATAGCTTTCACAGTTGTCTGTTCTTATTTTAAACAGTCTTGAGGAAAGCTGGTTTAATAAAGAAGAGATAAAAACTGCTGTTAAATTTGCAATGTAACCAGATGCAAACCCCAAGGGAGTAACAATCTTCTCATTTCTATGTACCCTACTTATTACTTTTAATGATAGAATGTGAGAGTAAATGACTGTGTTTGTGAGGTGGGTCCCTGTAGGAGTTTTGGTCACTAAAGATAAAGAATTGAATAATATTTGTTCAGAAATAACACTCATCGTTGAGCAGTAGATTTTTCAGTTCTCTTGGCCATCGAAGGAGGACAATACACAACAACATATGGGGTGTGTGCATTTAACATACGGTCACTTGTGCTTATGTAGATAAGAACTGATGTTAAGCCATTCCAATTAAGCGAACTAGAAACTTTGCTGTGCAAGACCAAGTAAATTAAGCTTAAACCAGTGTAAAAAAAGCCATGAATGTGTGCAAAACACAGTTGTACCTATTGACTTGTATTGCTACAATGCAGCATATTTGTGTATATAAATCAATTGCACAATTACAAAGGTAATACTTTGCATATCGAAGTTAGGAGACCTTCATGGTGGACTTAGGAAACTGGAGTGTGTCTAGCCTGATATAACCTTGGCCACTACAGCCGAGGCTTCTATTAATAGCAAGGGAATCAAATGTGGAGCCTACTTACAAACTTTATCTACCATCTGTCTGCTCAGATAAAATTTTGTGTAGATGCTGTATATGAATATTATGGTAACATTCTTTTGTTTCTCTTCTTGTTATCTGGTCTCCATCTTCATATTATTTATTTGATGCAGCTCAAAAAATACTTCTCGTGAACTCTTTGTTAACTGATCTGCTATAAAGGAAATCTCCAGTTTAGAATCTGGAATATCTTTTCATTGCCTTTAAGATGGCTAATGTAAATCTAGAGATGGTTTGTCCTAGAGTATGAGGATGGGTTTATGTTAATCTTGTAGTACTAGTTAAGTATATAATTTGCTTTATAGGGATACCAGAGTGTTAGTTTTTTATTTCTGGTGCCTTTATAAAATGAAGCTGGAATATTGCATAATGGATGGATACTGATTTGCCTTAGGTACTTTGATTTGCTTTAGGTAACTTGTGTAATTTTCATTTGTTTTAGAAAAATCAGATTGTCACATTTTTGAACCTTTTGATTTCCATGCAGGTTTCAGTGTTTTTGGTGTTTAAGTTAATTGCAGTTGGTTTGATCTACTAGAATGTAATGTAGACTTCAGAAGATATTCAAGTTTGTAAATGCAGCTGCTTGTGAAAGTATTAAAAATTCTAGCTGTGGCAAGGTTGAATAGATTTTAAAATCCATTGATATGTCAGGAGGTGGAAGTAATTCGTAGTTATCTCCAATATGGTATCCAACTATTTGTAAGTGAAATTTAACAAGTCCTTCAGAGGTAATTTATAATGCTCTGAAGAGGCAAAAATCTTATGTTCTAAAGCATTTTGAGTGGACATATGCTCATAGTTCAAATGAGTTCATCTGTTGGATTAAAAAAACACCCCATGCAGTTGGACAGGGGAAAATTCAGACTGGAGTATTTTTTGGTTGGTAGATGGTCTTGTATTACAATGAAACTGATAGTTTATGAAATAAGCTTGAAGAAAGCAATATGCCATATGGTTATTATAAGAGTATAACTAGTCAGTAATCTGTTACTGCTGGGTACCATCTTGTTTGTATGGCTGTCTTGTTCTGATTCCCCTCTGAGTCTGTAGACAATAACCTGATATACTGGAGAGCCTCAGCACTTTGGCTATTTCATGCTGCCGTGTCCTGTTTCAGGGTATGTCTGTGTGTTGACTTATTTGTTAAATTAATCATGTGGGAAGCAGATATTTTAGTGCTGCATTACAGTACAACATGAAAAATACCTCCATCAAGGGTTGCATATCCTGAAAGGTGAAAAGCCAGGTTAAGAATTTCCTTTAATAGGCTTTTGCAGTGAAGTTTTTTGTGTATTTCTTGGTTATTATGGCAACCAATGGCTCCATTGACATAGTGTTGCCTTCTCTTATGACTTACATCAAAGGGACTAGGGTGTTATGCATTTTCACTTGCAACAGTGGGCTGTTTCTTTATCCAGTAAAAATCCTATCCTTACAAGAAAGGTAACTCTCACAGATTGGTGGTATATGCTGTGTGTTCAAAAGCACCTTCAGGTACCTAGCTCTAAACTCCCTGCAGTTCTGTCTCTACTGATCCCTGCTTATCTTTCCATTTAGCTCTGTGTCTTAAAGTGTGAGTCAGTGTAAGTTTCATAGAAATCTTGTATGAGCTGCACAGTTGATCAGACTTCTCTGTTTTTTGTTTTTTTTTTTAATCATTATATGTCTCTCTTGGAGACAAATGTGTCTGTTGGGTCTACTGTGATATATATGTATGTGTATGTATATATATGTAGCATATTACTGCTTCAAGGTTGTTCTTTCCAGTGTGACTCTATCAATTGTCTTGTTTAACAATTACCAAGAAATTTTCAGTTCTCCACGACCTAGGCTAGGTTTGGTAATGCAGCCTCAGAGATATAAGGGTGCTCTTTTGGAACTTTCTCCAAGAGGTTGGTGAAACAGATGCTTTTTCAACAGACTGAGAGCCTACAAGTAGCCAGCTTTAGTTTAGTCTCTGAGTTTTATGAAACCACATAAAAATGCCTGTGTGTTCAGGGTTGTTCAGTTGGTGCAAATGGTGTTTTCTAGGGTCTCTGTCAACTCCATGCAGCTTTTCTGCCTCTGAAGTCCTTTGGGCTACGAAGGAGAGACTGAAGAGGAGTCTGAGCTGTAGTGGCTGTTAGCTTAGTGTGAGAGTCTGGATAAATCCATGGTTACGTATGATGGATGTGACTGTTCAGAGCAAAATTGCCACCATGTTCATCCACATACAAAGCACAGGAATTAATATGGGGATTCACAAGGACCACAGAATTTGAAGCTACCATGCATTTATAAACAATTGATTTCCTCTGTATTCCTTCATGCCTCTCTGAGACATAAAGCTGAAGATAATGTATTGCTTCTTAGGATTCCACAGTAAGACTGAGTAGTTTACATAGAGCTTCATGTTATGCCTTATCCTTGGAAAGCAAAAGACATTGCAGATCAACATGTTGATTAAGTCTATTATGTCATACAGTCAGCTCTCAAACCTGCCTGACTTGATTTCTTTTAAGAATGTCTCTAATTAGGACTACATCAATCAGACTCTAAATTCGTTGCTGAGATGTATTCCAAATGGTTAACAGCCAAGTGCTACTTTTGTATTACTATCTTTAGAGCTGTGACCTGACTAAATGTATTGTTACTTTATACATGCCTCTGCAATAATGTATAGTTGTTTCAAAGTCATCAGTAAGATGTTGAAACATACCAACATACATAACTATAAATATTTAGAAGCCTAAACTGTTGCTATGTTAGTTACTGAACAAACTTAAATGATGGTTTTACCCCAAAGATTTGCTGATAGAACCAGTCTGATTTGAAGAACACAGCAGTACTGTGAAGGCTGTGCTCACAAGATATGACTGCTATATATCTTGCCTTGCCTGAAATTAGGCTTATGTATTGTATCACTTGTCTATTGCTTTGTCCTTTGCCTTGGTATATATTCAACTTAAGAAGAGCTGTGTTTTAGAGCTCTCTGAAACAGTCTTGTTTAGATCCAGGCTAACCAGTGTTGATTTTCGCTTCCTTTACTTTGATCCCACCAAATTCTAAAGCTGCTTTTATACCTTTTATGGACCAATCATCTGCCCAGGATTCCAAGTGTACTACACCAGAGTGGAGTGTTACTTGTCTGGTATATATTTGATCTACATGGAGCTGTCAGTGGATCTGTTGGCAATGGAACAAATGTGATTTTGGGAGTATGTTTAGGGAACACATTCCTAAAGAACTGTTGTTTCTTAGATCTTTATTAATGACCACATAGGTTGATTCAGATTTCAGGCAATACTTCCTTATCACTTGTACAGTATCAGGAATTTTATATTTTCAAAAAATTCTGGAATGGTATCTGACAGCTGCAGGTGATTTTAAATAATAGTATCTTAGGTGCCTTCCTCTGTAGAGGGTTCTGGGACTAAGCTTTGAAAACAATGAATTTTCTTTGCACTGAATTAATAGAGATACCCAATTGGGGTATCTCTATTACAGCAACAAGGACTAAATGAACTCCTGCCTTCTTCAGGATGCACCTGTTTCTGCACAGTGCCTGCACTGATAATAGCTCTGGCATGAAACACAGAAATACTTTCTAAGAAAACTGCAGATTACTTATATATACACCTTGTCTATTGGAGGCCTGGCCAAAGCTTAAGTTGATACTTATTATTAAAATCCACACGTTTTACTCAAATCATGAAGAAATGAAGGTTGTTTTTACATTTGTTTAGCACTGTGTAGTCGCTTAGAATTTCGTCATATGAAGTATTTGGGTCAGAATACTACATGCTATATGTTTGACCTGTTTAAATTCTCTTGGGAGAATTTTGTTAGCCAGAAAATGTTTTTTTAACTCTATCTTGAAAACTTGATTTTTGTTCTTTCATGTAGATCTGCCGTCCATGTATTTCAAGGTAGATGATTGATGGGACTCCAAAAGCAACTGGTCAGGGAGACTGGGTATGAACTTAAAATGGTTTGGGAAGATTGAGGGCCAGGCAGACATGGCTCTGATGAGGGCTCAGGACCAGATATTTTATTTGCTGATCTGCCTGTCTTTCACGTCTACTTCTGAAGTCAGCTGGTAATTCTGCTTGTGAATGCTGTGTAAGGTTAAGAACTCTGCAAAATCAGATCCTAAATATTATAAAGTTAAGCATCCAGATTTAGAATATACACTATGTCTTAATTCCTCTATCTTTAGTTCGTAGTTGAAGGGGAGGAAAAAAGGTGTCTTTAGACTCCATGCTGTGAAAAAACTTTGAATGTAAATATTTTTATTGTGTGCTTTTTTCATGTAAACCTTGATAAAGACTGCTTTTTAGAGTTGAGTTTGAGGTATGTTCTTATCAATGCCTTCTACAGTGCAATGAAATACTAAATTTAGCTGGTCCTTTAAGAAGTTTCTTTTCTCAACTGAAAAGGCTGCAGTTCCTGTTGAAGACTGCATTCATACATGCAAATAGATAAATTAAGATAATTGAAAAAATCTTAATATTTCCATTAATAGCATAAGTGAAGCCTTTTTTAATTTGTAAGGGCTTCACTTTACGGTCACTGTGATGTTTGCAAGAGCTGCACCAAAGAGACTGAGTATTAGATTTGTAAGCTACTGTCTGATATTGTACAAATATACTTCAAGTTGTGTGTAGGTTGAGGCTTTTCAATCAAACTAGGTAAAAGTAAGTTGTACTTAAATGCAATTGCTATGCAGTAATTTTATTCCAGAGCATCCACCCTTTCTCTAAAGAATGTTTTTGCAGCAGCAGATTGTGTTACTCTCTGGAGTTGCTCTCTTGACTATCAAAATGCTCAAATTCAACAACTTTGTTTCAAACACAGCTCAGCTGCAGCTCTCAGAAGTTCATTCCTTCTCATTCTTACTCAGTTTTTCTTTAAAAAAGGCCTTATGATTGAAACCCCCAAATCTACTGTGTCTGGTTGATAATGGGTACTTGTATACTAATGAAAACCATTATAGCTTTGTCTACTATACGTTTGTCTGAGGACTAACAGAGAATACTGGAAATGCTCTGCAGAGCTTTTTCTGCTTTTTCTTTGACCTGGTGTGCTTCTTCACTTAATGTAGCACTGAGCACTAAGAGAGCTAGTGAGTCATTGCCTCTCTTCCTGCTGTTCTGCAAGGCTTGGAATAACTTCTGAGTGTCCAGTCTCTCATTTCTAGCCTCCTAACCTGGCCAGTCAGCCTTGTCATGAAAGCTTAAAGCCTGAAAAGATGTACTTTAAAGGTGTTTTTTTTTCCTTGAGAAACCATTAGTTCTGCTGTGTTTCATTGTTCTCTGCTATTGACTGTTGTCTCTACTTTGGAAATTTTCTGGTTAGAAGAGTTCAACTAACATCTTTTCAGTTGGCTTTGCCCCTAATAGCAGAAATGCAAGTATTTGGTTTTGTCTATGAACTCTGTAGCTTGCAGTTTTCATAAGGAGCAGAAGAGTGCTCATTCCTTGGTCTGGAAGTCAGTACCACATTGATTCATTTTCAGAAGCCTGTTTTGCAGGTGAAAGGAATTTAACTAATGAAATGTAGTTATTAGGGTGTGTGGGGGAAACATGCTAAGCTTAATTTTAATAGAAACAGTAGGTTTATTTCTCTGCATTTCTTCAGAGTTACCTTTGTATTTGTTATGGTTAGGGACAGTGGATTTACATAAAGCAACCCTACAATTATATGAAAGACCTTTTTCATCCAGATAATTTTCTAATCCTGATTATGCAAGTTTTATTTTGTTCTGAATTAAGGTTTGGTATTTGTACTGCAAAAACAGGAAAAAGTACACAAGAAATGATGAAAGGAGTTTGTAAGAGCTCAGAAACAATTGTAGCACTCAAAAAGTACTTTGTATCTTGCATCTATTTGTAGATTCAGTGTACCTGGGAATAGTATTTGTGTGTTAGTTTTACCGTGGAGACAGAATACCTGCTTTTTAAAAAACTTGTGTTGAATTCATATTTATAAAACTTCATTTGAATACTTTATGAAACATTATATGATGTCAGTCAGGAGGCATACAGTACAAAGCTGACTGGCCAGGTTAGGAGGCTAGAAATCAGAGACTGGACACTAATAAGTTATTCCAATCCTTGCAGAATATATATTATACTATATGTGTGTACATATGAAATGTATATTAGGTTTTAAATAAGAACGCAGTTTAGGTATGACTTACTGAATTGAAGAATCAAGTAGAGCTTTACTTTCTTTGCTTAAAAATTGATTTCCAGCAGTTTTCATTTGGATTCTGTCGCTTGGGTCCCAGATCCTTATCCTGAAAAGCTTCTGCCAGAGTCAGATACTTGTAGTGCTATATTACTATTAAGAATGGGAAATAGGGATCCTTTCTTTTGGCAGTCTTATGATCCAGTGTAAGAGCAAATGACTTTTAAACACAGGGAGGCAGGGGACAAAATAGCGAGAGAAAAGTGAGGGTAAAAATAGTCCATCTGTGTATATGTGAACTTATGTCAAGTTTCTGGAATGCACCTGAAACTTGAGACACTGTAGGATGTAGTGGATGAAGGACTGATCAAATGTTCAAAAGCTGTAAAGGTGTGGTCTGGGTGATACTGAAAGCATTTATCAGAGTTGTGGCAGGACTGATCTGGTTCGACTAGGCTGTGAAACTGTAGCGTAAAGGGAAGGAGTTGTTTTACCTGAAGCCACTTCTAAAACACATTTAGGAAAGTCACAGTAGAATGATTAAAAATGGAAATAGTAGGAAAGAATGGAATTCATCTGGAAATTTTTACATTGAAGTTGTTCAGAAGATATTAATGCTGTTTATGTTTATAACAAATGGTATTGCTTACTTGTGTAGATGTTAGCAATGTTCTGCATTTCACAAATGAGAAACTAATGCAGCAAAAGAACTGCCAGAATTTGATTTGAAGTCATGTGGACAAGATTCTTTGTTAAACCTAAGTTTTTATTTAATTGCAAGTTTACTGTTTATTCTCTCCTTTTACTAAAATTAGCCTTACCTTTTTGTGAAAAAGTGATTTCAAAGGTAGAAAAATACATAAAAAATCAAAACCAGAATAAAGTTTTGAATCGGAAAAAAGAATAAGGAAAAAGGTTTATGGTTTTTGTCTTCATGTGGACCTGTATTTAGTACTTCTATGCTAGACCTTCAGATACATGGGGCTTAAATATATCTGTCTATTGAATTGACATTCTCGCTGATATACTCGTTCTTAAACATCATTCTAGTATAGTATTAAAAATGTTTGAAGAGTATAGAACTGCTAAAAGATTGGATAAGAACTACAAGCTTGTTGGAAGAAGTATTTTGCAATATTGAAATCAAGTTTAAAAGCTTAGATCAAGGTGATCTGTCAGTTACCTAGTCAGTCTTCTTCTCTGTCATTATTTTTGAACTTCTTCAGAAAAAATGTATTTCTTATCTAGATTATATCCACTTTTCACTGCCCCTATTAGAGATTTCTGCCTGCTGCAAGTGGTGGATTTCTGGGGCTTGATGGTACCAGGGGAGATCTGGGCAATGCTCCTTCTTGTTGCCTATTATAGCCTGTTTTGATAGTCTCAGAAGCATTTTGAAACACACATTTATGTAGATGTACAGTTCTTTAGCTGATGCTGTGTTAAGGGAGTTCTTTCAGAAGTATGTAAGGAACTGATTGTGGAATAGCTTTGGCTGCTGTTTGTCCAGTGACCATGTAAGCCATTGAGGAGTTGGTCCAGCTGGCTCTTTCAGCCTGGATAAGAAATCTCAGCTTGTTTCTTCCTATGCACAACTGGGGGTTCAGTCTCTTCTTTAGTTAAGACAGCTATTGTCCTAACTCTGAAGACCTTCCAAGTCATTGTCTGACATTCTGTCAATATTTATAGAGGAATTAATATAACACTCTGCTATAGAACTTTGGATAATTCTGGACTCTACTACTTTAACACTGTAGCCTTTGAACCATAAATGCAGAGTATGGTGCCATTTGTAAAATTACACTGGTGTTCAGCTTAAAGGTTTAGGGCCTGATCTAGGAATTGTTTCCTGTTTGAACCTACTGTGGTTTATGCATGTGACAGTGAAAGAACTTTTCCTTACAGGGAATCAAATCTGGCTCCTTTATTGGTCTTCCAGGATCTGTGTTCATATAGCAATAATAGCACACTTTATAATTCAATAATGCTTTCTTGAGACTCTCAAGAGACAACATATTCATACCTTTTATTTTCAGGATCTGTAAATTTTGGGATTGTTAATCCATGACCCTGAGATTAGCACAGTTGGTTAGGGCATGGTGTTAGTAATGCCAAGGTCATGGGTTTGGTTCCCATAGGCACCACTGACTTAGGAATTGCACTCAATGATTCTTTGGGTCCCTTCTGATTCTGTTGTGATGGGTTCAGAACTGGCATGTTGACATAGACTTCATGGGGAGCAGAGCTTATTTTCTGTGGGAGGAAGCCTTGTGCTTAGCAGAAGATGGGATTCAAAATGACTTTACCTGTGTGTTTTGTTACAGTGGCTTCCTTAGCTTGAGATCATAACCAGTGTAAACATCTTTTGACAGAATGTGAAATATATAGGGGTGATGGGCTGTAACAGATTTTAGAATGCACTGTGTAGTAATTCCTTCTTTTTGTGTCTTTTAGATCTTCATATACTTTTGATCCCTTCTTATAAGGACAGTGGTGAAAGGGAAACCAATTGCTTTAAAAATATGGAATACATATTTTACCAGAGCTGAAGCACATTTAAATCACATTTGTGATTTATAGCAGTTCGGGTTTCTGTATGTGGAAAAGATAAAAGTGAATGACCGAAGAGAAAAAGTGAATGACTTTTACAAGCTCCTTTGAATTCCCTGCAGTTGCAAATTGTGCTGTTTATCCATATTTGAACATGGAATAACTTTTCATAACTTCACTGAAGGTAGTATGAAAAGTGGAAGGCAAAAGCAAACACTTTATTTAATTAATTAACAGAAAGTTGTCAGTCATCACTGAGCTCTTTCTGTCAGGCCCTTTCCCTCCCAGGGATATATTGGTTGTATATATGAACAGCAAATAGACTAGTACTGTCCTTCTGTACCTTTTCTTAATAAAAAGTCTCATTTCTAATGTGCAAAAGCAAAGGAGAAGCTCTTAATCTTGAATCTTGTGAATTTGCTACCGTTTTTATGAATTGCCATTTTAATTGTTGGACTTGTATCTTCTTTTTTATTTTTGCCTTTTGTTTTTGATTCAGATACTTGCTTTGTGGCTTTCTTCTATTTCCTTCTTCTCTTGAGGGTGGTTCTTCAATGGTCCTCAAAAAAGAAAGGCTTAAGTTTTAGAAAGAGCAGGCTGCTTCTGGAAACTATGGCATAAATTTGGAAAGCAATTTTCATATTCAAACAAAGCTGTATTTTTTTCTGAAATTTTGTGTTGAAAAATTACTAGTAAAATCTAGCAAGTCTTTCCAGTATAGTTTATTCTTGTGTGATGTATTTTTAGACTATCCTTTGTTTAGTGTTGTTTTTGACGTGGGTAAATAACTCTTTGATGTTGTTATATGTCCTTTCTAAAAATAGCTTGGGAGCTGAAAAGTATTCAATGTCTCTTGAGTCAGGCTCATGTTAAGTGAGTGGGAAATCATTCTGTCTGCTCTAATGGGGTTTGGCTCAACATCATGTCACTGTGCATTAGCCAAGCTTCAGCTACTACCATGCAGGAATTTTTCAAAGAACAAATGTTTTCTTTTCTTTTTAAATGAAACAATTTTTGTAAGGATTTTGTAAATCTTAGTTGCTGTACGTTTGAAATACACACTGATCCTGCAAAATCTTATGCCTTTTTAAGTTGTTTTTATTGTCAAGAGACATTTTTAAAAGTCATTATCTGAATGAGGACTTGAAAAATCTGTCCAATCTCTGATTATGTCACAGAAAGGAGAGGAAAGTCAGTGCTCTTCTAATTGTTCAGTGGAGGATACTTCTAATATATATGTGAAAAAGCTGGGATCTTATATGTGTGATTTTAAGCAGCAGAAAAAAAATCGGCAGCTTTATAATTCACTGGTCTCGGAATCAGAATGGGCTTGAACAGAGTAGCTGGAATTTCAGAATACCATTTCCATACCACCTTTAATGTAAAAGCATGTACTCTCTGAAAAATGGAAAAAGGAATGCTTTTTTTAGTATATGTTAACACTGCTGAGCTGTGCTTGGCTAACATTTTTCTCATCTGTTTTATAGGTTTTGTAAAAGACACCGGATTAAATCAAATTCAAATGTTCCATGTGTTCCAAAAGACTTGTTGATGATGTCAGAATTAGTTCTTCCACAGTTCATCTTTAGTCTGATTCAGCACTTAAGAGAGGGATATAATGAGCCTGGTAGGTTTTGAATTTGCATATATCTGGCATATCTTACCATGCTGTTACCTCTTGCTTTGCAGTTTATGAAGACACAGTACATGAATGCTATGCTTTGTTTATGTCATTGTATTTTGTTACTCTCTTCCTAACAAAATTACAGCCTGACTAGGTGATTGATTTTGTTACTTGGTGGCATGCTTAAATATGTTTTAAGGGTTACCTAGCATTATGCTGAGCTCTTGCAGAAAATGAAATCAGGTATAGTTTGAAATTTTCTATGCGTGAATTTTAGAGTATGATGAATATGTAAATTATTTTCATTTGCAATGGTCGTAACTGTTCTGCTTGTCATGGTTTTGGTTAAATTATATTACATCTACACCAAAAGTTCTTCTTACTTGGTTTTCAGCTCTTGATCTGCCATCAGAGAAAGACCTTCATAAGATCCTCCAGGTTTTGGAACCTCATGTTTCCTTCCTAGAAGACTTGACCAAAATGGGAGGTGCAATGAGATCAGTTCTTACCCAGGTTTTAACTAGCCAACAGTTCTACAAAAATCTTAGCTCTGGTATGTTTGTGTTATTTCTAATAATTAAATTTTCAAACTATAAAGAATTAAGGGCATAAGTTTTGTTTACAACTTGAGTTTCTGCATGTTTTTATTTGACATCTCAAAACAGAGAAAACCCCCATATTTTTAAGGATATTACGATAGGAGGGTGAGCTTCAGGAGTGACTTAGAAACATTTGTTATTAAGACTTGTAAGAGCAAACATCTGATCTGTGTCCCAAACAAATGTATAAATAAACATCTTTTCAGAAAAGTTTTTATAAGAAATCCATTCTAGCTTAGTACTTCCAAACTAGTCATAACAAGGTTATTTGAAGTGGAATATG
Organism: Illadopsis cleaveri; assembly: GCA_013399915.1. NCBI lineage: Eukaryota > Metazoa > Chordata > Aves > Passeriformes > Timaliidae > Illadopsis > Illadopsis cleaveri. Next base: position 322,228 of record VXBB01006418.1, read on the forward strand.
TCTTACTTATTTTGGGATCTGCTCTCACAGAGGTTTCTGGAAGAGGCCCACTGTTTGACCTGCATATCTGTGCAAAGCCTTTTTCATCTTTTTTTCTTAAACATTAGCCCTCACTTCATTATTTATTTAGTCCTGTACCAAATCACAATGAATCTGAAAATGTTGGCCAGTCACAACTAAACCCAAACCCCCATTAAATTGTAAATTGACTCCATGTTATTTTCTTGTGATTAAGAGTCCTTTGCATAGGCATGGAACAAATAGTAATTACTGTAGTTTTAAGTTGCCATAACTGGCTTGGGCAGCAGCTAGGGAAAGAACAGGCAATCTCCAAATCTTTATTTGAAAGGAGAAACACTTAGTAAAGCTGCCTCAGGGGTAGTTTTCTTTATTCTTTCCTTCCTTTTTCTCTCCTGTAATAGTATTTGAATGGACGTAATTTAATTACTTCTCTTTCCTATATGTGATGGATTTCCTGATACAGAAATACAGAAAGGGAATGGAAAGTAAGACATGCTTATCTGGACTCTTGGAATGGAGAATATGTGGTATTAAATTAAGACATTGTGGGCCATTTTTTAGATTGCATGCAGAGTATGAAGCATATGAACCAAGGAGCTGCTTTTGTGCTTTAATACTGTTTTATGTATGTATTCAAGGTGTTGGAGAGAATGCATGTGCAAAGAAAAGTCATGAAAAGTACCTCATTGCTTTGAAAGGCTCTGGATTGGCATTTCCTGAGGATAAAATTGCATGTGGTATGCAGGAACAAGGAGCTGGAACTAGCACATTATCTGTTCAAGGTTTGTGTAGAAAAATATTTTAAGAGAAGACTTGATTATTGATGGGTTTTATATAAACTACTTTGGGTTTATTTTTAAGAAAAGCTAATCTTAATGAAACTTAGGGAATTACCTGTTATTTATTGTGCTACCAAATTACAGGACTCTATCTTCTATCAACAAAACTAAACATGTTAACTTCTTGTTGCTAATAGGCTAAGCACCATTTTTCCAGTCATAACATTAGTGGAATTTGAATAGGCAAGATGAAATTGCTCATAGTGGAATTTTGCCACTGCAACAAATCAACAAATTTGCCTCTTCTTATAAAGGTTCTGTGGATTTCTTTTTTTTTTTTTTTTTTTTTCACTGAAGTGCCCTGAGGTGGAAGTCCATCAGAGTTGGTGGGTTTTTTTTCAGTTTCTGAAAGAATGCTGATTTGTTAACACAGTGCATTGAAGTTCTGCAATGGCATGTGTTTGCAAATCGCTAATTTTATATTGCTTGGAAATCTTACTCCAACTACTCAGTCTACTGCTATGTAGACTGCTATGTCTACTGCTATGTATTAAAGAAAATGAATGTCGTGTTCCATTTCATACTGGCTTAAATATCTTAAAATACTGTGCTTTCAATATAAAACTTATGAAAAAAATCTCTGAACTTTTTTATTTCAAAAGGTTTGGCAGGTGGTCCAGCAACATCAGGACAAGGGGATTCTTCAGATGAGGTGAGACTTTTTAATGACTGTAGTGAACTGCAACAGAATATTAAAGAGAGAGAATGCTTGCAGCCAAATCCCACAAATCTTACATCTTATATCTGCCATACATTATCCAAATTTTAGTAATTAGGAATAATGGAGGTATAAAGGAATAGATCTCATGCCTTTGATTTACTAAGGACCTCTTGAAAAGTCCTGAGTTTTTCTGATACTGTTCCAGTTTCATTTATGTATGTAATGGAGAAGAAACCTGTTTAGATATTCTAGAAATCGCTGTCAAGTAAATTGGGCTGGACTGAAGCAAACTTAAAGCATGTAAAGCTCTGAGTGGTGTTAGCAGTTTTTGGCACTTGAGAATCCAGCTGAACTGGTGATAGCAGCAGTGAGAATTTCTCTGTAGATAAATTCCCATGTGTAGACTTGATCTTACTTACCAAACATGTGGAGTGGGAGTAAAAAGGAGAGAATCTCATTTTAGATTGAGCTTTAATAACTAAGTGGAGGAAAGTTAAATTCTGGTAGAGTAACTTCTATCAGTTTATTCTCATCTTTTTTTCTCAACTATTTAAAACCTATTTCAACTAGTAAGCCTTAGCAGACATTTTGGTTGAGTAACATAACAAACTTTAAATAGTGTAAAGAGACATCCCATAGAAAACATCTATCCCTCACTGTGGCAAAAACATTCATGGACTGTGTTTTATTTGATTCCTTGGAACATAAAATCTTCTTAAGTAGGACAGGTTTAGAGAGGGCCTTTTTTTCTCCTTTTGCAGAAAGGAAAACATGAGAAATAACCGTCATTCTTCAGATTAATATTTTGGTTAGAACCATCTACTATTGTAGAAGTAAAACTAAATACTGAACTGTGCCAAAATTTTAGTTTAGTGTTGCTGTTTAGTTCCCTGCAGAAGTACTGCTCTGATTTGTAGTCTATGTAAATTTTGTGATCTAGTGTTCCATCTGTGAAACAATGCCACCAATTAGATCTTGGTAAGAAAGACCATTTTTAACCTTCCAACATTCATTTTAAATACCAGAGGAAGAAAATCGAGTTAAACATGTGCTCTTGCCACATTTCTTAATTATAACACAGTTTTACTCTGCTCTAAGAGAGTATAATCAGGTATTAAAAACAAACTATAAATGCCCTGTGTAGCTCACATGAGAGTATGGAGGAGAGGAATGTTATTTTTCTAATAGGCATTTCAGCTTTCCACCTGCCCAGTCTATTTTGACTTTTGGATGGAAGGAGTGGACTTACTTTTCAGTAATTCCTATTTGTCAAGCAGCTCATGATTGAGAAGAAGATTATAAACTGAAAAATTAATCTTTCTTCACTGGTGCTTTTTTCAGGGCAGGAGACTTGAATTGTAGAGTCCTGCAGTTCATAGTAATATTCCAGCAAGTCTGATTTTTTCTTGAGAATACATGGCCCCTCTGACTGGGGGCTGGGCAACATCCTGAGAACTGACTGACTCATTTCTAACTGAAGTACCAAAGTACCCTGTGTTCACAAAGACCACAGGATGCCTAAGTGTTCAAATGTGTGTCCATCTTAAAATAAATTTTCAGATGGAGGAAATGAAAGGGTAGGGAAAATCAGACCTTTCATTTACACCATACTTGTGGTCAGGCCTTAGATATAAAGTGTGAACAGTCATCTGCCTCAAGGAAGGGTAGTAACTTCTTGAGATTCAGGTTCTTTATCATTCCAGAGAAATTTGGAAGTAAAACACGGCATTTGCTTAGGGGAGAAGGATATTGAGTACTTATTTTTAACAGCAGATATCTGCATAAATTATATATCATTTTATTAGCTCCAGTAAGAATCTTTATGTCTGGTTTCATTAGGACTTCCAGTGTTGGCAAAGATCCATGCAACATTTAATATGCTCCTGTAATGTCACATTCTTTTTTTAACATGCAGTGTTAGATTTTGTGAAGTGGTGGTGGAGATGTTTTTAACTTGTATTACATTTTGGAACCTTTGGTGTTCAGTTTGTGGAGTGCCTCGAAAACTTCAGGTGACAAGTGCCTGTGTAAAAAATCTCCATTATTCTGCAGGGAACAAGCAGTTAAAATTGGGCCTCTTAAAGGTGTCAAGAATACTTTGTTCTTGCATCAAAAGTTTATATTGATTAGAAAGTATGTAGCTAATTATATATGTTGCCAACTTTGATATACAATATCTTGGCTGGTATTTTTTTCTCTGAAACAAAACCTTACAAACCCTACAAGTGGATAAGGTAAAATCTTAGATGTGCAAAGGTCAGAAATTTTGTTGCATTAAACAAAAATCAAAGCAACTAACCTTACAAAATTAGTAAAATAAATGTGGATGACAAGGCTGCTTGTTGGGGGAAAAAAGCCAGTTAAAAAATAAGGTTTTTCTCTAAAGAGTTGCACACAATGCATGATTCCTGTAAATAGTAAAAGCTTTTTTCTTGTAAGAATATATCGAAGGCTTCTCTGTTTTAGTTTGGTAGCTAAACCAGAATTTTGAGGGTGTACCATCTCTTGGCAATAAGGTTGTGAGTATATGACTGTCAATTTTTAAAACTCTTTCTCTACCCCAGGAGGACCAGGATGGTAGCCAAGGTGTGGGAAAGCGCAAGAGGGTGAAACTAAGCAGCACCACCAAAGGTATTTATAAAGTACTGATCTCAGTTTATCATGTTTGCTTTATGTTTGTCTTAAAAATACCCAGAGATACTCAATTCACTTCCAAGCACTGTAGTGCTGCATGACAGGCATTAAACATAGCAAAGTCTAAAAGAGAGTAACAAGTAAAAATGTGGTAATTGGCAGGTTAGATTTCCCGTGAGTGAGTACCACTGTCTGCGACTCTGACCATTTTGTCACCTCTGTGTTGCAGGCTGACCTCCAGAAATTCATTCAGTTTTCACTGTGTGCCTATCATGGCTGCAATATAACTTTACAAAGCAAGTGTTTGATGTATTTGTTCTTAACAAATTTTTTTTGATTGTGCCACTGTACAGTAGGATTGTATTTGCAGCCAGGCAGGAATGATTCTCTCTCATTCTGATTGGTCTTTCTGTACTGTTTTAGTAATGTTTTAGATAAAATACTTGAATGAAGTCTCTCTTGAAAGCACTCCATTATTTTTCTAGCTTGAAATTAGTCACTTTTGCAGTTTCTAGCCCAACATGAGTAGCACTCATGTTGAAGTTAGTGCAAGTTTTAATTCAAGAATAACCATAGGCTAGACAAGGTAGTTGTATCTTGTGCTTGACATGCTTCTGTGCTAAAAACTGTTTAATAACATTTAAATGCTATTGTTAAGTAAAGAAGACCTTCTTGGTTGTGGTTTTTTTAATATGAGTGTGAGGAGACTGGTATAGGAAGCGCAAAGAATTGGAAGCCTTGAGAAAAGAATATTTGGGTAGAGGAATTGTGGTGAAAATTGGAATAAAGTTTCTAGAAGGTCTCTGGAACGAAAGTTTGGAGCTTGAGTTTTAAATGCAAAGGTTCATGAATCAATGAAATAGTATGATGTGAGGAATATGGGAAAACAAGATCAATTGTTTCTAGTGTTTCCAGATTGGAGGAAAAGTGATGAGGAAGCTGAAAAAGCAGGGAACTAAATGTTTTGGTGATGTTGTTTAGAGGTGATCTTAAAAATGGTGTGAGAAAGATTGTGGTAGAGATGTGGAAGAGGCTGTAGTTTTGGAGAAATGCAGGAAACATAGAGACATTCAAGGCAAGTTCTCTAACTTGGATTTAAGAGGCTGTTGGCTTGTCTAAAAGATGCATTAGAGTCGGGTAACAGTAGGAAAAAATGCTGCTGTTCTGATGCGTAGTAACTAATTAGGGAAAGAGGCAGGGAGGAGGCCCAGATTTAGAAGCTGCCCGATCAGAAAACCAGTATCAGCTGTGACATTTCAAGAAAAGTGATACTTGAATTCAACATGTCATTTTCCCCCAGGATTGTAGTCTTCCCCCTCTGAGGCATCCCAACATGGACTGTGGTCATGATGTTGATAGATCATAATATCTGCCCCAGAGGAGGGAGTCTGCCAATGGGGGAAGGGTAAGTATCTGTTTTTATTCAATATCAAATAGTTTTCTGAAGTTTTCAGTATTCATATTTTATGTCCAATAGGGTATAAAATAAGAGTATGAAAAGAAAATTTTGGAAAACTGACTATTAAATAAAAACAGATTTACCTTTTCCATATAAGCAGACTCCCTGTCCCATCCTAGCTCTTCAGTGGTACTGTCTTCATCCAGGGTTATTTATATACTGGGGGTATCTTAGAATGCTAAGTCTCATATTCCAGAGAGATATTTACAACACTCTGTAAGGTGTTTTGTGGCACAAAGAAAGAATAAATTATTTCTTTAAAGAAACCACAGGGTTTTTTGCTGAGATTCACTCATACAGGTATGGGACTGAGTACTGAGAATTGATTTTGTTTACTTTGTTTTAAAGTCTCATCCTGCATCCATCTGAAATACCAGATTTTTAAGACAATTTTAAACCCAAAGGCACTTTAAAAAAACCCAAATAAATTGAAATCTAGTGATGCTTTTCAGAAGAGTGGGAAAATTAGTCCCAATGTTCTTGACAAATTTTCCAGGTTTGTAAGAGCATTCTGCCTACTCAAATTATGTAGCAGGTGTAAGCAGATATGTATTATTGTGTCCTTGCCTGCAAGTGTTGCATGCACTGTTCACCTATGGTATGTGCCAGAGAAAGCTGCACAGTGAGTGACAGATACAGTGCTATGTCACTGGTCTCCATGCCTGGTGTTCTCACTCAGAAGCATTTGGCATGTACCTGAACTTGTGCTCTCTGTTCTGTGGACAGAATACTTCAGTCTTGCATGGTTATCAAGCTTTCATGGACAGTCAAATCACACGTGCAACCTCATATCAAGAGATGAGGAAGAGAACATAAATGAGCATCATATGTTTGTTGTTGTAGGTGATGTGTAATAACTTACAAAATAGTTTATATTAATTAATATCACAAAATGTTATAATATTTTAATATCTTCCATGATTCTGTGAAGGTAATGCTTCACAATGCTTGTCAAATATATTGGATAGAACGTATTTCTTTTTTTTTTGTGGCCTGCTAGAGTCTTGAGGAGAACCCTAAAATTTAAGTCTGGGCAAATTGGCTACTTGCCCAGGAAACTCTGACATTTGGTAATGGCAGAAAATTGAAGTAATTCCTGCTTAGGAAGAGCACAAATGCCTGTCTTGCTTAGAATAGGCACAGGGCTATCCAATACAGTCTCTAAAGCTGTGAGTCTTCAAGGCCAGATGATGTTCAGTGTAAATGTTCTGGGACGTGTTCAGTGGTGGGAGCACTTCATACAGTCCTGTTGGAGTATGTGATTTGGTGTGGAGTTACATATCCTCAGGTGTAGTTGATTTCTGGGTATGGAGAGGTAGTAGTATTATTACTTTCTTCTTTAGTCCTCATATGTTACTGGGGTGAACACTGCCTATTGTAGTTGGAAAGCATAAATAATCAACCTCTTGAAAAATGATGATGAAGAGTCTTTAGTTTTTTTTAAAACAGAGTTAATATGATTTATGCTCTGTCAAGTGATAATTTCATGAACAGCTTGTTCTAGCAAAGGTCAGTTTGCAGCTTTGCAATCAGGAAACTGATCTGCTTGAAAACACAGCTGACAAAATGGAAAGATCCTGGACTTGATTCCTATGTAGGTCCCCCACAGGGATCTACTGTCAGCATGAGTGAATGGACAGGAAAGGGGAAAGATGAGACTGTCTCTCCTGCTACCATCAGGAGCTAGTGCCCTCCCCATTATCTGGTTATGGTAATTTTTGTATTAAAAAACCCCAACAAACAGCTTAGTGGTTAGTCAATCAGTGCATGTATTGCTTTGAAAGCAAGAATAAAGGATACGTTATTGCTTCTGTTTGTTTTGTTTAGAGGTTGCTAAAGTGTTGTTTAGATAATAGAATTCATCACTTAATCATAAATTGTATTTTGTTGTTTTAATATTTTAACTTCAATTAAGTAGTAGTCTACAGTGTTTCCCTTGGTTATGTGGTTGTGTAAATATTGTGCAATTTGCTATGATGCATTATAATCAGTGCAGCTATTATGGTAAGGTGATGTGATACAATGCAATCAATGAAGATTGTACTCTGTGGTAGAATTGTACTGAAAACTTTCACTGGCTTCTCTGACAGGTTCTTTTTATAGTTACAGAGTCTGACACCCTGCAGTATTGGTGATCTTGATTTTCCCAATGTTTAAAAATAAATTATTTACAGAATGTGCTAAGATGTTCTTAAATTTCTGTTCCTGAATTTTTATGAGTGCAACTACACTTTTATTGTTCTTAGGTTTAATACTTATTGTATTACATATTCCCTGCTTTAACCTTTTATGCAGATCAGTCTATTATGGATGTTTTGAAGCATAAATGTTTTCTAGAAGAATTATTATTTTGGACAATAAAATACGAGTTTCCACAGAAGATGGTGACTTTCTTACTCAACATGCTACCAGATCAAGATTATAAGGTACTTGGCCTTACTTCATTCAAACCTATGTATCTTTTTATGTTCACATATTTAGTGTGTATTATGCCTTGCATGACACGGTATATGCCTATGTTTGAATAATAGGCAGTAAAATAATGCAGATCTTTAACCTTGTTTTAAGTATTTTTAAGAAGTTCTAAAGTGTTTAGCATTTGAAAACCAATGTTTTGGACAAAACGATGGATAAATCTAGAGCAGCACTATTAATTTTGATTTCATGGTTTATTTTTCTTTTTGTCTGTTAGTGCATATTTGCATGTGTTGGATTTTGTTTCGTTTTATTTTACTTTGTAAATTGTTTTTTATCACATAAAACATGTGGATCAGCCCTGTATGATTCTGTAGCGTGGTATGACTAGTGAATAATTGCAGTGATTTCATTCCTGTTTCAATTATTGTAGTAGGCAGTGGTTTCTTCATACAGGCCATTACAGTGTGAGTGTTCTTGCTGCAGCTATGCCCTAGGTGATTTTGGCAGCCTTCCAGCTGCTTCCTTACAGAGTTTTGCAGTTGTCTGTACCAAGTGTCTCCTGGCCTGGAGTTGTGGAGACTGGATGTCACCTTCCTGTTTTAAATCTTGGTGTGCAGCCAGGTTTGGTTGTTTGCTCCACATGTTCCCAAGACCTAGTATACATAGCAATCAGGCTTAACATTTTGCTCTGATCATGTCATACCCTTGAGCCATGCAAATATTTTGGACTTTCTCAGTCCCTGCTGGGAGGAAAAGATCAAGAAATTCTGAAGTCCAGGCATGCAGATTTCTTCAAAAATGTCTGTTTATAATGGGACAACCCTGTATTTGTGCCCACTGAAAACCTTGCTGCATCAAAACAAAGGACATGAAGATAACTTGCAAGGAAGAAAAAGATCAGATATGGGCCTTCAGCACTACTGCGTCCATGTGAAGACACCATTTTGATTTGAGATACCAGCATGGATTCATCTTGGTCTTAGATTCAGCTAATACATGAGGAGGCATTAGGACTTCTTAGCTGAAGATCCATTGCTATGAAGCTTGAATTCTTGGTATTTGGACACCCACATGGACATCCAGTTCTCCTGATCCATTGCCAGCTAAATTCCTGCCTGTAAAAACACCCAGCTGCTAGCAGCGTGTGGAAGAATCTGGTAAGTGTTGCTGTGTTTCCCTTATAACTGTACCATGTAATAACAGCAGCTTCTAATGATTGTGGGATCTTTCTTCCTTTGACAATGAGCCATAGTCTTCAGTGACTTTCTTTGTTCTGTTCATTTATCTTTCTTCACTTAGAACAGAGATCATGGTCTATTTGGTCTCTCTACTGATTGCCACCTTTAACTGGAAACAGTCCATTTCCATTTTCTACCCACCAATGCTCAGAATGAAAGGTTTTTATAATTTTTTTTGTTAGTTGGTTTATTACCAATTTCGTATTGTTTTTCATTAAACAGTTAATTCCTATGTTAAAGCTTTAGTAGAAGCACAAATGGCAAGTGTTCAAAAATTTTTTAGAATCTGTGCTTAATTGCTGTGCTTGTCGAAATGGCATTTTTAAATAGTAAGGAAACTCAGAGCAGGAGATGTATGACATAGCAGTACTAGGGAGGCAGTAAACTATTATTTTTGCAAGATACCTTTGCTTTGTTGCACTGTCAATGCTGCATAAATTTTAAACATGTTTATGAGGCCTGTGGTTAATTTACAAGGAGGGGCTCTGCCTTGTACATGGAAAAGAGAGAGCATAGCATTTTGGGATGAATTAGAAGAATCTTACATGCTTCCATTTATCTTTTTTGAAAGAAAAGCTTGTTTGCTGATTAATCATACTGCATTCTCAAACAACAGGAATACCTCTAGGGATATAAACTCTTCCAAGTGGTCTCTCAGCTTTCTGCTACTTTCCCTCATCCCATCTACACCACATGTACTGTTCGAATTTTTTCTGTATCTGCTGTTGCACAATTTGTCTGATTCTTCATGAGGCAGTTTAGCTCATTAAATCAGCAGAATTTTGCTAGGTTGGATTTCTGATAAACTGAGGGAGCTAGTTGGACACAGAGGTGGCTATCTCTGTATGATTTGAAATTGTTGAAATCTCTGACCTCCAGCATAAACATATTAGAATCCACCATTGCCCTATGTAGCAGTCACTGAGCCCCTAGCAAACTCAGTTACACGGAGATTTTTTGAAATAGAAAAACAAACTTCCCTTTAAGGATTCCCAGTGCTGAAAAGAGGTGTTGAAAGGGGTGGGCTAAAACCCTGGGTTATGTAGCTCTTCCCTCTCTCCCCAGTTTGGTATATGAGAGAGATAGCACAACAAAAAGTGTGGTCTTTGCCTTACAGATTTGTGCTTGAGGCATCCCTTCCAGCTCTCTCTGACTTTTGAAGCTTGGAAGACTTACAAGTGAAGAAAAAGAAAGCAGAAGAAAAATTTGTTGCAACTTCCAAGAAATTAAAGGTGTTATGGTGTGGACAAGAGGAAAAGCAAAAGTCTGGAGAAAGAGACTTTCATGTGACCAAGGAGAAGGCGAAGAATGTGTTGGCAGTAAACAGGAAGATGGTGGAAGAGTGTAAATCATCCAAGAGCAGAGCCTTGCTGAAATCTGGAATACTGGAAATACAAAAATGCAAAAGCATCTGGTAGACATAATGAATCAACAAACATAATTACCAGAAATGCTGTGCCTTGTCAGCACCTCCCATAGTGACCCTTGAGGCAGATACTACAGCATTAGGACTTCACTAACCCCTGGATATGCCGTTCTGCAAATTCTGTGGAACAGTTTTTCTATTGAAACCTTAATTTTAGTGCAGCATTCAGCTGGCAGAAATACTTTCCATATTAGCATTGAGAATATAAACATGGGAGATATAAGTTCTAACTGAAACATGGAGTTGATGTTAGTCTCCAAAGAGTTCCGGGATTGAAGTTGAGTGGTCACTGAGAGAAAAGCCAGCTGAAAAATTAGCTTTGTTTTTCCATAGGTAGAAATGTACAAGCTGCTCAAGATCATAGAGAGTAAGTCAGTGAAAATAATTAGATGTACAGAAAGCATGTCTCTCCTAGAAACCATTTCTTGCAGAAGGTCGGAAGCTGAGTATTTAGGAAGGTGTTATGACAAAAATTCCATTCTTACTCCATTCTGTACTTTTCCTTAGTTGTATATATAGCTTTGGGCACCAAAAGAAAGGATATGTAGATGGACTGATTTGGCCAACTATGGCTGAGTTTATGTACTGACTGCAGTTTACCACAGTATTTCAGCTTCTTAACTTCTGGAATGGGTTTAGTTTCTTCCTCTCAAACTTGGAAAGGGTTGTATTTGTTTGTTTAACTTGGAGGCGAATGTAGGAGTAAAACTTCTGTCTATCCTTTAGTTAAGTGTTTTCCAGGGTCTGTACCATTATACTGTAGTGAGAGCAAATTTACAGTACTTTCAGAAATTCATTATTGTAATTGAGTGAGGCACAAAAAATTTTGATGCATGCCAATATAAACTAAAAAAAAAAATCCAAAATTTGTCCTTAGAGAAGGACCTTGTTTTTGCAGTAAACTTGAATTGAGCATGCTGTATAAAACAAGTAGAACATAGTTTCTTCATCACAGAACCCAAAAATCCTATTTAAACATCATACAGTGTGAAGAAGTAATATATAAATAAAGTGTATTTTTTATCAGCAGCATTAATATACTAACATGTTAAAATACTTGTGGCATGATTTCTGTCTGAGGCTTAACATTTATGGTATGAATGTCTTGATGATGAGTACTAATGCCAGCGATGAAAATTGTTTCAAACCTTTAATTTAAAGGAAATTATGTGATGGGAATATCTGTAATAGCAGAATGATACTGTATTAACTTTGCTCCAGTGTTGTGAATACATTGTGCCAAAAAGGCTTTAGCTGAAAACAGTTACCATTGTATGAGTGCTGTATGTGGAACAGCCTTTCAGTTATTACACAGTTTCTATCACTGTGACCAGGTATAGGAAGGCAAATTAAGTATTCTTGCAGTGCTTCCTGCAGTGATATCCCCATCCTCACCCTGGTTCAGTTTCTTGTATCAGCAACTTTATCTTTGGGGGTATTTGCTGGGAGAAGCAGTTTCTGTGCCTAACAGCAGAATTACGTCATCACAGTTTTGGAAGTATTTTTTAGGTGACGATAACATGGTAGTGCCTTAATAAAAGTATGAGGGCACTGAATCTAAGGCAGGTCAAATATAGTGAACTGTATATGGTCTGGTGAACACATGGTCTGGCTGCCTGAGGGTGGTTTTAAAATTTCTAATTCTGTGCTTATGAAAGGTTAATACTTCCAGAAGGAATAGGCAAGGGATTTTTAGACTTTAGATTTTTATCACCACACAGCTTGTCTTCTTACTAAGCCAAGCAAGTCCAGATGGTGTTAATTCAGAACCTAAAGTACTAAGTGAGATGTGATTTCAAAGCTAGCAGGTATGTACATGTATGTGCAGTGCAAAAGGTTGATTTATAATGCATTTTGAGGCTAATGGAGTGGAACACAGAACTGTACTAAGATTTATGTGTATATGTACAATACATTTAAATACTGATCTGGTTTAAAAATACTGCTAACAGTTGTGTGAAGAATAACAAAGCTGGGTAATTAATTTAGTTATTGAGGGAAAAGCACTAAGGGTGTATTTAAAAAGTATAGGATTCTATGATAGTAGAAGTGAAAATCAGTGTAGAAATGTCTTGCTTGAAAAAAAATGAAAACCTTACTTCCTGGTTAGATGGCTGCAAGTGGTAAGGCAGCTTTATAAGGCACTAGTAAAATCATTGTTCATAGTATATCATTTTAGGACATCTTGTTGTAGGATGTACAAATTTAGGATAAGTTAATTATTAGAACCTTACTACTTTCACAGGCATGCTGAGACATTATATTCCTTGTTTGAACATTTCTGTGTTGGCTTTTTTTAGTGTGGAAAGTATACAATGAGAAGATTAGATTCTTTGGGAAAGGTAATGAAATTAGCAGCCTAAGATACCCCTCCCTATAAACAGGTCTTTTCATTTGGTCTCTTTCTAGAAATCAGTCATCACTTTTGATTTGTCATAGCAACTGGTGTTTCCCAGGGTATGTTGATTATACATTTGTTAAAGGAATATTTTATAATGAAAGAAAGCTGGAATTTTTGTATGATGCTTATTAACATCAACATTTCTTTATAATTTGCAGATTGCTTTTACAAAAACATTTGTTCAGCATTATGCTTTTATTATGAAAACACTGAAGAAAAGCCATGAATCAGACACTATGTCTAATAGAATTGTGCATATCAGTGTTCAGTTGTTCAGCAATGAAGAACTAGCACGCCAAGTAACAGAAGAATGCCAGTTGCTGGATATTATGGTCACTGTTCTGTTGTACATGATGGAAAGTTGCCTTATTAAAAGTGAATTGCAAGGTAGGTTTAGTTGTTTGTTTGTTTCTTTTCATAGATAATAAATTGATTATAGAGGAAATTTAGTCTGTCTTTGATGATTAATCCACCCCTCTTATGCCTTTCCAAAAATGTACAGGATCTGGCAATATACGGTAGAGGATGAGTCTCAAAATTCCCTGGAAATATAAAGGTTGTTGTCAAGAGTGATACTAATTTTTAGTCCTTTGGTTTGTAGGGGTTTTTATTAGGAATGTTATATAATTTAGGATGCAGATTGTTACCTTGCTAGTACTTAATTTGTTGAGTGAAGTGCATAAGCAGCAATTTGAATGAAAAATTATATCTACAAATGGACACCCATATGAATTTAAAAAATATTTTCAAAGAATTTCACAAGCTATTTGTAGTATTTAAAATTTTTTAAATTGTGATTCAAAACTCTGCCTTAATAAAATTTGATATAATTAGAGGAGAATAATTTAATAGTTTGTCAGTATAGCAGTTTGATCAACCTTTTGTTTGACAAAGTGGCAGTTTGAATTTGAGCTGTTGTAGACTGTATAACGTCTTTAGTGAAAACAGCTGTTCTATTTGCAACCTCCTTGTTTTACCTGTCCTTATATGAAAATGGCACAATTGAATCTTGCTGGCTTCTGTCATTCTCACTTTTATGTGCCTAACAGACTGGAGACCTCTCAGCCCTCTTTATCCTAGTTTAAATCTGAAAGTATCCCCTAGACAGGCTGAGTGCTGCTGCTAAATAGGTATCACGAACTTCTGCATGAAATTGTATTTTTTTTCCCAAAATATCTTTGTGTCAGAGTCCACTCTATGTATAGCCTAAACCAAAATAACTGCAGAAATGGGAAATCCTCACTTATGTAGCTATCAAGAGTGCCCTCATTCAGCAGCACTTTAATACAAAAAATTTTTCTGTTGCCCTACATAGATTGCTTTATAATATTAAAAGGAAAACGCTAAATATTTTAAGTTTGTATATCAAGTGATTTCTGCTAAATCAATACCATATTGGTGGAATGTAATTTCAAACTATTTCTAAGCATCTTTGGAATGTTACTTTTTGGGTAAGTGTGGGATGTTGCTAGCATGGTGGCAAGGTTCTGTAATGGGTCAGAATTGCAGTACAGCAGAAAAAGGCTATGACTGTCATTAGTTATTTTCTGAAGAATATTCCTTGTAATTAATGGATGTAAACTTGAACTGGTAAGTTAAATATTGTTAAATATTGTTAAATGCAGCTGTGATAGATGTGTGAGAAAAGACTTACTCTTGGAGCAGCTATTCCACTGTTTCCTTTTCTCTTTTCCCAGCACCAGTGATTTCTCTTAGTTAAGATACCATTATGGAGTGATAGAATCTTTTAGGTTGGTCATTGAGTCCAGCAATAAACCTAATACTGCCAAGTCCACCTCTGGATATGCCTGGTTCTTTTCAGTGTTTTCACAACATTTCCCCCTCACTGCTTTGTATATGAGAGGTTAGGCATAGAGTAAATGGACAGAAAAGAAATAATAAAACTTGTTATTGGCGTTTTGCCCTCTCATATTCTCAATGGCCTTTTGCAGTTCTTTGGACTTGTATCTTGTGTTTAGTTCAATTTCTCTCTTAAAATGCTGGAAATAGTAAGAAGTCTATGCTGGTGAGGTAAAGTAAGAAGAATTTTGTTTGTGCAGCTACTGTAAACAATAGGTTGTTCAGTATCTGAATGAGACAAAATTTTCAAATCTAGCCAATGGATAGGTGGAGAAAGCATGTTTGAGAGGAACAAGGAAAACATGGAACAAGACTTGTGTGTGCTGCAGCATGTTTAATTTGCATTGCTCACAGATCCTAATTGTCTTTTGAACAGTTGATAACTATTTAAAATGTGTAGTTCTCTAAGGGCCTGTATTGATACCAACTTTGTGTTACTAACTCAGCTTAGCCCTCTCACACGTAGTGTGAAAGGATGAGGGGTAGAAATATAGATGTAGATTATAAAACTGGCTCCCTAAGGAGATTTATGTCCATATGTTCTTACAGAATTTTTTCCTCTCTGTCAGCACTTTTCTCCTAATGAACTTTATATGGGAAAAGGATTTTATTTATAGCCCCAAGGAAAAAGTTTTGGTAATGGTTTATTCTTTGAAAATCTCTAAATGATTTTGCATTAACCCTGGCTCTGAATGAGTGGCAATGCCAGTGTCTATTTGGAGTAACTTTGGATTTGTCTAATCTATACTGGGATAGATATAATTGTTGGTCCTTTGCAAAATCCTTCAGCAGATTCAGTGAGGTGTTACCCAGTTCTTGGACAGGCCAAAGAGAACCACTCTACATACAGGCATACCTCATCAGCCAGAGACTGGAATCTCTTAATAAGCGTCTTTTTAGTGCAGCTGTGCTGTGCTGCTTATGACTCTTTCACTGTGTAAAGGGTAGTTACAGGGGTCCTTCAGTGCATTTGAACTGGAAGGGAGCCATCAAGATTTTTTTTCTTTTGTTCTTACTTCTGTTGAAATAGAATATTAACTGTCATGGGTACTGGAAGTTGTTTTGCTCGGATCATGAATCCAGAACCAATTCTGTTTCCCTTCTGGTCTTTCCAGGAAACCCTCTTATGAAAAGGAAACAAAGAGATTTATTTGACAGATGTAGATGATGAACTTCTGTGATTTGGGGTGGGAGGGAAAGAACCCCCCTCCCCGATTTCATATCCTCCTCTTCTAGGAACCTTCTCCTGCCCTAGTCTTGGACAGGCTGCATAAATCCTTTCTCTGTCCCACATTCAGAGTGGAAATGCTTTGCTCTGCCCTTTTCAGACTCAACATGCCAGTGTAGGTGTCGATCACCAGATTTCTTCTTGAATGCTGTAAGGTACCTTGCTCACTGGGGGTATGTCAAATTCAATTATTGGAAGAGCCATAGCTGTGATGGTTTTACTAATATGCTACTTTCCAAAGGTTGTGATACTGTTCAAAGTTTAAGTGACTCTTGCTAAGTGAGATCTGTGTTGGTTAGTCCATGATGAAAAAACAACCTCAGGTACCATGAAAGAACCATTTTAGTTTTCTCCAGTTTTCTCTGTGTGTATCTGACCCAGCATTACAGTACACCCTAATGGTTACTTTTGCATTCTTTTGTAATTTTATTAATAAATGAAAAAAATTACTTTGTCTTCTTTTGTTTTGGTTTTTTTCTTTTTTAAATCTAGATGAAGAGAATAGTTTACATGTTGTGGTGAATTGTGGGGAAGCACTACTGAAGAATAATACTTACTGGCCCCTGGTTAGTGATTTTATAAACATACTTTCACACCAAAGTGTGGCAAAGAAATTTTTGGAAGATCATGGTCTTTTGGTAACATGGATGAATTTTGTATCATTTTTTCAAGGTATGTGACTTTTATAATCAGTACTAATACAAGGATGTTACAACAGTTAATGTTCACAGTAGCAAAATCCCTACAGTGCTATATGTAAATGTTTAATCTACTGGTATTTCCCCAGGATTGTATTTCTTGAAGAGAACAGTATATTCTAGAAAACAGGTTACAAAAATTATCTAATGAATCTTTTTCTTGTGGAAGTAGTTGAAGAATGGTCACATCACACTTAGTCAACTGAGATCCATGGTGCAAGAATTCTGAGGTTGTACATAAAGTACAGGTCGCAACTGTAAGACAAACTGTTTTACTGGTGAAGTTCTAAATTTAAATATACAGAAAATTAATCTCATAAATCTGGATCTTTTTCTAAGTGTTGCAGTAAAGAAATTTCTTTGATTTTATAAAAAATATTTTAAGATGATGTATCTCATAAATATCTCATTTATCTGATAAATGTTTTGCTTAGAAAGAGGAGCAGCATTCAGATCTTCTGATTGACTGAGTGACATTCAAAGTAGAAAAAGCAAGGACTTCAGTTATTAGCCAGTCCTTTATCTTTTCTGGTATATTTCTGTTCAAACTTTGTTTTGTCAAATATTCTGCCACTAGATAAAACAGATTCTTACACTTCGTGGAGTTGTTTTTAGAGGTGTGTAAATGCATAATACTAAAAATACTGCATTGCATTTAGCCCTGATTAAGTCTTGGGTTGTATAACTCTGCTTAAATTTTTGAAGGTATGAATTTAAATAAACGAGAATTAAATGAGCACGTGGAGTTTGAATCGCAGACATACTATGCTGCATTTGCTGCTGAGCTGGAAGCCTGTGCCCAGCCAATGTGGGGTCTGCTGTCACACTGCAAAGTTAGGGTAAGGATAACATTTCCTTGTGATGATTCTTGGTTTAATTCATGACTTATTCTAGAATTCTGAAACCTGAAACAGCTGTCTTTTGTGTTTGAAAATACTTTGGTTTGGCTGTCTTTGTCTATTTAAATAACTTAAAACTCCAATCAATTTAGATCTTGTGTACAGTGAGTGCAGAATTCATGCTTGTACAGAACTTATTGTCTCCAGTACTGGGACTACAAGTTCAGGATGTGTGCAGTCATTTCATACGACTGTACATATGGAATAACTTCTAATCTAATGAAGAACTTGATAAATGGCTCTGAGTCATTCTTTGTTCAGTGGGAATGGAGATACATAAATTGTCCTAATGTGATTCTAAATTTGGCTATGTCTGTGAACAAACACTTCATTATGATGTGGGATGGAGTAATTTATGGGTTTGTGTGGTTCTCCTATCAATTTGAAGTGAAAACCTCTTAGGTTCTGACATCACATGGTCTCCAAACTAGAGCAAAGACTTGTTGCTATTTGCTAGACTGTAGATTATATTAAGTTACAGCAAAAATAGAATCCATCAGCTTTTAGGAATACTAAATATATGAAAAATACTTTTTACTGTTTTTCTATGAAATAAGTACTTATATTTGAAATCAGCTTTTAAGATCCGTAATAGTGTCAGTGAGACAGTACTGCCTGGATTGAACTGCGCATGCAGTCCACGTGATTTTAGACCAGTTTGAATCAGGCAGTTGCAAAAGCCTTTCTGTGATGTAAATTACACTGATACATTATGAATTTGTCAATTTATGGGTCTAGATTGGTTTTTGGAAAGCGAATTACAGCTTCTGGCTGTTTGAAGTGTTCCTTTCATTTTTACTTAGGGATGGCATATTCTTTTTTTTAAGGCCATGCTGCTCCACCAGTTGTCTTGTCAGTCATGTCTTCAGCCACATGTTTCAACCTTTCAGTCATTCTCAATAAATCTGAAAGCGTTAAAGAAATTTCATAGCGTAGTTGTTGTACTTACTTAGTGAAACCTGATGGGTTGGAAGAGATTCCAGCTCATGTCTCACAGGATAGGGAAAGCCAGCAGTGCAGTGCCTGGCCCTCAGAGTGTGGAGCAACAGGATGGGAGCATGGCTGTTGTATTTCCTGATGAGAAAAGGTGCCTGATTGAAGTTGCCACTTGTGCAACTTCTGGCTGGCCTGAGCACTGCTGCCTTTTGCATGAGCAGTGTGTCATTGGATACCCTGAGAGTGTGAGGCAAGTCTGGGGTCTGTGTTCGAGGGGGAGGGAAGATTAAAGGAAAAAATCTGTTAAAGAAAGGGGCTTTGCGAGTTCTGCTAATCACAGAGCAATTCTACCTTTCCTTCTTGCACATGACTGCTTCTCTCCTGGAGGGCAATGTACAGCTCTAGTCCTGAAACATGATTTAACCTGAAATATAGTGTGGTTTTTATGGCATGGTTACAGAGTTACATCATACAATCATAACCAGGTTTGCTTTCCATTGAAATCTATGTAGTATTGTGGTATCATATTATTTAAGGTGTTTTGTGTTAGCCAGCTGTAAGGACCTTTTAAGGAGATAGAACTTCAGGCCATTAGCTATTTCTTTTGGTTGCATGGAAACTTTCTTTTTATGCTTACAGCTCTAAATTATGGGTAAAAGTAAATGGATAAATTAAACAGCAGTAGGCACTGGGACCACCTAGAGAGCAAGTCCTATGAGGAGCAGCTGAGGGAGCTGGAGTTCTTTAGCCTGGAGAAGAGAAGGCTCGGGGGTGACCTTACCATTCTCTATAACTCCCTGGAAGGAGGGGGAGAGTGTTGCCAGGTGGAAGTTTACCCCTTCTCATGGGTAACCAGCAACAGGACAAGAGAAAATGGCATGAAGCTGCAGCAAAGGAGGTTAAGGTTGGACAACAGGAAGAATTTCTTCATGGAAAGCGTAGTTAAGCATTGGAGTGGGCTATCCAGGGAAGTAGTGGAGTCTCAATCCCTGAAAGTGTTCAGCAAACAACTGGACCTGGCACTTAGTGCTGTGGTTTTGTTGACAACATATTGTTCAGTCAATGATCTTGGACGTCTTTTCTAACCTTAATGTTTCTGTGTACTGTAAAAATATTGAAATAATTGTATTTATTTGCAGTGGGAAAAGACTGGCACTTCAAACTGTTTTGGCTCATATAAGTGTGCTGGTTTCTCTTACCTGCAGGAAACACAAGAATACACACGCAATGTTGTCAGATACTGCCTTGAAGCGCTTCAGGACTGGTTTGATGCTATCAACTTTGTAGATGAGGTAAATATCCTTAGTGAATTTTAGCAAAGTACGATGGAAATCTGATTAAATTTCCAAGGTGATACACTCCCTACACTCAGCCCCCTCTCCTTAATTGAAGTGACTATTCAAGCTAGTGATCAAAAAAGGATGCCTTGCTGAAATTAGAGAGTTTAGTTTATACTTACAATGTTACGTCTTAG
Source organism: Illadopsis cleaveri (assembly GCA_013399915.1). Classification (NCBI taxonomy): domain Eukaryota; kingdom Metazoa; phylum Chordata; class Aves; order Passeriformes; family Timaliidae; genus Illadopsis; species Illadopsis cleaveri. The sequence continues at coordinate 342,420 of VXBB01006418.1, forward strand.
GATCCCTTTTTTCCCCGTAGAGTCTTGGTGATTTAGATTTGGGGTGCAAGCTTAAGCTGTGAGTTTTTAAAGCAGTGCTATGCCTTTAAAAGCAGCACACTACTGTTGTGCTGTATGAAGAGCCAAATGAAGCAGGGGCAAAACAGAAGTCCTCTTCTGCTTTGGCAGTTGGGGAGCAGCTTTGCCCCTTGGCAGGCAATACTTAGTCAACTCAGAGAGCCATTAGCTTCTAGGGTCTCAATAAGAGATAAACTACAGCTTTTTCTAAGGGAAACTTCTGAATAGTCAAAAAGATGAGAATGAAGTACTGCTAGGCTAGTGGAAAGTAAGTCCATCAGATGAAGACATAAGATACTGTCCTTGGTGGTTGTGCCAAAGACATTTGTGTGTTTGGTTTTTTCAATATATTGTATTAAATACCTTTATTTTACTTTCAGCCAGCACCTAACCAAGTTACTTTCCATTTGCCACTGCACCGTTACTTTGCCATGTTTTTAAGTAAGGTAAGCACATGTTGTCGTTTAACAGAAGATGGAAATTCCCTGTTGAATGTGATCATTCAACACAGCGTGTGCTTGCTTTTGTTTCTAGGCTGTTAAATGCCAAGAACTAGATCTGGATACTATCCTGCCAGATCAGGAGATGCTGATGAAACTAATGATTCACCCACTTCAGATTCAGGTACGGGCAGACATCTGACTTAACAGTGAGAAGTATGTCTTAATTGTGGAGTATAAAAATGAGCCCTAAGTGACAATAGTGACTAGAATATACCAAGTAGTTAGGGTAATGTCTTTTTTGTTTCCCTTCCTATTTCTAAAATTAAAAATGTGGCATTAGTTATCATAATCGGAGAGGCACATAATTACAGTAGTCACTATAGCTGTTCCAAAATGGTAGGAAGGACCAATCTTTTAAAAACATAGAATTGTAATGTGAATAGAATGGAGTGCAAGTTGAAAAGAAACCCAAATCTGGAAATTTTATATTTTAAATTGAGCATGAGTTCCAGAATGGATGCACAACATTTTTATTTGCAAATTTGGACTTACTTGTGCATAAGTGGCGGTGAGTAGTATTTGTAATCACTGCTTTTAGATCTAATCTCTTTACCTGTGACACCTTAATTTTTGGTTCATTTTGGTACCATGATACCTTCATTTTAAGTGTGTTTCAAGATTTTAATGAACAGCTGTATGTATAAATCACTTCATTTGTCTTTGATTACTTTTGTTGTCTGAAATATGCTGTCATATAAAAGTATGGTATCTGTTTCATAAACTTGCAGTGGTTCTTTTCATCTCTCACTCTCCAGGAGAAGTAAATTGGTATAAATAAATCTATAGTTGTAGTATGTATGTATGTATATGTGTAATGATAGTGAAGAAAATGATGAGAGGGCTGAAACTCTTCTGTTATGAAGCCAGACTGAGAGAATTGGCATCGTTCAGCCTGGAGAAGAGAAGGCTCTGGGGAGACCTTTGAGTGGCTTTCTAAAGGGGCCTACAAGAGAGCTGGGGGCAAACTTTTTAGCAGGGCCTGTTGCAATAGAACAAAGCTAGTGGGTTTAAACTGAAGTAGGGTTGATTTAGATGGCCTGTAGTACCTTTTTTACTATGAGGGTGATACAACACTGGAGCAGGTTGTCTATGGTAGATGCCCCATCCCTGGTTAGATTGGATGGGGCTCTGAGCAACCTGACCTAGTTGAAGATTCCCGTAATCACTGTAGGAGGGTTGGACTAGATGACCTTTAAAGGTCCCTTCCAACCCAAACTATTCTATGACTCTCCCAGAGAAACTTCTTACAATGACATGTGGTGACAGGACAAGGGACAATGGCTTTAAACTGAAAGAGAGTAGTTTAGATGAGATATCACAAAGACGTTCTTTACTGTGAAGGTGGTGAGACACTGGAACAGGTTGCCCAGAAAAGTCAAGGATACCCCATCCCTGGAAGTGTTCAAGGCCAGGGTGAATGGGGCTTTAAGCACCTGGAAGTTGTCCCTGCCCATGGCATAGGGGGTGGAAATCTTTGAAGTCCCTTCCAATCCAAACTGTTCTATGATTTCTATTTTTCTATGATAATATAATGATGATCTGCTAAGACTGAACTGAGTAACTGAACATCCCTGAAATGTTTATGATTTTTTGTGTTCCCTGAACAGGCAAGTCTTTCTGAAATTCACAGCAATATGTGGGTTAGAAATGGTCTACAAATTAAAGGACAGGCCATGACTTACGTGCAGTCCCATTTCTGCAATTCAATGATTGATCCTGACATTTATCTGCTGCAAGTAAGTTATGTTTTCTGAGAAGTCAAGCCAATAATATTTATCTACAAACTATTGAACAGAATAAATTTAATAAAATTAATTTACTCTTTTTCTACAGGTCTGTGCCTCTAGACTGGACCCAGATTATTTTATTTCATCTGTTTTTGAAAGGTAGGACTAAAAATTGAATGCTCTTGTTCAATGTTGTGCTAGCTGTTGTGCTAATTTATAGTGTGTAATAGAAAATTTGCATATTGGATACATGTCTTTAGTGGTACAACTCTGCCTAGCCAAAACTAAGACTTACCTAAGGGCTCTACTCAAAGAGATGTCTCTTGATTTTAAACGGCATTGGCTTTTGATTTACAGTACTCTAGTGGAGCTTCAGATATTTGTTTACTGAGCATCTTTAGGGTTTTTTAAAGTTTCATAAATGTTCATTGCTAGGATATTCTATCCTGGAGAAGTAAATAAATAGAACTGCAATTTTAAGAGACACAGAATGTTAACTTCTCTGGAAAAAAGAAAATCAGGGTTTGAACATCAATTAATATGCATTAGTTTTTATATGTTGATAAAAATAAGGTGTTTTCATGTTGAGTGAATATCATTATAGCACATTCCATTGATAGTTAAATAAAAGTTGAAATTTAAAAAGAAGAGGGTTTTCATGGGTGTTTGTTTGCACTTTGGGTATTCATTTGGGTCTGTGTATTTTGGGTATTCATTTGGGCTTGTGTATTTCATTTTAGGTTGTTGTGAGTGCTATCCTGAGTTTATCAGTACATTTCACATTGGTGTTTTAATGCTGGAGAATGTTTAATTGTTTTTTCTGACTTTACTGTTTGCTGTGTAGATTTAAGGTGGTAGATCTGTTAACGATGGCATCACAGCATCAAAATACTGTTCTTGACTCAGAGCATGAGAGGTCCATGCTGGAAGGAGCCTTAACATTTTTGGTCCTTTTGTTAAGTCTTCGTTTACATTTAGGTAAGGGTCACTACTTTAAAAAAATTTGTAAGTAAAGAACATTATTATATCTTCATTTATATTCAGCACTTAGTAGGTACCTTAAAGCTGTTTAACCATACAGTAACTGAAAGCATTCAACATTTGGTTTCAAATTTGCCAGTTACTGAATTGTAATCCCTTATGAAATTGAAATAGATATAATATATAAAATAGAGAAAAAACAGCTTTAATGGAAGTGGGTGATTTGTGTAGGTGATGACATGAAGATTCTGTATCTTTTCCAGAAAGACAGCAGTTTGAGTTTGTACTGGTATTTTCTGATTGAGATTGTGCCTTTCATAATATTTGCACGCCCCCCTTTCGTTTTCCCTGTATTTTTATGGCACTGTGTCATTACTTAATATTAATTTGTATCATGTTTGACATGCTTTTAATGTCAAATGAAAACTGAATGTGTGTTTTTAAATGGTGCTGTTTCAACAGCTTTTTACATTTCATTGTTCTAGGAATGACAGATGATGAGATCCTCAGAGCGGAGATGGTAGCCCAGCTGTGTATGAATGACAGGACACACAGTTCATTATTGGATCTCATATCCTTGGAATATATTCACTAATGTGCCTGAATGAGAATGACAGATGCCTGGATAGTAATGAGGCTTGAACAGCATGTTTTTAGGTTACATAATTTTAAAAACTGGGTGAAGGTGTGTTTGTCTATACTTACTAGCAAAGGCATTTGCTTCAATTTTGGTTTTTCTTAGAATAATTGCAATACTTTTTAGTTGTTTAAATTAGTTTTGATATAAAATGCTGTACTGGTCTTTAGAAGTCTTTTAGGTGTAAGATAAAACGTGTGTTTTCCAATGATGTTTTAGAAAGTTTAGCCAAGTGTCACATTTGTCTGGATTTGAGCCTTTGATTTTTTCTTCAGTTTATGCCAATGTAAAAAGAAGGCATTCTACATTATATAGGCTTTTGCTATCAATAGCTGAAAATGCACATAATAGCAATCCTGCATGTTGCTTTGACATTAGAGTGAAGTGCATGTATTATGGGGAAAGAATAGCAAACTCTAAGAAGTCCTTCTGCACAGGCATAGGGTTTGTGTCTCTGGACAGTGACTATATGCAGCTGTTCCTGCTATCACTCTTAGGCTATGTAGGCAAATTAAATAGCTTGTTGTGGTTGCATAGAAGAGTTTGCAATGCAGGGATAGGCATTGAACAAAAATATTAGGAATACGAAGACAGGAAAGGATGAGATTGAGGCTAACAATGCATAATAAGAAGTATTAATTATTATATGATCTAGTAACTCAGTCAACTATGTTAAATAAGCAATTACTTAGAACGGTTCACTTAAATGAATGACTTAACTATGTAAAATAAGTGAATCATTTATATAAGCAATCACTTATCACTGAGCAGAAGTTTACTTACTTGTAAGCGCTGCTTGTGTTTTAGGGTAATGTCAGTAGGTGAGTGAAGTATTGCTACCAAAAACAAGAACTATGGAATCCAAGATGCAGAATTATTTATTGTGTTTATGGATCCTGAACTATTTGCTTGCTTTTTCTGTACTTGGCTGTAAATGCAAGATATTCTCCCTATGAAAAGAGACAAAGTGTTTGTAAACAAAGGCAATAACAGAAACTTTATATACACTACAGGCAGTAGTTTTTATTTCTCATTAAGTACTAACAGCTTGAGCCAAGCATGTAGCAAGTCTTACTTTAAAAATTTTAATGTCCTAGTTAGGAGGCTTAGATTCTCTTCAGTAACAGTTACTGTTCTTAGCAGCTGGAGCATACAGACCTCTTGTGGTAAGCACAGAGCACTGCTGAGATGTGGTCTGAAATGACTGACTGAAAATATCGAGGGGAGTGAAATTCTGTGTCCTACAACTAAATTAACTTTGCTTTCCTTAACATAAACATTACATTCCAGAAAACCCTAATCCTAAAAGTGGTATTATTCCAGGAAGCTTAAGCTTTGAATCAGTCCTGTCAGCAGTTGCTGACTTTAAAGCCCCTGTTTTTGAACCTGGAGGTTCCATGCAACAAGGAATGTATACACCTAAAGGTATGGTAATCAGTCTTTTCTTCCAACATACTCATTGCTAAGATGCCTAACCAGGATTTGTTTGGTTTTGTTGTAGTGGGCTTTTTTTTCCTTAAAAAACCCAAAAAGCAAACCCAGCCTACCAGTGTTGAAAACTCCACCCCATCCTCCCCATGAAAAAGCCAAAAGCAACCACCACCACCAAACCCCCACAACACTTGACTTTTTCATTATTGTTCACTGCTTATATTTAAGAGCATTGCTAAAGACTATCAGTAGTCTTTAATAATTTGACTTTGATCTAGAGTGAAAATGAGCTTCTCATGCTTAATCAGGTACCCTCAGAAAGCAAAGGAAAATGGAGAAATAAAAATTACCTTATTTGTATTTTACTGATCTGCATACTTAATTATTCATATTATTTAAGTAAATCTGATGTATATTTAGTAGAGTTTAGAACTGTTTGCGCTAGTGAAATGTCAATTGCAAAGATACTTTCTTTGAACTTCTTCACCTTTGACTATGAAAAATACCACTATAAACAATTCTTTATTTTATGTTGCTTAACTGTATTAGTATCCTGTAACATTTTTTGCAGTCAGTGGTGAGAGTCTAGAAAAAGTTCAGGCTAGCCTTGTTATAGAATATTATTCTGTAATTCTACAATGCATACAGTGCAAAAATGACGAGTTTCTTTCCCTGACCAGCTTGTCATCTAAATTGGACTCAACACAGCATTGGTATATCAAAGGAGAGAAATAATTTAACAACTCAGTGTTCCATTACTATGTCCTGTCACTGAGCAGATAAGCCTTTAGAAATCTGAAATGCTCCATGTGCTCTGGTTGTGCTTCAGGCTAATGGCAAAGCTGGAGAGGGATTAACTCCTTCCTCCCTTGAGAACTGGGAAGGTTAGAGTCTGGAATTTTGAAACCATTTGGTTTCATGGATTTTTTGGAGGGGAGTGGTGGTTAATGTAGATACTAGTACTGTAATCACTTGTTTGCCCATTTTTGTACGGGGAGATTGAAGTGTCAATAAAGCTACAAATTTTATACAAATTAACAACTAGTGAAGTAATTTTGTGAAACCAAAGTTTTGGGAATTGATTCATTTTGGCTCTTTGATGTGTAATTAGGCAGCTTAACACCCATGTATCTAAAACAACCTAATTTTAATGTTACATAAACTACATTTCATTGTGTCCTCTCCAGTTTCTGGAGCTCATTACATGCTGGTCTTTTTCATAACACAATGTGAAGGAAAAAGAGATGGATTATGCTGTTTTTAATTATAGCACTTTATATTTAGGAAATCTAATGCTAATTACACTGTCAAGAGTTTTTTGTATATAGATTTCTTTTTTTAACTTAGGTAACCAATTTATTCCAGAGGTAAACTGTTTTAAGTATCTCATCTATTGCATTGAATAATGAAGTGATTTATAGCGCTATACAGATTCCCTCTTTCTTAAAGTAATAAAAGCTGAAACATCTTCTGCAGGAATAAAAGCTGACATGGCTTTCTTTACCCTCTTAAGTGTTCATATTCTCCATAAGACTATATAGGTTCTCAAACCCTTTGCTTTTAAGAATTGTGGCCTGTCACAGTTAAAGCAAGTCGTGGTTAGATCAATTCCCTCTAATCCTCTAATCCCTTGTTTCCCTAAATTTGAGGGGGTGGAATCTACTTTATGTTCACAGATCCCTACATTTTGCTTCCATTAACCATCATTTAAAAAAACAAAACCAACCCAAACCAATTTCCAGTGCCAGATTCTTTCTACACACTGTAGATTTGTGTGCTGAAGATGAGCTGTGAGCATTTCCAATATTCACTGTATGGCTCACTCAGTCCTTTTTCCTCATTATGCATTAGCAGCCCAAACAAGCTTGGTGTGTGTTTCAGACTGCAATACTAAATTCTGTCCAGACAAAATGTTGTGGGGTTTTTGGTTTTTTTTTCACAAGGTGAATTTGATTGTATTTTATACATAATGGAAACTTTGCTAAGTGTTCTCCCTCAGCAGACTATGAGAATATCTGTAGAACTGTTAGCCTTAGCAGGGGTTAATATATCGAGGATAGACCACCAGGTATGAGTATAGACACTTATCTTTGTGCATGGGGAAAATTAATTTCAGAAGTGTGGTAAAGCTGCTTATTTCTGCCTGTGGAAACTCTGAAGAATGTTGTAAGCACTTGTGTTGTGTTACGCCTGCTGGTGGAGCTAAAATTCTGTATCCACTAGGTTTCTTCCTCATTTTGGGGTCATTGAATCTTGCCTTCATTTTTTTGTGTTATGAGAGCTAAACACTTCAAAACAATTCATAGAATTAATGTCTTCATTTGGCTTTAGATTAGAACTTAGTTTTGTTTTTAGTAACTTGTAAATAGAAAAACAAAAAAGGCCATCAAATGGGTTATTTTTATAGACTGTTTAGACTTTTCTGTGTATGATTGTTCTGAACAGCCATTCTGCATGTCACTTAGAGCTACTAAATTAAACAGATGTAACTAAGATTTTAATGCTGAAATAATGCATAGGTACTAGTTAGAAAACAAAGGCATATTTGTAAAGGATTGATCACAAATATTATTTGATACAAAGCTCGACCATTTTTGATATGAACAAGAAATTGTGTTGTTGCAGCAATTTTGTTCACTACACTTAATGGTAAAATATCATCTACCTGCTAACATCTCCAATGTCTTCTCTTCCTACTTTCAAGAGGTTTGTGCTTACCATGTACCAAGTGAAAAATAATGTAAACCTTTTCTTATATGTACTTGGAAATTAAAAAGAGCAAAACAAGATGCATACAGAAAAGATGTTTTTGGGGTTGCTTAATAGAGTGTTATTTTTTTTGTTTTGAAACCAATCAAAATTCCGGAAAAAAAATATTCTATTTTGATAAATAGTGGTAATTATTAGCATAGAAAGTATTATTAGTAAGAATTATTATAAATTGCTGTAGTTTGCCAGGAAAAATTATATAATAGAAGTGACATAATTAAAGCTAGTTAAGAAGAGAATCTAAAATAAGTGGTAGGGTCCATAAAGAGAATGCTAACATGTAATTTCTTTTAAACAACAGCTGAAGTTTGGGATAAGGAATTTGACCCTGTCATGGTAATACTTCGAACAGTTTACCGTAGAGATGTGCAGTCTGCAATGGACAGATACACAGCATTGTAAGTGGGATCATTTTTAGAAATGCAACATCATACTGTTGCTCATTCTACAACAATTTTTTTGTTTTCACTGCCTAGTAATGCTAATCACTTCATCAGTATTTTCAAGCCCCAGCTCTGTTCTTGAGTAAACAGTCTATAAATTTACAAGCAATATCAGAGTTTTGGTTATCTTAGTCTGTTACTCTTCCATAAATGTTTAAAAATACATCTGAAGGGCCACAGACAAAGTAGTGAATGTCATCACAGATAAAATACTTAACCAAAGATATTGTTTAAAAATCATTTACAATTTACTTGAAAGAGTCTTACCTATTTTTATTTATTTTACTCTTAAGTACACAAAGCAAAGTTTATCTATAGCAGTGGCAAGTTTCTACATTATTGCAATGTTTAACAGTAGTTTCAGCATTTAACATTTGTTTCAACAGCTTAAAGCAAAGTGGCAAATTCCCTGGAAACCCATGGCCTCCTTACAAGAAGAGAACACCACTACACCCAAGTTACAGAGGTCTACTAAAGCTTTTGCACTGTAAAACCCTGCACATTGTGCTCTTCACACTTCTTTACAAGGTACAGTCATGATTTACATTAAGTGCGTTGGTTTACTTCCACGTTTTTACAGAAGTTCTTAGAAGCATGATTTTTTAAAGTTTATTTGGAGTAATCAGGTTCAATATAATATAGTTTTTGTTTTGTTTTATTTTTCAAGTCTAGTACAAGTTTTTTTCCTACCACTTTGATTATTTCATGAATGATTGTTTCATATGTACACTCACTAAGTCAGTACCCAAGTGGATGGAAGATCCTGTCCTACTTTGAGGAACGCTGTATTAACCATCAGAGTTGCCATTCAAATTGTTCTTCCATAATGGTTTCAGGGAGCACAGTGGCATCAGTGGTGTTCCATTGGCTCCTATTGCAGAGTCTTAAGGCATCAGCAGTGCTTGTTCAAAAATACACAACTTTAATGGCTTTAAATACTCAATATCAAATAAGTCTCGTAACTGCAGTTGTTTCTAACCTCATTTCCCAAAAACATTCTGGCTTTTGATAATTTTGTAGCAACTGTTTTTCAGGGCTAATTGGTCCCTTTAAGTTATGTTTGGTTTTATCTTTGATGGTTGGCTGCTGTCTTCAAGAGAAGCACATCCTTTTTGAAGAGTCCATTCATCAGAAAATGGACTTTGAATCTCTACTTAGAAAATGTTTTCAAAGCAATGTGCTACAGAGGCAGATGAGGGACTGTAAAAATTGTTTTGTTTGAGTAGCATTTCTCCTGGGCAGACTTTTCCTTTTGTGCTCTTTTAAGTGCTCCCAACTTACCTAAAACTCATATTTTGTTTCACTGCTAAATTTCTGTTGAATAGAAAATATTTGTTATACTGCTGGAAGGCTGATGAAGGAAAGGAGAGCTTGGAACTACATAGAAGATCAGATAATGTTTTGACATGGAACAAAAGTGGACAATATAGGGAGGGAATGCATCGTCTTTTACTACTGTCTTGCTTGGGCATCTTTGGCCATTTTTTTCTTATATTCCATTAAGAGTCTTCAAGGGCTTAAATCTTGAGAACCTTAGCCATTACTGGGTTGCTGTTTTAGCAGTAATACCAAATACTTTTCCACCAGATTTATGGATGGTAGAAAATACATAGTTCTTGATCCTGTGAGTTGGCTTAAAAAATGCCTGCACTCTTTGTGAAATTTTGCCAATTCATTACAGCCTTTATTATATCTCTTGGCTATGGGTCTTCCTGTGGAAGAACAGTAAACTATATTTGGTGATGTTACTTTTCAGAAGCATTGATCAATACAACTTTTGATTCCAACTGGTACAATTACACATACTCTTAAGATTAACAGAATACTGAGTCCCCTTTTTAATTAATTAACCTCTGTCATCTCAGATTTGGTTGGACTTGATTAAATCAGCTTCTCAGTAATTTTTTAGAAAAGCTATTGTAAAACAATATTATTTTTAAGAACTTTGTCTCTCTGATGTTTCTAATGGCTTTATCTACTTAGAAAATTCATCTGTTCAAAACCAAGTAATATTTAAAACTTTACTAGGCTACACTCTAAAGATACTAATTTGTATAGTTGCCTGTCTACAATGAAATTTTAAACATATTTTCTCACCCACTTTTTGGTAACCTGCATTTTTTGTCATTTTCCTTCCTTTAATTCAGAATATTCTCAAGAGGAAAGTTGTCCTGGTTTTTAATTTTAGCAGTACTGGTTCTTCCTCTCAATGCATTGAAAGCTGTGTTAGAAGAAAGATATGGGCATTTTTTAAATTTAAAGATAAAGTAGTTTATTATTTGTAACTAAAAAAGATTATGTGAAGGTGGTTGTGAACTAAATTGATGTTAACCTTGGTGATATTCCCAGTTATGCTAGCATCACTTATAGGACTAGGACCTTGTGAGGCCTTTGGTGATTGATCACATGAAAAGGGGAGGGAAGGCTTGGAGCAGCTTTTTGCATTTAACTGGAATAGTGGTGTCTGTGCAACTGTACTTGTCACTCTGGTGTTAAAATAAATTGCAGCTTGAATTAGTAATACATCTAAGGTACAAATTTGTTTGACTGGAAAGACATAAAATCAAATTTTGCTTTTGTGGTGATGATCAAAAGTTTTGATCAAACCTCAAAATAATTTTAATCAAATTTTAAACAAACAAACAGAAATATCCACAAAAACTGAAGAGTCCAAAATGTATTATAGAACACTCAATTTAAAGTTTAGATGTACTGAAGCCTTAATCTTCTATGATGTGTCTCTTTTCCTACCTAGATATTAATGGATCATCAGAATTTATCAGAGCATGTTCTTTGCATGGTTTTATATTTGATTGAGCTGGGACTGGAAAATTCTCCTGAACAAGAATCAGATGAAGAGGTAAGAATAAATACCATTATTTTCTTTAAAATACAATGGTATTTTTTAATGATTCTATATTCTTTAAAATTAGATTTTACCATAGTAGTTAAAATAAAACATCTTTATCAACTTATATAGGGAACAACTAATAAAAACATACTGTTGTGAGGAAGAGTATGGTATCTTGTTATGTTTTTCAGCAGTTTCTGTATATGTAGTCTGACAAAGAGATTGATCAGATCTTTACTACTCTGTAAATTAGTACTAGAAACTGCAAAAAAATTTTAAATCACTGAGTCTAAAAATCTAAATTTTCAATTGAAACCCTTATCACTGAGCATTTTATTGCTACAGACCTGTATCTTCTAAAATATGTGAATTAGTCAGAATTTTAATTCTACTTTTAATGATATTTGAATATAAAAAGCCATTATATTGGTGATTCCAGATTCCCTTCTATTACTGTAGGGTTTTTAACTGATCAACACTGCTTTTTGACTTAAGAATTTGCCATATTTTTTCCAGAGATTGACTTCTGTATAGTTCTGATTTTTTATGTTAATCTTAGATTGTACAGCTTTGGATTACTCTCTGGAGTTCCTCTTACTTCTGCTAGCTAGCACTAATGGCTGTATCTGATTATATTCAAATAAAATACTTAGACCTGTGTGTTTATCAGCTCTGTGGTCCTTATGGGCCTCACATCAATTATCAAAAATTTTAAGAGGTATATTAGCTTTGTTGAGGTACGTAATGTTCAACATACTGTTCCTATCTCATGTAAATATTATGACCTCTGTAATACAGTTACAAAAGCAGCATGAATTATTTTAATACATGAGAGAAAGTGTACCAAGGTTTTCTTAATTGTTTTAGGAATCTGCAGGTGGACAGGAGCGTTGCCATGATAGTTGGTTTCCAGGTAGTAACTTGGTTTCTAACATGCGTCACTTCATTAACTATGTCCGAGTGAGAGTACCAGAAACTGCTCCTGAGGTGAAGAGAGAACCACCTGCAAGTACAAGTTCTGATGGTTTAGCTTCATCACAAGTAAGTAGATACAAATTCTCTGGGTTAAAGTTGTTGCCGGTGTTGGCATTTTTTGTTAGTTTTGTTACTGTTTTTATGAATTCATTAGGGTATTTTTCCCCTTCAGTTATTTTTCCTATATGTACTGGTAGCAGAAATAGAAGTTATTTCAATTGATTCCTCCTTCCAAACGATGTATTTAATGACTTTTTTTGTCCTGAATCTACCAGAGTTCAAGGCGGAAGAGCCTCCAGAGAGAGGTAGATCTGTGTGCAGTTTGTTCTCCTAAGCAATTAACTAGCAACATGCTTTAATTGTGCTCACCTTAACATTCAGTGGAATCTTCTAATTTTCCTGAATTTCCTTTTAATTCATATTGCAAGGGCTTATGCTTTTTTCATATTCTGGATGGTAATCTTAGGTGGTAGACTTTTAAGCAATAAAATGCCATTACATTTTTAATATGTATTTGGAAATAAAAGCTTCCTATCAAATATAAAATGCTGTTGATAGCTTACTGCTTGAGCTTTGTGTTTAGGCCTGTTTGATCTTGGCAAGATACTACTAACATTTAATTATGTAGAATAGTCTTAGCTTTCTTGAGTGTAGGTAAGTTTAACCTTATATTGAAAGTGGTTTTGAAATGATTAATAGCAATTTTTTGTTGTTGTGAAAACAAACAAAACTGGCTATGAATCTTTCAGGTGGGATCCTGAAAGATATATAGCCAGTAGATGATACAATCTCTGTGTCAGTGTTGGTTTTGTATCTATTGTGTACAGTATTTCAAACTGCTGTGTGCCAGATGTAGTGAAATACAGTGGATATTTCTTTTGCATGTTCATGCCAGAAAACCAGACAAAATCTAAGTAGGGAGATGGCATTAAATAGATTAAAACATAAAGAAGGTAGGTGAGGTGATGTTCGGAATCCCATTTTTATATTTGATATCGCTTAATTACCCAGCCTTCTGAGAAGGAGAGGGTAAGATGTTAGTGTGCTGAATTTCATGTTCAAAACCTTGCAGAGATATCTCTCTGCTGTGGATTCAGTATATGTATCCTTAATTTGTTACTGCAAGCAAGAGTAGTATAAGATTGATCTAAATAGGCTCTGTCATTAATGTAACTGCACTCATAGGCTCAAATGCCCTGCATAGCAAGTTCTGCTGGCAAACAGGGGTGTGTGGCTTCTGGATCTTACCTATTAAGTCCAGATAAAATGCACAATGTCCATGGGGATGTGTGGGCTCACTTGTATTCACCTGTGTGACATAATGAGTTACATTGTGCAGCAGTGCTCAGTAGACTTGAATAAAGGCATTTAAATGACATAAAGATACTGAAATCATTATTATTCCAGAAAAACTAAGGAAATATTACTTAGATAACAGTATTGTTAATTAGACTAGGGTAAAACCAGTTGTTACTTGTTTTGGTATGGATATTTTCCTTTGGTACTTGGCTTTTTATGCAGTTGCATGTAACAGACTTGAACAACAATATAATATGCAAGTTTAGTATTTTGCTTTCCTAATTTTCAATACGTTTTGGGAGTGGAGAAGAATTTTTAAGTTTCACGCTTTTCTTCCTAGCTTCAAATATTTTCCATAGTTTTAGAAATGTGTGTTGTTTATACTTGTGTTTTTGCAAATTGATCATGATGATTTTTTTTCCCCAAGAACTCAGGGACAGCTCAAGTGTTCAGTTTGGTGGCAGAACGTAGGAAGAAATTTCAGGAGATCATCAATCGGAACACCAGCGAGGCCAATCAGGTGGTTCGGCCCAAAACGTCGATGAAGTGGTCAGCACCTGGTGCAACTCCACAGTTAACCACAGCCATTCTAGAAGTCAAGGAAAGCATACTGTCTTTGCTGATTAAATTGCATCACAAACTCTCAGGAAAACAAAACTCTTACTATCCCCCATGGCTGGATGATGTGGATGTTTTAATCCACCCAGAAATTCCAAGGTACTCTCACGGAGATGGAATGACGGCAGTAGAAAGAATTTTACTGAAAGCTGCTGTACAGAGTAGGTTGAATAAACGTATCATTGAAGAGATATGCAGGAAGGTGACGCCTCCTGTGCCACCAAAAAAGATCAGTTCTGCAGAGAAGAAAACTTTGGATAAAGAAGAAAGGTAACATTAATATAACAAGATAAAGGGGCAGTAGAAGGATAGTGTATGTTGTGCATCTGTTGATTGATCTTTAGGATTTTGTATGAATTACATACTAAAAGATAAGTCTTAATTCTACAGTTCTCTCTATCTGATTTGAATATACATGATTTACATGGGTGCTGAGGAAGAATGTGTACCTCTCTATTTTAGATCATTAAATAAGAAAATTTCAATAATTTTATGTGATATACATGCTCACCTTTTATGTTGCCATTTATAGAACTCATACATACAAAGGTGTAGAATTGAGATTGTATTAGCTTTTGTGGCTTAACTTGAAGATAATTTAGAATCTTTATTTGTACTGTCTGTTCATTCATATGCACAAATCACACCATGATTGTCTTGGGGTTTTGTTTACTATATGTGGATTTAATAGTTCTACCTTTTTTTTTACTTGTCTGACCCATTCAATTGTAAAAGTCTGTTTTAAATTTTTTTTACAATACTTCTTAAAAAAAAAAGTTTGTATTCTCTTATTATGTGGCCTGAAAACTCATATGTCAGATATCTGTTTAGGGCTGATTTTTTTTCTTTTTTTTTTTTAAAGTTTGGACAGTTTTGAGTTTCATTTAGGACATAATGATTCCTGAAAGTGCCCAGAATTCTGGCAATATTGAAACTGGGTGCAGAGACCCTGCTTCTCTTGGGCTTTCAGCAAATGTTGTGTTGGCATGAGACTCCTAATGAAGAGGAATCAGCTAGGGGATGGCAACTGGAGCTGAGAAAGAGGTGAAAGCTAGAAATGGCAGGGGTAGTGTTGTAACTGGGAGGGAAAGAGAGACCTTGTGGTCAGTGCACCAGTGGAAAAAAGAGAAGATGACAGAGTAAGTAATCTGTTGAAGTGGGAAGACTCAAGCTGCCAAGCAGGGATGTTATGAAGATATGTGAATAACTGGGTTGTCAGGACAAAAATACTCAGAGAGGAGTAGCAAATGAAAAGACAGTTTTTAGTGAAAATCTCAGTGGGGAAGAATGGGGTCTTGAGAGTTGCTAGGAGAAGGAGAATGTGGAATAGGAATCCAAATGTCAGGAGGGTATGAGAGACAGAGATTGGTGTTTGGGGGATGCCATTGACTCAGCTGCAAAGAAGAGTTGGCTGGAGTGGGAAGAGACTGACACTTGGCTGTTGCAAAAGGCTGGAACGTGGGATTTGAAGGGAGTGGACAGTGGATAGTGTTAGAAGGTTAGGGCATAGAAAGTGGGGAATTCAGGTCAGAGTACTTACCACAGTATTGGAAGTAGAGAGCATAGGCTGGAGTGGAGAAGAGGACTATTGAGTACTTGTTCATGCAGTATTTTGAATGGTTTATGTAATCAGAATAGGCAGTTACGGTTCTAGAAATTAGATTAGAAAAGTGCAGTCATCTGACTCAGTTTGTTTCTGGATTACTTTTATTTTTCTGCTATTTTTATTTGTTTGAAAATACTTTTTTCATTAAAATCTCTCTGATACGTCCCCCCAGTTCCAGTTTTGTATCATTGAAGACTGAGCAGATTGTGGACGTTAAGCAATCACCTTTTTTAGCTTACTTCAACACATAATGGTATCACTCAGGCAATGGATTGTTGCCATAGAAACTGAAATGCAGACCTAGAAGCAAGCTTGAGCTGCTTGCAGTACTTTTTCAATTGCAGTGTCATATTCCCATGGGCCATCGTGGAAAATTACTGAGCTGTACCGAATCTGTCAGAGTTTTGTTTATGTCTTCTTATTAAATGCATCTGTTTACAGTCACTCTCCTTTTAGTCAAGGTGTTTATTGAGAAATTTCCAGGGAGAAATAAATAAAATCCAGTCTAATGAATGCTCTGGTCTGATCCTCAGAATAATGAATCTTAGTGATGTTGCAAATGGAAGTTATTTTGAGAAATGGTGACTGTACAATGTAGCAGATAAATGGGCAGAGATATTTGGGTCTTTAAGAAAACAAGTTAGAAGCTTTGACTTATAAACAAGTCACCTCAGGATGACAGGTTACACTGTACCAGCTGCTTTGGGCCTGTGCATGGCAGTTGTGTGCCAGGACACGGATAATCAGTCAGTCTTGAGACTGAAGACGACTCGCCCATCAGGGTATCAGCCACTGAGTGATGTTTTTAAAGCCCATGTTAGTTATCTGAATCATCTCTGAGCAGTGGAAAAAATGCCTTGTAAATGCTGATGCACTGAATTTGTCGCTATGACAGAGCTTCTGTAGCTGCACTGGGGAGGTGCTGTGTAAACTCCCTCAGCTGAGGGCATTTTCTCTGTGGTGAGCAGCTGTGGTGTAGGGCTTTTGTTTGGTTTTCCCACTTCCACTCTCCCATTTCCTTTATTTGTAAACTCATGTCAAAGTAAGGAAAATTAATGTCTATTTTCTTTATCTTTTTAAATCCATCAAAATTCTTCTACCCACTGCAGTATTTAAATAATACTGTAGGATAGACAAGAGTAAGTCTCTAATGTCTGAATTGATGATTAACATTTGTAATCTCAGAGCTGTCACCAACAATGAGGAAAAGTTAGTGAAATTAGCTTGGCTTCAGGGAGATAAGGGCTCATAATCTGGACGCACTCTCGATGTTTAAATCTGAGTATAAAAGCTGTTGGTGGCCAGTATCTTGGATGGAAGTAGGGGAGAAGGAACCACTGTGAGGAGGTTTAGCTGGAAAATAAATTATTCATCATAATTGTTTCCCACACCATCATGCTTGATATCAAAAGGGAGTGAGGTTTATTATTACTGTATAATTAATTTGCAACTGTTGGTTTCTGTATTCACAGAAGTACTTGTTTTTGTACAAATGACATTGCTCTCTCATTTTCTTCCCATATATGATAGATAAAAGTTTCAGGACTAAGGTCTTGAGTTCTTTTTCTTGTGATGTTATGGCCTAATCTGTTAAATGATCCTGTGGTGAACACTTTTGAAGGATGTTTTAGGACAGGATTTTATTCTGTTTTTTCAGACTCAAAAGAAAGTAACGCTAATTTCTTTAAAAACTCTGCTTTAAAAAAGCAAAACATTTGTTTTTTAGGCTTGGAAATTATTCCTTCATATCAACCTTAATTTGGAATGATACTGCTTAAGGTGGTAATTATAATCAGCTTGACATTTAAAGGTTTATTTTGCTCCATTATGTATGCTTACTTTTTCTTCTTCCCCTTCTTTCACATAGACGACAGAAGGCTAGAGAAAGGCAACAGAAACTGTTGGCTGAATTTGCCTCGCGGCAGAAAAGCTTCATGGAAACTGCCATGGATGTTGGTAAGTTTTTGTGTGGTTGACTGCTTGCTTTTATGTCTTTTCCCACATGTTAGTATTAAGGTTTCTACTCAGTGTAAAAAACAAAGACACACACAAAAAAACCCCCAAGCATCAACTACTCTAATCAAGCAGGAAACCCTCCCCTCAGATTATACTTTTGTATCCACTTGTTAACCTTATACTTCTTAGGGAGCTTAACTTTGTTTATAGGACTGATATTACTGAATACATAGTTGCTAAAGAATAGATGAAATCTGTAGGACATAAATTTATTTGTAGTTTTTGTTAATATACAGTACATGAAATTATTAAATGTGTGATATGTTTTAAAGTATTTACCTTTAATGTAAAATATCCCCAAATTAGTTTGTCTTTTTAAGATTGTATTTTTCTTTAATGTGTAGTAATAAAATTTAAGATTATTTCTCTATAGAGCCTCAAAGTTCAGTAGGGTGAAAATTTTACCTTTTAAATGTGCTTATGGACTGAGGAAAACATAATTTTTAGATCACCTCAGTTGCTATAAGTGATAACATTGTATTCTATTTCAAATATTGGCTTTACAGCACAATCAGGTCTTGTTTTTCTTAAGGATGAGTTCTTTCAGATTCTCCTGTGTAGAAGTGCATAGTCCTGATTAGTTTGTGTTCAGCTCAGGAATGGAAATACTTTTGTCATTTGGGTCACTTCACAAAAAATTTGCACTTCTGAAGCATAAGGAAAAGCGGGAATCTTCCCCTGCCTTCCATCAAGTATCATCTGCTGTGAAGTTTTGATTTGAGTTTAAGCATTGGTTAAAAATATTTTGACAACTGTGTTTGCTGAAAAACTGTCTTCTGAAATTTTTAAATTCCCTTCAGTTCATAAGTTGCTGAGAAGATTTATTCATTTATACCTATTAAGGTTTTGGATACCTTAGCGATCTTGGATGGGGCTCTGAGCAATCTGGTCAAATGGAAGATGTCCCTGCCCACAGCAGGAGGGTTGGGACTTACTAAGTTCCCTGACTTACTAAGATTCTATGAAATTAATCACTATATATGATGTTATGTTTGGAGGGTGTGCAATACTCTAATTTTCATCTGTGAACTTTGTATTGTAAGTCAACCTCATTAAACGTTTGTTTGTAATCTATTTGTCGAAGTAAGGAAGAAGAGAAGAAGAACCTTGAAGATCTCCTTATTAAAAATCAAGTTTTTATATGGTCATGGCTAATTGAAAGTAACTGGGAAACTTTGATTCTTCAGTCACTTAGATTTTGAATTCTTCATATAGCAACTTTGATGGGGTTTATATATGAAATCAGATGTGTGTATATCTATATACATATAGATGTGGATATTGACGTACCTGTCAATAGCTGTATAGCTATATTTGCATATATACATAAATGTGCATAGATACTTCCATGCATAAGTTTTATAAGCTACATTTTAACATAACTGCTTTGATTTGTGAATGAATCATGGTAGCTAAATCAGTAAATTACACAGCACTTCCTTTTGTGAAGGACTCTGAACACTTACCTTTTAGTTAATTAACATTAAATTCTCAGGTGGGCAGACCTGGGCCTTTGTGTTTCTGATTGTGCATTAAAAAGTTCTTGGGCATGCAAGATTTAAATTGCTTGCTTCTTTGCTTCTTAGTGTTTAAAGAATTAATAACTTCAGATGCCTCAATGTAAAATGCAGTGTCTATTGTCAGTTATACCAGATCATGCACAGCACTTGATAGAGCCAACTTAATGAACTACATTTTCATAAAGTTAATTCTACATAAAGACATTTGGCAACAACTTAATAGAATTCCAGGCATTGTGTTAAGTAATAATTACTTCGCCTTTTCACTAATTGTTTTCAGTGTCTTGTATGTTGTCATTCCATTTTCTGACTTTGTTATGAGAATACACTGAAGTAGTACCATAATCCACTAGTAGCTCTTATGTTCTGACTGACATTAAAATAGTTCTCAGAGAGTAAGTTCATATACCGTTATAGTGCATGGAGTTTGTTTAATAGGTTAGATTAATTTTTGCCAGGAGTATTTTCTTCAGTTTGTTGATCTAAGTGGTTTGTTTAACTGTGAATGCATTCTGTAGATGATACAGAGAATTACTGAAAATGTTGCAGAAACTATTGTTACTCTACTTTTAAAGCACAAGACACAGGAAGAATTCTGAAACTAGTCTTTCTGGAGTGATTCAATTTAAAACTAATCTTGGGTAATTTATAGGTTTACCCTGAGTCATAGCATAGCAGTGCTGAAATAGCTGAAAATAAAAAAATCCTTTCATGCTAAAATCAGTAGGAATTCATTTCCCTCTCACAAAAGTCTGTTAACTGTTACTTTTCTCACAGATTGAAGCCCAGCAGTAGGTTTATTTCTTAATTTTGTTCACTCTGTTGTAACAGTGATAATACTGTCAAAAATGCAGGGTTGATGAGGCCTCAGCTCCCTTGTTTTGTCACTGTTTCAGTTGGTGTCTTTTGGGTAAATTTATATTATTATCATCATCATCTTTTAAAACTTTAACTATGAAAAGTAGATGTGATTCACTGGTAAAATGTGAGAAACATTGTAATTGCTTTTGGGTATATATTAAAAACAAACTTCATAGTACCTTTCTATTGACAGTGTAGAAGATTGGAAATACTCTGAAAATAAATATGTCTAGGAAGAGATAGGAATAATGGGGAATACCCAAAGCTTAAAGGTTATTTTATTGTAACCCATATACTACTTAGTTTCTAAAGTGTTTAATAAAATGCACAGAGGCACTGTTAATCCCCTGAGGTATTCCTCTTTGATTGTTAGGATGCTGCAATGAAACATGGCTTAAAAGGAAGTTACCTAATTACATGTTAATTATTCAATATGAACTGTGTCGCATTTTCTAGTAGAATTTTTTTATTAGAATCGACATAACACAAATTCATCTGAGATTCTGAAAATAAAGTTGGCATTTTCTTTCACATAGTTACTGTAGAAAAAAAATCTAATTATGTAGCACTTTCCATTTGTGCCCCCTGTTACATTCTATTTATATTCTGTGACATCTGCAGAACTGCATTGCCATTCAAGCTTGCCTGGAAGTAATTAGGTGAAATTTAGAAACAGTTATGTTAATGAACTAGGATAGAACAACATCCACTGTGCTGTATTTAGCTGTTTGACTGCAGGATAAACAAAAGAAAGGAGAAAAATAAACCAAGAAAAGTGTTCTAAGACCAGCAGATAGAGCTCTTGAGGTGTCTGAGGGACTGTCCAGAGAGTCAAAAATATGGTGTTGGTTTCAGCTCCAGACGCCTTCCCGCTCCCGGTTCCATCTCCTGGTTCCAGCTCCTCTGGGCTCTTTGAGAGCACTGCCTCAGGCTGAGACCATGGTTTATCTTGTGATGTGCAACTCTGTGCAAGAGATTTTTGAAATTTTCATAAACTTCAGAAGGGACTTGATAAGAACAAAACTAAACCACTCTAGGTTAATAGTAGCCTTTAAAAAATTACAGTTAGATTTGTAAAGATCTGTCTGAATTTTATAAAAACAAAATATGATCCATTCTAGGGAAGCTGCTGAACTACTTATGTTGAAAATTTGTAAATTGGTTAAATTGTTAATTTTAAATGCTAAGATATCTTTCATTTATTCAATAGTTTTCATGTCTCTGAAGTGGCCGGTGTGATTTTTAAACTTTTTTAATGCATCCTGATAAGTATGCAGATGGTCTTTTTTGTCTTTCGTACAATGTGTGTCTTAGCAGGGTGTCATTTTGTCCTTCATGAAACATTCCTTAGTTAGACTTAAAAGGAAGCGCAGAGTTTTAATGCAAGGTGACATATATTTCCTAACACTCAATCTTCTGAACCCAGATAGAAAAATAAATTAGGTACTGATCTCTTGAGAATATATATGCTGGGTCAGGGCAAAGAATATTAGCATACTAATGGTTGCTTTGATACCAAGGGGCTGCTTTGACACAATGTGTACAGCAGGACAAATGTTGACTACACTCAGTGGATTGTGAACTATATTTACTGTGTTTACAAAGCCCTTTTGGTTTTGGGGTTTTGCTGAGTAGAGGGAATAACAGAATTCATCCTTAGCTCTGAAGAATAGAAATTTAATTAAATTCAGGTAGCAATGCATTTTGCAGTACATCAGTGTGCTAGTTTTTAGCAGATTGATCAGTAATTTGTTAGGAGGTAGGAAGTGCTAGGTTTTTGTAACTTTGTTTCTCTACTTCTGTTGGTACAAAACTAAACAAAGAGCTAAATAATTAATTTTTCAAAAACTCTTAGGAACTACAGGCTCTTTCCTGGATTTCTGTCAGTTTAAATTTGTCCATCCTCCTTCAGTGTTTTAAGGTTCATATTTATTCAAATTTGTGAAATAATTCCTCAGGACAAAGAAAAGTTCCAGAACCCACTGTAAAGGGATGAGGTGTACTACAACATAAGACAAATTTCAAGACAGAAATGTGGTGAATTGATACCAATACCATATGTCTTACCTTGTATTTTTCATTGGCTCCTTCTTCACATGTAGACATCATTAGGACAAGCCTGTGAAATCAATTAGATTAAATCTTTGGGGCTAGTTTAAGTGAGTAATTGAGGTTTATCATAATCCATTTGAAAAGAAGTGAGGGGTTTTGTTTGGTTACAGTTTTTCTGGTATTCTTACTTGTTAGAGATTTCAATTTTTTGCCAATATCCCTTTGTTTTCTTCTACAAGCTCAGGTGCAAATTATTTTATTAAGAAATCTTCCTTGGTGCTAGTAGCTTACTTTCCTTGAAAGTTTATTCTTTACCAGAGTAGCCTAGCTACATCTACATCTAAGTAGTTGTGAAGGAAGCATGCACTTAATCATTGAGTTCTAAAATTAAATTAGCCCGATTTTTATGTGCCTGTTCCCCATAGGCAATAAAAGTATAAATTGCATATATTGAACTGATTTTAAGCACCTTTTAAATCCTAAGTTCTAGAGTTTTTTTCCTTCAGGTTAAAAATATACTATTTATGATGAATGAATGGCATTTGGTAAATTAAATATTGGCAGATTTTAATGGCTTCCATTGCTCAAAATCAGATTGATACATTGTGTTCTCTTTCTACGCTTCTGAAAAATGTTGAATGGTTGTATTGCCAATATTTTAGAAAAAGAGGGAAAAGAAAGCTGAAACTCTAGTCCTTGCCATTTCTTGCATTTGATACATAGGTGTACATGATTGTGCATTACACAATTATGAGGTGATGTTAGATATAAAAAGTAGCATTTAGTGTTTACTTCCTCCCTTCTGTGCTACCGTTTGCTTCTAAGTTTTCTGGATGTTTTGGACATTTGCAGTTGATGCATTGTACATTTTATTTCATTGTACATCTGGCTGCCACTAGATGGTGATAGACATGTGTACAAAATTAACAACTGCACGTTGGTGAAGATCAGGGTTCATTTTCATATGACCCTCAATAACTGACTAGAAAATCAGTATTTACTAGAACAGCGTAATTCTGATTCAGCTCTGTGAGCAAGAGCATTGCATGAAGCTTTTTATAGCAAACAAATATTCTGCCTGGCACCCAACACGCCTCTCCTTATGGCAGCAGCCTCCAGTGCCAAACTTGTAGTAGTCTTTCAGAAGACAGCAGTTCTGAAAGCAATTTTGCATAAGGACTGTTGCTGTACTCAAGGTTTTTGGATTCTCTACCCAGTACCTCAACCTACTTAATCAGAGGTATAAAGGGTATGGTTGAAGGCAGGGAGGAAGTGTTTTCCTTTAGAAAAATTATGTTCTAGGAAAGACACAAAGAACCCACATATTCTAGATCAAGAGGCTGACTGTTCGTGTTCCTGAGCAGCCAGGAATGGATCATTTAGTCCTAAGGTGCTTTTCTTTCAAGCCAATAAAGAATTCTTAACTTGGATTGTAACATAACATAAAATAGCTTGCCCTGAAATCAGCACCACCGTCATGTGATCAAAGCAATGTCAAGTGCAGTGGCTTTGATACTTCAGAGCTGGGCCTTAGCCTTGTACGGTTCTGTGCACCTAGGATGGAGCAATGAAGAAAACATATAGTCATTTTCCTTCAAATGGTTGTTTCAGTCAGCTATGAGCAAATCTGGTCTTACTAGAGAGTCATATTGTTGCCCTTCATCTGTCTGTGTTCAAAGTTTTCAGTATAATATCTAATGAAATAGAAGTTAGATCTCTGTTTTATAGAAGTTTTAAAGATACCAAGTTTAATACAAAACTCAAATGGAGCAATTCCACAGGGAGTTATTTTGCCTATGGAAAAACATGTACTTCATTTTGTAGGTGTCTTTCTTGGAAGAAGAAAGGTTTGTTTCAAGCGACTGACAATGTTTTAGTTGTAGATAAACTAGAGAAATTATTCTGTAGTTTTTTCAACACTACCTCAATGCAGATAGACTGGACATCCTCAGATGGAAATCCTCAATTGGATTTCTTTACTTCTGTTTAAAACAAATTTTCTTACCTGTTTTTAGAATCACCAGATGCTGACATTGCCATGGAGGTAGCTACATCCGAACAGCATGTTTCTGAGGCAATATATGACTGTGTTATTTGTGGACAAAGTGGCCCTTCTACTGAGGACAGACCTACAGGGCTAGTTGTACTATTACAAGCATCCTCAGGTATGAATGTGTGGCTTGTAGGAAAAGCAGTGTTTCTGCACTTTTAGCATGTGCACATAAATCCTGTTGTATCTCATGAACTCTGGAAGCACAGGGTTTCCCATTTTTTTTGTGGATGGTTGTCTGTGAGACACATATAGGAACTTCTTAAAAGTTTGGGGGAAAGAACAAACAGTTTAATTCCCTCCTACTTTATATTAGCTATTGCAAATACAGCAGTGCATTACAGAGCTGCAGGAAAATCAGTACTGGAAGGAAAAGAAAATTAAACAGCCATCAGTGTGTCTGCATGTAGATACGAGTGATAGTGGACATAGGTGTTTGTATATACATATATATATATATATGTAATATATAATGTACAAGTACAAAAGAACAACTTTCAGTATTTAGATTCTTCAGTAAGTTTTTACTTTTTAACATCAACAAAGCGCATTAGAGTTACAAACCAAAACTGCCTGATTGCTTTCTGAATAGTTTGGCCCTTTGTTACCCATTGCACTGTGTGTTGCTGCTTTTCTTCCCGCAGTGCTGGGGCAGTGCCGCAATAGCGCTGAGCCCAAGAGACTCCCGACCACTGAGGAGGAGCACATCTACCCCTCGGACACCTGTGCGGCGCTGCACGACGTGAGGCTGACAACTCTACAGAAATACTTCAAAGATGTAAGGGTTTCATGGGAGCAAGACCACTGCTTAAAAAAAATTTGTATGTGAAAAGATAAATGAAATTACAACTCAGAGTTTTCCTGGTTTCATTTCTATGTTTAGCAAATGCTTTTCCATGTTGCAGTCATTCTGAAGTGTTTACATTTGATAGGATATTTATTTTTAAATAGTTTCTGGCCTTCCCCAGTTATATTTTTGGCATTAGGCATCTAGTATATCTACAGGCTCCATAGTCATTAAGCATCCACACAGACACTCGCTAAAAGAAGGTATTTCACAGTCCAGTGTCACCACACAATTGAAATTTCATTGTCTAAGCAAACACCAGCTCACTCGTAGCCCTTCAGAGAACCCAGTCAAGGAATTGCTCTTAATCGGCTAAAAGTATTTTGGAAGCACAAAATAAGTGAAAAGAGTTGTTTTAATCTGTAACATATTTTTGAGCCACTACAGAGAAGGGGAGTGTGAGTGGATGGGAAGCAGAAACCAGTAGAATCCATCTTCTTCTCCTGAATCCTCAATTCTGCACAACATCTGAAGTTCAATTTGACATTAATTGATAGTAAATGTCTCCTTTGCAGTTCTGTTAGCTGTTCCAAACAGAGTTTTACATTACTTCAGAAAGCCAAGTTACAGCTTTTCACATTTAATTTTGAGAACCAATTCTTGTTGCTTAGCAGGACGTGTTCACTTGTAGACCTTTGTGAAGGGCTGCCTGTGACTTCCCTTGCTAGTGCCTAAAAGAGCTATGTAAGATAATACACAACTGTTCTGAGAGGTCATTTTTGGGGAGAATAATATGGAACCTGGGATCCTAAATTAGCTTCTATAGACTAGTCCTAGGTGAGATGCCAGCTCTTCAGTGTATCTAACTAAATAATGAGCCTTTAGAAGCTTAAAATTTGCCTTTAAAGTGGAAAAACTGGCAATTTTTATTCTAACACAGTTGCTAGCTTTTTCATAATGACATGCATAAATAACTAATCTTTTTTTAACAAATGATTTTTTAGCTGAGGAAGAATCTGTGGATGAGCTTGTCTTCTTTTGACATTGATGATATTGATTCAGTGTTTCAGATAGTTATTTAATGTTTTTCCTTGCTGAAGTGATAAAAAGCATGGAAGTAGTGCTGAAGTGGAGCTTTATTTTTACATGTTTGTATACTACAAGTGGAAGGAGTTCCAAGCAAAACATTACCAAAAATTTGATCTTACTACAGTGTATATTTCCCCTTCTGTGCAGTAACTCTACCACCAGATTAGTCTAACATGCACTGTAATGTAATGAGTGAATGCATCCTACTTTCAAAAATTTCAGTCCTGATTCAAACCTCAGTTGAATTAGCTATTTTTGCATTCAAGTCACTACTGTGCTAAAAAAAAAGTCTCTGCATGAAAGAGCTAATCTTTAAATTGCTTTGTACATGAAAAGGGAAACATCTGCTAGTGTCTTGAGTGTCTTGTTCAGCTGAGCTAAGCAATAAGAAGTCCTTTTGTTTATCAACTGTGTCCTCCCCAACAAGTGTCCTTCCTCTAATAGATTTTGGGAGGCAAGTGAATAATTTCATTTAGATGCAAAAATTTTAAGTTATGAAATAGGACCTAGCTTATTCTGCTAGAAGAAAAAAAATCAACAGAAATGCCATTCAAAAGCTACATGCTGCATAGAGATTGGGCCAAACAGATCACTTCTTTCCATAGAGATTCAGTCTTGCACTTTCTTAGCTGGAATTTGATGCTTGCTGTCAGGGAATAGAGTTCTTGCCCATTCAAGGAAAAATCATTGAAAGTGATTATTTTTACTATGGAGAGGTGTGACTGAAGATTAGGAGATAATATACTGAATTGATAGGAGTGTTTCCAGAATCACACTGTACTCTGTAACCAATAGCTTGATATAGGTGTGCTCCATCCCAAGCCTATGGCTTGCTTTGGACTCTCCTTTATTTCTGAGCTCAAGTAAGACAATAAAGGCTTTCTGGCTAAGACTTTGAAGTTGTTTTGTTGTTTGGTGTTTGGGGTTTTTGTTTGTTTGTGGTTTTGGAGGGTTTTTTTGCAACTGCTACTCAGTAGCCTCATTAGATATATGCAGTAAATAATGATTTTTCTGAATGAAATATTGGTCCTGTGGGGCTTAGCCAGCTATGTCATGCAACCTTATTAATACTGCAGTCTACTCAATCATACAGGAACCAGCAGGAGAAAGTCTTTCCTATTTTATGACCTGAGAGGCTCACAGCACATTATGAATGACAGTTTGAGGCATGGTAAACAGGAGCATGTCCCATAGCTAAAATTTGTAATTTTGTTTTGATTTCCTGCTCATATGCAGGAAAAAAACCCCAGATACTTGGCCACCCTTAGAAAATGCAAGCATCAGAGTTATTCATGGTACTCTGATTTTCCATCATACATTTAAGACCATTTTAGAATCAATCTACACTAAAAATTATTGTCCAATTCTGGTAGCCATAAATCTTTCTCTGTTCTTTAAATGTATAACGAGAATGTGCATTTCAGCCTGTGTATGAAATACTTGAGAAATGGAGTTTAATACTTAGACTGGCTATAGTTAGATATTCTGCAAGAGAATTTTCTAGAATTCCTTACAAATTTGTCAGAGGTGATTGTTTCTTCAGGTCATTATTTTCTGAAAAAAAATACCAGTGGGGTAACCTTTTTGGACTTGTGGGCTATAATGCAGCCTTCCAAAGGCTAATGTTTTCCAAACAAACCCAGTACACAACTGAGTTCCCTAAACAATTATTTGTTCTCTTTTCCAATTATGATGAGTTATATATGATACCGTTCAACAACTCATTAAAACCCCCAGGTGTTTACACTGAATTTTAATAACAGATTGTGGTTTAATTATATAACTGTGACATTGTTATTTTGGTTATCTACAAAACTGAATGAAATGTGTCGGAACAGTATATTGCCCTTGTAAATGGGATAACTTCTGCTATTGGAGCAGGTGTTGGAGTTAGAGCCACCTTCATGCAGTAATGCAAGGGATTCTTTAAAGAAGTTCTCTTAAGTGACAAGAACTGCAGCAGTTTAATTTGACTATTGGAAAGAGTAGCATAATAGCAGCCATGTCAGTCAGCATAAATAAACACTTTCTATAAAATGGATTTTTTTTATTTATTTCCTCAGGATATCTTTTAGTTAGGTAGCATGCTAGTAAAAATCTATCTATCTTGTAAATCTTGAAGTTTTGGTAAATACTTTTACAGCTTTATATATAATAGTCATTTTTTTCTTACTGTTGTTTCTTTGTTTTAGAGTTCCTGCCTACAAGCAGTGTCAATAGGTTGGGAAGGAGGTGTTTATGTCCAAACCTGTGGTCACACTTTACACATAGATTGTCACAAATCTTACATGGAATCCTTACGGGTAAGTGAAACTGAAGATCATAGTTGTTTATTTGGATCTGAATGGCTTTTCCTGAAATCAGTTGGCTTTATGCTGTTCAAATCAGATCAATCAAATATTTTGTATGAATGTACAGAATAGTTTTATTATGTTTCAGGAACTTAAATTAATCTCTTACTGCATCTTGACATTACTAGCAAAAGTACTTTTGTTTTCAGTTATTCTGATATATCAGAAAAATCTTGTACAAAACTAACCAGCGCAAAAAAATAAAGACTAAGTGATGACTTCTTGTTTCATATGAACCAGCATTTTTGTTCAAGATTACTTTATAGGACATTTCTTCAGGTTTTGGATTTGGTGCGTCTTTTGGTGGGGTTTTGTTTGTTTGGGGGAGAGGGAGGGTTGGTGGGGGAGGGTGTTTGTGGTTTTTGTTAGTTCATTTTTATGGTTTACGGATTTCTTTTCATTTTGAGAAAAACTGTGAGCAATTCCTTGTATTTTTAGTGTCAGCATTGCTCATACTGTGAAACTTAACTTCTAAAGAAACTAAGAGGTGTGCAACCTTTCTTGGATCCCATGATGAATTCTTCTTTTCCATATTAATTTAATTTGCTTGCAGCGGTAATTGTGTCATCAAGATAAATATAAAATAGCATAAAAATTATATAAATTAATATAGCAGCAAAATCTGGACTTTTATGGTAGAGACAATTTTGGAAAAAGTGGTTTTTTGCATCTTATAAATTCTGAAGTCATTTTTCTGATGGATTCTCTATTAAACTTGAAACAAACTGTTACTCTGTGTAATTGTATTCTTGAAGATTCTAGATTATTTAAGTGAACTGCTGATCCTAGCATGTTTTACTAGTACCTAAATGAGTGCATAATAATTTTGACTATTTATTGCCATTTTTAGGACCAAAATAATTTATATAGATCTGTTCATCTGGATAAAACATTTATTTTTACATAGAACAGTTAGATATCAACATGGGAAACCATGGAGGCAACTCATGAAGCTGAAGCAAGGTTTCTTGCCATTTAACAGAACACTGAGGACACATCCTCACTTTCCAAACATGTAGTGCTGTGTCCATTCTTTCATCCTTCATGTGATACAAGAAATGTTCAGATTTCTTTTCATGTTGCCTGCCAACGGCTACTTGATTAGGCTTTTTTCAGCCTGTACTTGGAGTCTCAGACTTTATGGAAATTGTCAGAAAAGAGACAACGCACATGAAATATTGGAAATACTCAATTGAAGTCTTTCTACTTTCTTATGGGGATATTGTTGGCAATGTAGCGTGCTTAAAAATCAGGAAAATTAATCGAGTTGGAGGATTGTAAGACAATCTCTAGTAGCTAAGACCTTTGTCAGTAAAATGGGGAACTCTTGTAGTTGTTCTTTCTTTACAGTTTGAGGTTTTAGACTTCGTTTTTTTGGCTATACACCTGAAATACCAAGGTAAAACTGTGATTGTTTGCAAATTCCAGCTACATCTTCTTTATTTTCTTTTAGAATGACCAAGTCCTCCAGGGTTTTTCAGTGGACAAAGGAGAATTTACCTGTCCCCTGTGCAGGCAGTTTGCCAACAGTGTTCTTCCTTGTTATCCTGGAAACAACATGGAAAGAAGTGTTTGGCAAAGTCATAGTAACAAGTGTATGCAAGATCTTGTGCAAGAGGTGGAAGACCTTCAAGAACAGCTGGGAACTTTCCCAGTAAGCATCAGTGTAAGGCAGAAAGATCCTTGTTAATTTGCCTCTACCTTTCAGTTTTTACATTATATTGCATTTGTGATCTCTTAGAAACCTGGCATCCTCGGAAAGTTCGTTTTCTTCTGATACTGAAGACAACATACTATTGTTTTCTTATCAAGAAACTCAGAGCATTTACTGCATTACCTACTAAAAATAAACAGTTGAAAGCTGAGACAAAATGTGATTAATACAATTTTTTTTATTGAATATGTTTTCAGTTTTCTCCATAGTAATTTACATAGAACAAAGTCATGTAATATAAAATATATTTATAATTTCCATACAATGAAGAAACAGCAATAGTCTTGTAACTGGAAGCGATTTAAACACTGTCTCTTAAGAACTTTGTAAGGTATGGACTGTTTGTTTTAGAGAAAGAGCAATTTGCAGATGCTCATGTGTTACAAAGCTTCATGAGGTCCTCTGAATGACAGAATAAAATATATTAAATTTTGTTACCTTTAAGTCTTGGTGGAGATGCTTTGTGGTTTTGTGTACATGTAAAGTGCAAATATACTTTAAAATAACACCAGCACTGAGATTCTTAAACTTAGGAGATGGACAAAATAGTTGTGTTTTCATATTCAGAACAAATCAGAATAACTTTCCAAAATACTCTGACACTTCTGTGAGTGAAGAGTAGTGACTTTTAATGCATATTTTTTCATAACCTGCAAATGTGTTTTACAAATATGAAAGTGCTACACTTTACAGTCCACTACTGCATTTTTTCAGGTAAAATTAACTAATCTTCTTTTGTGTCTTTGTTCATAGTCTGAAACCAACCTCAGTAAAGAAATGGAATCTGTAATGAAAGATATAAAAAGTACCACACAGAAGAAGTATACAGATTATAGTAAGACTCTTGGATCACCTGACAATGATTTCCTGTTTATGTATTCTGTGGCCAGGTCGGTATGATTTTCTTGTTAGATTTTTTCTTTTGTATTTCTCACTAAGGGTGTTATTCACTAGATAGCTTTCTTCTTTAAAAAAAAACAAAAAAAATTTTAAAAATATTTCATCCTCTTCAAAAAGGACTTTTTGAATACTCAGTACATCAAGGTTACATTTTCTGATTTTCCTATACAGTCATTATGCAAGATGAAAACATGTGCCTCTCAGTTCATTTTTACTATGTGCAGCAGTGGCAGAAAACCCAGAGAACATTGTGTCAAATGCTTTTTTAGTTTTCTTCTTAATTCAAGGTTTTGCTTTCCATATATCAGAATTTTGTGTTACATTTCTTGTTTTACTTTCCTTTCCCAAATTGTCAAATCTCCTCTGTCTTCTGCAGAATTAGGGTTTTTTCTGTGTCACTGCCATATTGCTAGTTTTTAAATCACAAGGTGTTTTTTATCTCTCTGCCACACATTAGTTTTATTTACTTAAAGAAGATGACAAAAGGAGCTTTTTTATTGCATCAGCAACCAGGAATTTCTCTTCATGTAGTCTTTAGACTTCTAAAAAAGTGTCGAAACCAGCAGCATTTTCTTGGTGATGTTTGATTGTAGTTCTAGAGATGTCAGTGTCACATACAGTCTCCAAGAAAACCAGTCCCTCCTTCTATACCATAAATGTTAAGTTACTCTGAATGGTTTGTCTATTTAAAGTTACTGTAATACCAAGTTTTCCCATAAGAAATTGAAATACTCATTAAGCAGATAATTTTCTAAGCTCTGACCTACTGAGGCTTGCAGGGAAGGTGCTGATGGCGGAGAAACTGCAAGCATAGAAGTGATGCCATTGAGTAGCATTTTTTTATTGCAGTTTCATAAACTCTGGTAGCTGAGTGTCTTTAGTACATAAGCAGTGGAACTATTCAAGTCTTAGCACAGCAGGACTCTGGGTAATCAGATCTAAGGTTCCACTTTTCACAGAAGGTTAGACCATCTGATCTTCAGAATTCTTCTCCAACTTGGTTTATTATATTATTCTATTAAAAGAAATACTTTATGTATTCTTTCAGAGTATTTTAACTGATACAGAACAGCTATGAAATTCTATATATAGCAAGTTAAAGGACTATTTTATATTTTTAAGTGTTATATTCTATATAAGGATAAGTAATGTTGGGATTTTTAGCAATTACGTGTTTGATTAATACAATTAAATACCCTTCCAAAAATACAAAGTACTCAAAATTAATATTTCACTTATCAAGGTATGATTACTTGTAACCATAACTTTACATGCCATTTAAGACACAAAAATTGTGTTAAAATACGTTTCTGGGAGCAATGTTATGTGACTTCCAAAATGCTGGATAAACATATTTTAAATGTATCTATATATTACTTTTATATTTACACACAGAGCTCAAGATTTGTTTTCATTCAGAGAGTTAAAAATACCTCAAACTAGAACAGCATTTCGTTGCTGCTTGCACTACTGCAGAGAGAAATCGTGGTTGACCACTAAGATTAGGATATGTCACTTGTGCTCCTTGTGACCTCTTCCTGTAGGGTTAGACTTGTGTCACCAATTTTCCATTTATCCATGTTTGATGAATCCCAGGTGTTGGATCCAGCCTTCTGTATTGTTACTGTAACTCATAAGATCACTTATGAGGGAACCTGGCAGATCAGCTTCAAGGTGGTTAACTTGTCTTGCTTTCCAGTGCAGCAATCATCCAGATTTAAATACTTCTATTACTTGACAATTGTATAAGAACTGTAGGATTAAAAAAATTAAACTTTAAAATAAACATTTTAAAATGACTTTACAGTTTGTATTTATGGAAATAAATCTGTACATCATCTTCCAAACTGGAAGAGTTTTCTTTGTATGATTTTATTATGTGTTTAATATTAAGTAATCAAATAACGGATTATCCAGAGTTAAAATTACGTACTGAAGTAATTTACTTTCTGGAAGTTATTCCTGTCATTTGACCTGTTTCTTCCTGATTTCCATCCAGAGTTGTTCTTGAGGTAATGACACCCTTGTGTTCCTTACCAACCAGTAACCTTTGAGCATTTCTAGTTCCAGGTGTTCTGAAGCATTTAACTGGTTTTGGTCAGACATTCTACAGCTGTTGCACAGTTTTTCCTGGTATTTAACTCTTGCTTAGATAAGCATTTGAATACAATGAT
The DNA here is from genome assembly GCA_013399915.1 of Illadopsis cleaveri. Taxonomy (NCBI): domain Eukaryota; kingdom Metazoa; phylum Chordata; class Aves; order Passeriformes; family Timaliidae; genus Illadopsis; species Illadopsis cleaveri. The sequence continues at coordinate 375,831 of VXBB01006418.1, forward strand.
ATTTTGATTAACTCAGTATATTTCCATGTGAATTAAACAGTCTTAATCTTCTTAAAAGTCATGTTCCATTTTCAATCAGAAAATGACATCATCTCCTGTCCTAAAAGATGCAAGTTTACAGCTGAATGCCAGCTTTGCAGTGGATTACTGCATGCTGCAATGGGAAGGTGAAACGATACATAGCCAGTTGCTGCAGGTTATTGTTTCTCCTTCAGGAAAAAAGGAACTTACTTTTCTTCATTTTTGCTTACCCAGGCATATGTCACTGGTAGCAGAGAAAAAAAAAATAACAAAAGAACTCAACCACCTCGTGGGAGGGCTAGCTGCTGTCTGTTTTCCTAGCAAAGGAGGCATTCTGGGTCTTGGCACCCTGATTTGCATGCACAGCTGGAACAGCAGCTCCTTGGCTACCTCCTGCTTTTCCAACAGTCATATCTTGTTAAATTTGTACCCTTTTCATGCATTATTCCTTATCTTTGCTGACATTTGCGAGATTAGTGTAGGATGTCATTCCCAAATCACATGTGCCTAGCTTTAATTGTAATAGTTCCACATTCCATGCATTGAAGAGTGTCATTTGTGGCGATATTTTGGAGGACTGTTTATGTATTGCATAGCAGTAGGTTTCATGCATTTGTTGGCTGTGCAAACAAACCCTTTGGTTTTTCTGTCAGCTATATATAGACTAAGAGCCAAGTGTTTTTTCCTTCTGAGTCTGTGTCAGTATCTGGGGTTTTTCTGTGTATGTGTTGTGTTTGTAAATTGAAGTGAGAAAAATACAGTGCTTAATATGCTGCTTCTGTCCCAATAGGCAGAGCAAGTCCATCCAAATATATTCCCTTTCTGGAAAGGACATTGCATTTTTACTTCCCCCTACTCTGTCCTGGTATGAACTCTCAGAAATATGAAATCACCCTTCCCACCTGCAATACGTTCCTTTAATAAAAGCCCCCAAGAAGGGATGAAGTAGGTCTGTTTTTAATCAAGAGTCAGGACAGCTGAGCAAAATCCATTTTCTCAGGGTTTTTTCTGTGAGTGAGGAGGATCAAGGCAGTGTTTTACAAATTATTTTGCTCCAATGAATGACACTGAGATTTCTAGATAGGAAAAGAAGACACTCATACAGATTTTCTTTCTCATTCTGTTTCCTTCATGTTGAGGAGTCTGAGATAGCAAAGGATTCTTTCAGAGACCACTCTGTGTTCCACGCTTCTATCAGATGCCCCCAGGTTTTCTTCATGACTTTTCTTCAGTAAAGGGCAGAGGGTACACAGATCCTCAAGGCAGAAGGGAGCACAAATTAGGGAGGAGATAGACTGGTCTCCTTCAAAAAGGGTTGAGGTCTGTACCTGATGTAGGATATTTTCTGAAGGATAAGTGTTCATTTTCACAGAAGATGCTTTCTCTACTGTGCATTTTTATGCCAGGTTACAGATATGTTTTGAAAAGACATATTGAAGGAAAAGGTAACACTTCTATTTTCAAGAAAGCTGAGCTGTAAGGTGCTGCCTTTGAGGAGCTGGGGACAATGGAGAAGTGTGGGAGGTGGGAATTGGTATCATACATGTGAACAGAGTATTTGATTACAGAAATAACTTCCCTTACATTCCTTATTGTAAAAAGTACTATATGACACCTCATATGTACCAGCAAAAGGTATTTTTCAGAATTGTCCCTGAGGTTGTTTTGTGAAATGGCACATATGCCTTGGTGAAAGGGAAATTTCAAATTGTAGATCTAGAAAATATTCTTAAACATTCAGGTAGTCTTTTTGATTTAGTTCTTAATTATCTTAGCTTTAACGGAAGACTGTCATTGATTTTGTTCTTCAAATTAGTTATCAGAACGTTCGTAGAAATAAAACATAAACATTTCCTTCATATTCCCATGATGAACTAGCAGGTGCTGGTCTACAGTTGCTATTTTGTCCACTAATATGAAATCCCTGTCCCTGCTTCCTTGCTGGTAGATTTTCAGAAGTTCAGTGAGCACTGCAAATCGCCTGAAGAGTGGAAAATTCCCCTGTCACACAGATGCCCTTATCAGCAGCAACCAGATGGAGCTCTGAGCAGGCACATTATCAATGTTAAATTGCCTTTTCTGAGTAGAGAGGATTAAAGCATTCCTTCAGAAATGGATGGCATAAGCTGCAAACTTAGGGATAGGAATATTCAGAAATGTTGCTATTTTAAAAACGTAGGAAAGTATCTTAACAAACACTGCATATCAAAATATATTGTTCTTTCAAGTTGATGAAGCTGAAATTCTTAAAAATAATTTGTTTTGAATAAAAGTCATCCTGTAGTTTCCTCTTAGATATGTTGGGGGGGAGGATGTTCTTAGCTTGGATACATTATGTGCCTAAAATTCTAGAATAGATTTTAATAGTCAGTCACATTATATCAAACCCCAAATTATTTCATTTTTCATTAAAGGATAAAATATGTTTAGAATGAGATTTGCAGTTTGGATTGAATTAGCAAAACAATACTTAAGAATAATAGAATTATATTCCTTTATTTTAATTTTAAAAATGCATATTGACATACTAAAACAGGCTTTCAGAGTATAGAACATAAATCGTTTGCTCCAAATCTTGAGAGTAAAAGATAATGCAGTAGTGAAACATCCAATTCCAAAATTAAACAAAAATTATTGAATCTGGCCTAAACAATTGGTGCCTAAGCATCAGATTACAATAATACAAAGAGAGAAAGCATCAGTGTGACATGCAGAGATGCAGTGACACAACTCCTGTTTCATACTAATGGGCTGCAGTGAATAGCTTTTCATTCAGAATTAACCTCCAAGGCTTTTATTAACTAACTTATCTATAAAGGGCAGGGCTTTAATTATAATTTAGACTGGATTCATATTTAGTTGATGCCATGTCCATTGTACTCTGATTGTTTAAAGTGAAACAAAAGCTCTGCCAATAAAGAGAATACTTTTTAGATGTATATGATTGACTGCAAGTTAACTAATCTGTATGTTGTCCAGATTTCACATTAATTCCCTTATTATGCTGCGTGTGAATACAGAAGAAAGCCACAGAATTAACATTTTTAAATTCTTCTCTCACAACTCAATACAGTACTATGTTAATATAGTACTTAAAATCATATATGACAATATCTTGATAAGATTTATTTTTTTCTGAGCTATATTTCGGCAGTATTTCACACTAAAAATTAGTTCACAATATTCTTTTATTTAGTGTGCACTGGGAGTTTGTCATGATTCATTTGTGTCCGTAGAAGCTTGAATAATGTTGTTCCATTCAATACTGTTATGTTTTTCTTGTAGAACAAACTTGGAACTTGAGCTGGTTCATCGAGGAGGAAATCTGTGTTCAGGAGGTGCAAGCACAGCTGGGAAAAGATCATGTTTAAGTAAGTTCCACGTTAATAAATGCAGTATAAGTTATTAGAATATTGAATAAAGATGACTGTTTCTTTCTGGTATTTTCTAAATTGCATCAACTTTTTCCTTTTAAAACCTTTTTTTTTCCTGCCATAAGGAGTCTCTCTTTTTGTGTTTCTGTTAGAGAAATCTGAAAACTAATTTGCACAAATTCTTCATTAGAGCTGTTCATGTCTTGTGAGTACAATTATTTAGAAATCGTCATACTATACATGTCATATTTTTTAATAAGTTAATATTTTTGTGAATAACACTACAAGTATTTTAAGTATAAAGCAGGAAAGCTTTGTTTCACCCAGGTTGTTGCTAGCAATAGGAAAGAAATTTGTTTCCTGGATGCTAATATAGCTCATGACTTGGTGTCACACTTAGAAATACGCAGCTACAACATCCCATGTCTTTAATTTGCCTAGTTCTTCCACACAGTTTTGCAAATTTTCTTTCACAGAAGTTTTCAAATTCTGTTGTTCTGAAACCTTTAAAAATTGTCAAATTGGAAAGCAATTGGAAAGCCTGCCAGAATACTGCTACTACTACTAATGCTTAATTAAGTCAAGCTTATGTAGCAATAGCAGCAGATTCCTTAAGAAAAATGAAAGCTTAGGCCCACCTGTGTCTTTTGGTGCCCAGTTTCTGGGGGGAGCTTTCCTCATCCTTTGAGGTGACAAGCCACCAAAGAAATCTCACCAGGCGCTATGCTATCGCATTCCCTCTAGGACAAAAGCCTTTTGTTACTGCCAGGAAATGTAGTTCAACTAATTTCATTCATGTGTTGGTAATTTAAAAAATAGTTTTAAACCATACTGCACATTGTCTTTCCCCACCATCATTACCCCCCTTTCTCAGCCCACAAAAGTACCTGAAAAGTGCATGTGTTACAAGAACATCTCTAGATCACTGTGTGCAAATTTGAAGCATTTAGTCAGCCAGGGTTCTGCAGATAATTTATACTTAGATTACAATGTATTTTTAATTGTATGCTCATCTAGTAAGATGGACACTTTCTCCCTGAATTTTAGCTTCTTACTGTGTTACCCATTTCACAGGCATGTATTTGGAAGAACATGGATGAGCAGGTGAGGGTGGAGATTTCAGCTTAAAATGGAAAAATTTTTGGAAGTGAAAAAATTCATAATGATATTACACATAATGAGAGTGTATCCTTGTTTTCACATGGCTTTAATGGTAGTAAAATTTCTTGACATTTAGAGTTCAGAAGAATGTATGCAGGGAAGTGGCCAGTAATCTGCAAGGTCATGTTTTTGTCTCACTGATAGGTTTTCAAAATCAGGACATCTCAGTTTATATGTGTGATTTATATTGTAAGATAAAAGTGGAATGAGACACATTCATGACATGTTAAAACACAGTGAAATGTTTGACATCACATCAAATTTTTGTTACACGTACCTATTTAAAAGCTAGCTAGCTAGATAAATAGATCTAAAAGATAATGGGTTTTCTGATGGTGCTTCACCAACTAATGTCACTGAGTGCTAGAAGATTATGGTTTTGCAGAGAGTGCTTGAACCACTGGATTGGTGGGCAGCTTCCTTTGTGTACATCTCTGTAGCTTCACTGTTGCTATTTGCACTACATCAGTTGATACAAAGGGAGAAACTACCTCAAAGTGTTTTTTCTTTCTTTGGTGATATTTGAAGGAAAAAGAAAGAAAAAAATGCCACCAAGCCAAGGCCTGGTAGCTGACACTAGGTGGTTTGTATAATACATTATTAATTTTTTTTCTTAGTCTTACCATACCATCCCTTCAACATCCTCTCGCATAAAGAAGGACTCTTACATTCTTAGGACCTGACTTTGCAAGAAGGCATACCTTTTGCTGACAGTCTGAAAAGATTTGTCAGGAATTTTAATACTTATTTCCCAAGCCTTGAAATGCATGGAAAATACTTTAATCACTGGAGAAATTTCTTTTTGGAGAATTACAAAATTGGAAATGATACATGGAGGATGTAGCTGGGGGGATACTTCAGCCAGGCATGACAGTTTTAAGTCCTGTTTAAATTCATATGTCATGTTTACCTATTTTTCCAGCCTTCCTAGTATTTTGTCATTGACTCTATATGTCTCAGAAAATGAAAAAGTTTTCCTTTTTTAAAAATAGATTATTGGAACAAACTAAACTTACCAAAAGTTACACATGAGAAGTAAAGAAATTGTCTTCTTAAAGAGAAGCTTTAAGATCACATCAACTGTTGCTTTTCAAAACACGTGCTAGTTTACAAAATATAAAGTGTTCATAAAATACATTTTTTTTTGGTTGGAAATCCCCTGTGAAACTGTGCATTAATTGTCTGTAGGAAAAGTAAAATAACCCTGTAAGGAAAACTTTGTTTTCATAGAATCACAGAGGCTTGGGTTGGAAGGGACGTTAAAGATTTGGAAGGGACGTTCAAGATTCTTTGTGTTCAGAATTGTGTATATATTCAGGGAGAAGAATTTTTTGTGATTTGACTGTTTAAATATACTTGCACACATGGGTTTAATCTGAAATTGATAGAATATTGATTGAAAAGTATATTGAGGATTTTTTTAAACCTGATAACACATCTTGATTTTATTTTCTTTTTCTACTTACAATACATTGCACTTTGTTTACAATAATATTTTTCTGTTCCTTTCTTAAACTGTTGTGTAATCTTGAGTGTGTTTTACTAGTGCTTTTTCCTTTAGCAGTTGCTAAAAGGATTATAGTCATATTTCTGATAAAGGGATGTGGACAGTATCTTACCACAATGCACTTGATTTTTTTCCACAGTTTTGGGTAGAATGGTAAATTTTTCTTTTTTACATCTAAGTCAGTCATATTGGTGTTCCTAATGTTTATCTGGCACTCCAGAAACATAAGTAGCCATAAAGGTAAAGGCACTACTTATATTAATGTGTTATTACATTAAGCAGCACAGAGAAGTGAATGTCATCAATTCATTGTTAAAATGTCCACGTTGTTTATGTTCTGGATTGGTACTTCATAAAATTATGTAGCAATCTAGTCATATTCAATCTTGCATTAAAATAGACTTGTTTTTTAATGTAAGGCAGTGGGATTCTCCTAGAACAGACCTGTACAGTATTTCCATTTATTATTATTATATTTAGATTTAGACATTAGGCTAAATATGACTAGTGGGAGCAGAGTTAGCTTTACATATATAGCAGGGTTTGTTTTCACTAAACCATTATGTAACTTTGTGTTTCCTTCATTGCCCCTTCCATATCCTCGTGTTTAAGTTATTAAAAATTGCAGTTCTGTAGATTCATATTCTGAAATATATTTAACATCCTTCCATAGTCATTTATTTTTCTAAGAGCAATCCTGTTTTTGAATTTTCATTTAAAATGTAGCTTCAACTTCTTCATTGTCTTCTACAGTGAGGAAAGAATGGTTTTTAATATCCATACCCTATCTAGAATTTGAGTACTGTTTTGTTAAAGTCTTCCTTGCACCGTATTGAAACTGCTTTTGTTTTTAAATGTCTTTCATGTCAGGTTCAGCAGAAGTAATCTAAAACATAACCTGGTTCAGCTTTTTCTCTGTGTGAGATACTGAGAGGTTTTTTGTGATTAAGCATACCACTCTGTACTAGTCTTGTAACAACTGTGAAGTTTGGTGATTAGATATTGTGGAAAATAGAATATGTTGTCCCAGGTGAGCTGTTAGAGCAGCAAACATCAGGGAAAATGGTGGGAACAAATAGGTCAAGAGCTGTTTAAGTAGATTGCACCATGAGGGCAGCTCCTCTTGGGAAGCAAAATTAAGAATGATTAATGTAGCTTTTAGTATCAGTGACCAAGTGTGTGTGAGAAGAATGGTGAAGAAAATTTGGCTGCAAAATTGCCATTTTTACGGCTTGAAGTTTTGTATGTGTGCGTAACTAAAAAATGCAAACAGTATCCTATTACTTTTTACTTAAAAATCAAATCCTATTTGAAGGACTACATTAGAGTTTTAGAGTCTATGGCCTTGCAAATTCTCTTGGTTTTAGGTAGAATTATGATATATAACAACTGTACGGGTCTTATTTCTCTGTTTTATAAAGTATAATAGACCTGTTTGTCTTCATTTTCCATATTTATCGAACAGGGTCAAAACACAGCATTAAGGCTGAATAATTATGATTTCTCTGTATGGTTTTTATATAAGGCCTTGAGCAACTCAGTCTAATGGAATATGGCAGGGGTCTGGGGGGGTTGGGACTAGATGATCTTTAAGGTCCGTTCCAACTCTAAGCATTCTCTGATCCTGTGACCTCTCTTTAACTTGTGTAGAAGTTTTTCTTTGCTATTTGTACTCTGATAATCTTGTAGTAGTTGAACAGTTTCATAGAATTTAAAAGTTACATATAAATGACTTTATAATCTTCCTTTTTAAACTTTTAAATAGTACTTTTCTTTCTGTCGGTCTGGTTTTTTGCTTTTTGGTGTGTTGTTTTTTGTGGTGGTGGGGGTTTTTTTGTTTTTTTCCCCTTTGTGAGAGGGATAGGATTAGGGTTTAAGTAAAGATTAAATATTTTATCCTCTTGTCATCTGGCTTCAGTTTCTCTGTAAATGACCTCCTTATCCTTATGCTTCCCACAACTAGCCCACTGGCATTGCAGCATCAACTGCATTAATAGGAAAGGACATTATTTACAACTGGACATCACAAAATTATTTAAGAGTTGTTTAAACTCTTCTTAAGTAGAACATCTAGCACCTTTAGAACTTCTGCAATGGCTCTAAACATGAGAATTACTATTGCTTCATGGGAGTTGTTTTTGTTGGTTGGTTTGGTTTTCTTTTTCTCATTCATTTGAAGCCTTTATCTTGATTATGGTGTTAGTATCAGTCCTTTTAGTGGTTTTGTGAGCATAGAAATTCATTGTTTCTCTTCATGATTATTCTGTATCAAATTTTTCAACCGTGTTGAAAGTAATGGCTGTCTCCATTTTATCAATATGGACAGTGACACTTGCAGCCACTTAGTATTTCCTGTTGGGAGAAAAACCCAATTCTTTTGTGATTTGTGAGATTGAACTGCAGCTGTCTCTTCCCAATAATCATTTATGTGGATATGGTTGCAAAGAGTGCCATGCAGCTCTCTGCAGCCACTGAAAATAAAGAGAATAAAAAGTTTTCAGGAATGCCTTGCTACAGTGGGTTTCTGTGGTTGGTTGAGCTTTTTGGTATTGCAGGGTTTGGGTTTTTGGATTTGTTTGCTTGGAGTTTTTTTTTCAGTTAGGAGCTGTCAGTCTGCAGATCTTTGGTGCCCATTCATGCTAACTTGGAAAAGATTTTTCTCACCAGCAGATGATCTTAAGTATTTTCTAAAACACTTGGTATGCCACTAATATGGGAGAAGCAAAGATAGGTGCCATTAGAATTCTGTTGCTAAAGCTGATTTCATACACTGGCGAGTTTGGTGTAGAGGGTAATGAGCTGCTTCATCAGCAATTAAGACTTAGCGAAGATACCGGAGATTTTGTAAAGACTATCCAATCTTAATGCCTTAATAGGCTTTTCCTGACCTTCATGTTGTTTTTTTTTTTAACTGATTCAAGTCTACTGGATCAGTGATGAACGGGAAGATGTCAGCAGGTCTTTGCAGCTGCTGCTAAGTGGACTATGTAAATCTCTACCAGGAGAAAAATATTTCTCAATTATTGGCAATCAAGTCCCATTTGGTTGTATCACGTGGTTTTAGTTGTAATCTACATTCTTCTTGATAGTCCTAGGAAATTTTGGGAGAAGAAGGGAGAAGCATCCCTGTTGTGGTAAGATCTTCACGGTTGAGACCAAGGATGTTTTCAATTCCACCTGCAGTGAACTGCTGTGTCACTGTGTGATGTTTTCACGCTGTACTAATTTAGGGAATGTAAAAAGGGAAATCTGGATCAAGACAGAAAATTCCATTACAGCAGTATATGTCCTAAAATAAAGAGAGATTGGGGTATAATTTTATCTAGACTGTTGCAAGCAAAACAAAGGCAGCTAATTCCTGCTTTGTTTTTATTATGGCAGCACATTGGTCTACACTGTGGAATTGGAATTTAAAAGCGTCATGTGATTTGAACTCTGATAATTTGAGAGTTTACTTTTACCAGTCAAGAGACCAGAAAAAAACAAGTAGAAAAAGAGGCAGCAAAACTTATGTAGAAATTTGGGATCACTTCAGCAAAGATCAAACCAAGATTACGAGTGAGACTAGAACTTAAATTTGAATGCAACTGCCTGAATCACTCATTTTTGTCAGTTGAACACAGCATTTTTAGAATTTCTACCATTCATCTATCAAATTGCCATCTTTTTATGTCTTGAATTTAGTCTTCATTTGTGCTGTGCATATCACACTGAACCTGAAAAGGGCTGTAAAATTGCCTTTGTGGACTCCTGCTTTTTGCACTGTAACACAGCAGAATTTTTTAAGAGCTTTGTCAACATCTGTAAAATGAGTGTGCTTTATTACTAAAAACAATAAAGAATGCAGCTGCAGGTACTGGTGCCATGGATATATAGACAAAATACCCGTTATCTTTGGGGTTTGTGAGAGAAGCTGTATTATAGTGCGTTCTCTTAAAGCTTCAGCCCCAGTGCAAAGACAATGTCTTATCCATTGAGCTGCTGTTTTGAAAGTACAGATTCTAATTGAGTTTATTGCTCCTCTCTCACAATAGACTAACTCCAAGAAGTAAATCTACCAAGAACAGCAGCAACAATAACATAATAACAATAGAGTTATTTTCATCACTTTCAGAAATGGATTAAAGAATGCTAATATGACTGAAAGCTAGTTCTAACTGCTAATCTAGATGATTGTATGAAGCCTTGTTTAAGCTTTACGTGTATTCTATGAAAACAAAGACATGAGCTGAGAGAGTTGTGACAGCAGTGCGTCAATGTAGGTAATACCTGAGTCTATGGTCATGTTTTAAAACAGTAGTGATCTTGCCCATTCAAATGTCTAAATTTTAGAATCCTGCCAAGCCCCTGATGACTTGCAGCAATAAGTTATATTGTGCATCCAAATTGTATGATTATTTTTATATTTATTCAAATTATCTGGATGCAGCCTGCTTCAAATATTACAAAGTTATTAGAAGAGGAGGATCACATTCAATTTTCAAATTCTGTTGGTGCTGCACTTTCTGAAATTAATATTCTTGCAAAAATTAGTTAAGAATGATATTTTGGTGACTCTGAGCTACAACTAGGTCCTACCTTTCCCGCTTACAAGGGTGGGCTCTCCTGGAGAGAATCAGCTGGAAGGTGCACTGTGAGGGGCAGAGGGGTTTGGGATGCCTGGTGAGGTTATGGCCTTCCTTCCCCCTCTACACAAGCCTGGGCAGGATTGAGGTTTGTGGGCCATTGTCATGCTAATGATTTGCTGCTACTTGTTTAAAAACAGTCCTTACATGTATTTTAAGGGTGCCAAATAGGATATAAGAAAATGGGAAGACGTTCTGTATTTTTATGCTTATGTTTTGGAATTATGCATTCCACAAATACACAGGAAAAGCCCTCGGGTATTCCTTTGGCTCAAGGCAGGTTTCTGCCAGTCCCTTAGGCATAAGGACGTGGGGCAGCACCAAGTGCTTGGTGCACAATCAGGTTGCCAGTTCTTGCTTTCCAGTGCTTTGGTGTTTTCCTTGGCTTTCTCTAGTATTTCGTAGTTCGTAATAAGTGGTAAGTAAAGCAACTGGACTGACTGGTGTAAAGCAGAAATAAAGCTCGGGTTGTGCCTCTGGCCGGAGCTTTCCGGCGGCGCTCCCGGCAGAGCCCCGCGGTGCCCGAGGGCTCCGGCCTGGGGCCGGCTCTGCCTGCGGGCGCTGAGGGCGCTTCCCTGCAGAGGAGCCGCAGGCCTCCATCGCGGCCGAAACTGCTGCCTCACACGGCTGCTAAACGGCGTTTTCCTGCGCCGATCCACGCACTCTGGGAATGTGTCTCCTTTCCATAAATGTTACACATTTGGAGATTACAAATAAATTCTCCAGTACTAGAATTTGATGCTTGCCTGCTTAGTTTCATATTAGTAAAAGCTCAGGAGAGTAGCTGTTAAAGGAAGAGGGGATGAATTAATTACTCTCAACAATTTGCAATTTTTTTTTTTCTCATTTTGAGAAGTTGTCCATTTTTGTTTACAGCAAGGAGCAGTTGAGGGAAGAAAAAGAATTTTAGTGAACAGACAGGAGGGAAGGGAATGGATATTTTAATGGGTTTCATTCCAAATAAAACGATGCTTGAGGGATTTTTTTATTATTTTGATGAAATATAGATATATTTTCAGAGTTTTCAACTTTTATCAGCAAAGCAGTGTTTTGCTAAGAATCACTTGCCAGAAGAAAAGATGACTTATTTTGTCCTCATTGACTGTTTTTATTCAGAAAGCAGGTGGCAGCTATCAATTCCAATGCCATCTACAGCTCCAATTATTTTACAAACCCCAGGAGCTAATTACAGCCCTCAGGCTCTGGCAGTCAGCTGATTTCATCATGCGACTCTTTTGGCCATTGCGTACCTCTGAGTAATTGTCTATTTATGGAAAATAAATTAATAGCTGCTATTTCTACTTGAAAAAGAGGACCTGTGAGTGTGTTGGTTGAGCAAGTAGGTTTTAAAGAGAGAGGGAGAGATTTAGAGAGAAAGATGCAAAGGGATCAATTGAAAGAATAAGGGGTGGGGAGGAAAGAGGAAAAAGTTAAAATGAAAGAGAGAAAGGAAGCAGGGTCCTAGAAAATTGAGCAGAAGAAAAGCATGACAACAAATAGCAAGATACAGTGTGACAGGAAGAAAAAAGAAAGCAAAATTGTGGGAAATGATACTTTAATTATTTCAGTATAAACCTATGAAGATAAAAATAAGATTCATTGGAAAAAAGTGAATCCTGAATAACCCCTGATTTAGTTGAAGATAACCCTGCTCATTTCAGGGTGCTTGGACTAGATGACCTTTAAAGGTCCCTTCCAACTCAAACCATTCTGTGCTTTTTGTTGCATATACCTTTCTGAAAATGCTCTCGGTCTAAATAGTGCTTGCCTTCTTGGGTGGCTTAATGGAAGGAAAGGTTAGTTGTTGTCTTTATTTGTGTGGTCATGTGATTCATAGATAAATATAAAATGTGATTTTCATATAAAATACTGCAGTAAATCTCCATGAGTAATTATGCATCGTCTGTTTGAAAAATTTTACAAGTGTTTTGCAAATTATATTTTTGATACAGGGGAAGTACAGAACATTTTGAAATTATGAATATCAGCAAACTCTGCCTGTACAGACAAATCTCTGACATTATAAAGACTGTTGCTATTTAGCGTCATTGATGTGTAGTCAGAAGTTTGTTGGTTTGGGGATTTTTTGTCCAAAAGTTACCTACACAATATGAAGGCAGAAGTAATAATAAAGCTTCTAAAGATGAAGAACCAAAGTGATCCTGCTGTAGGCCAGAACTTGTAGCAATTTTAGATTAAATTTCAAATGTTGTGCATTGAACTTAACTGTGAGAGGAATGAAAGCTAAAAGTATATCAGTTAAAAGTGTATTGGTCCCTGTTAAGAAGCATTGTTTAGGAAATCACCACTTCTGGCATAAACTGGAGAGGCAAATGAAGTGAGCATGGAACCTTGGCAACATAACAGCATATGAAACAGGATTTTTAAAAAAGGCCTGTAATTAAGTACATGGAGCACCAAAACAGCTGAGATCTGGTCAAAGCTTTCTAAACAGCCTTTCTCTGAAACATTTTTCTGTATATAGGCATGTGTTCCCTGCCTTCTATTGAAATATTACTTCTCTTCAAAACCTTTTTTTGAAAATAAATCAATCCTTAATAAAAACATGCTCGTTAGGGTACCAACTTATTTAGAATGACGTGACAGGCTTCTCAGAATCTTGTAAAATACATGATGGCAATTTAATGTAAAATAGTTCATATCACTGTATATAACACTCAGCAATCTGTCTTCTTCACCTTTCAGATCAGCTGTTTCACGTGTTGGCCATGCACATGCGCCTCTACAGTATAGACTCTGCATACAATCCCTGGAGAAAATTAACCCAGCCGTTGCAGGATAAAAATTCAGAGCAAGTATTTTATTTTACCCAATATCAGTTTTACCTGGTGAAAGAAACATCCTTACCAAGGGACTTTGAGTAACTTGCTGTCATAATTTAAATTCTCTGTGAGGTATGCTGATGGACTTAACATCTAAGAATTGTATGTATGAATTTGTAAAAATATGCTTTCTGGTTTCTTTTACATAAAAATCTGACAAATACCAGTTTTGAGCTAAAGCTTAAATACACCTCTTGCAGGCTTAAGCACATGCAAATTGAATAGTATTGGGTAAGTGGATAGAGCACTGCTGTTGTTCATATGGATGTTCAACAAAATTTACATTGAGATAAGTTGGTAGTTTATTGAAAATTGAGTAATGATTAATAGCTGTAAATAGGTCTAATATATGTGAGAAATTATTATATTTCAAGCTAAAATTTTTCATCAAGCTTGTTATTTTAAGCAAGTTAATTACTCAAGTTTGCTTTTAAAACATGAACCTTACATACACACGTGTACAAGGATTACCCATATAATAAATTGAACTTTGTTCTGCAAGAGCTCATCTCCTTACTTAAGACCCATCACTTTTCATATTCTGTCTTGATGACGAGGAGAAAGGTTTCTTGCCCAAAATCAGATTATGATTTTTCCTCATAAGAGGAAAACAGTACATTTTTTTTCCCTTAGCACCTTAAGCATCTTCTTCATACTAAGCTCTACATTTTGTAGCTTGCAATTATGTCAAAAGACTGTCCTTTTAGTGCCTATCCAGCTGTGTGTTTGTCAGTGCTTCTAGGAGCCTGAGGTAGAAAGCATCAAGCAATTTCAAAAACTGATCTGGAACAGTGATGCCACAATCCTAGCTGCAAACTGGGGAAGACTATTAAAGCAATTGTTCTTGTTTCTAGATGAAGATTTTCATTGTTCTCTTGGACCCAAGCTTCTTTTTGCAATGAACATTATATTATTGGAGTAATTAAACTGTATTAAGAGATTAATTTATAAACCATTAGCAGAAGAAAGCACCACGTATTTTATAATCTGAAAGAAAACCTATGCTGTTCAACATGCATTCAGTCTGCTTTGGGGGTCTGCTTTGATGTGATTCTGATTGATACCTGACCTAGATTGAGCAGTGGGATGTTCATAAATTTGGTGTATGGTTGGCTGAGTTACATGAGGCAGAATTAAGATCATGTGGCCAGAATGGCAGTGGGACAGATCATACACTTCTCATTTTGGCATTTGAAGAGCTTTCTGCATTTGGAAGCAGCTGTTAAGAGAGGAGGCTTACAGAGCTGATGGAATTCACCATGCATTGGTCATGTCAAGGCTAGAGTGCAGTATGTTAGGTTTCATTATGCAATATTTTGAATCACTGAGAAATTAATGGTACTGTAGGTCTGTAATGCCTTGCTTTGCAGAAAGAGTTGCATGCTGGAAATGCATTTGAGCAGTTCTTGTGTTTCCTGCATTGGTTTTTAATATTTCATGGTAGACTTGATGATATTGGTTTGGCACAAAGTCCTGAATGGTTTGTAGGAAGCTACAACTGAGATGGCATCCTTTTTTCCATGAAATAATTTACTGGTGAGATGCACAGAAGCTTTTGAGCTGGAATATTTTTCCTCACTCCCTGGAATGTTTTTCCTTCCTTAGTCTGCAGGCACTAGAATGCTACAAAGGAGGCAATTTGAGGACGTGTTTTTCATGTATAAATTGGGGCATAAAATGAGTATCTGTAATTATACTGCAGAAATTTGGAGTGGTAGTTTGATTTGAAGGTGGCATTGACAGGATTGGTGTATATTTGCACACTTCTTAAGAGTCAGACAGCCTTTTGAGAAATACAGAATAGCAGATTTTTTCAGGTACAGGAAAGAGTGCTCAGAGCAATTAGAAGGTGAAAAAACTGCAAAAGCTTAAGAGGATGGTGGAGAAATAATCATTGCAGATTTTAGATGTGAATGGCATTCTGCTACTTTGAAGTTAACCAAGTCATCTAAATCATCAGGCTGACTTGCACATGAGACTTCAAGCCAAGGCTTGTAGGAAAAAAATGTCAATGAGATAAAAAGTTCTGTATTTTCTGACTGTATTGCTGTGATTCCAAACAACTGAACTTTAGGGAAGTCACAGAAGCAAAATAACTTAAAACCAATATGCCATCTTTTTTTATTTAATCTTCACTTTAAATTATTATTCGAGTTGAAAGCAGTTTTCCAGAGAGGCTCATTTAATCTTCATTTATTTAAAAGGTTGATTTTCCAAAATGGAAAGGAAAAAACTCCACACACATGCAAAAATCTGTGGAATGCAAGTGCCATTACATTATCTTCTCAACCTCATTTAATTATAGCTATTTTGTTTAAATATACATAAATATTTACAAATAGAACTACCCAAATGTAGAACCTACAATTTTTATCTTAGTTTTCTACAACTCAGCTGTCATTCTTCATAAATAATGCCTCAGATTTCCTGTGTCTGGGAGAAATGATCAAAGTAACTTGTAAAGAGTCTCCACAGAATTGCTTCTCAAAACCACCGTTTTTGTCCACTGCCTTCTACAATTGTATTTAGATGTTGTAGCTGAAAATGGCAACTGAAAGGAAAGATAGGAAGAAGCTCAAGCAGCCACAGCAAGGTAAAGTAGAAATAAGGAAGTTTTGAGCAAGAAGATAGCTTATCAAAAAGGGCCTAAATAATGTGAGCTGTTTGGAGGATGCAGGGGGAAAAAGAAGGAGCTAAGTCTGGTGAACTGTGAATGGTTTAGTAGATTATCTTTCCTGTGCAGTTTATGTTGCAAAATTCAATGTACGCTTGGTCCCACAGGCTGTACTTAAGCAAATTGTTCTTCTAGGCACAGGTCTGGTTTCAATAGTGATCAAATAAACAATTATTGTGGTGCAAAGGGGGAATAATAGCTTCTGGCAGGGGGCAGGCAAGGAGCAGCTGGAGGCAATAATTACTAAACCCAGATGTGAATTTAATGGACTAGTCCAAATAGGCACAGTTTCAGGAAAAACAAACATGAAATGAAAGGATATACATGTTTTTTAAAATTTAAATCTCTACAAAGGCTGAAATTTTTGTGTCTATTTTGACAGACAGAATATGTCAGCAAAGAGTGGATTGGTAAAACATGAAGGATTTTTGCAGTAGAAGCACTTGGAGGGAGGAACTGCATAATAAACTGAAATGCTGGGTTATTTTTACTACAGTGTTTCACTGATGTTTCATTCTAAGTTAGATCACTTCAGAGACTGTTTATGGTCTCATACTGGGGCAACAAACTGCAACTCAGGGACAGGACTGAGCAGCTGTGCGTAGGAACCTCTTAAGTCATATCTCCAGCACAGAAACTGTTGTGAAATGGGGAAAAAATCCACAGTTTTTATGAAGATAGTCTGAGACAGGGAGAGTAGGATGGTGAGATAGCAGGGTTTAGTTAAGGTTTATGCAAGAGGTGGTCTATACATACACATGATGCAACAGGACTTATGTCATACAACAAAAATCCTACCTGAAACAGCTGTCTCTCAGGACATATGTTACAGTACATAGGTTTTGACAGTAGTGCCAGCTTTAGAGTATTTGCTCTTGGCTGTTTTTTCCTTTCCCCTGCACTATAGCTCACCATCTTTGTCTGTGCTGATGTAACTGGGGCAGGCTGCATGAACAAAGTCAAGCAACAAATCCATGTTTTAAAAAGGTTAAATTGAATGAGTTTGGGAACGAGTGACAAGGGACTGCTGGGGGCACCATGGTAAAAGAGAACAGGAGATGCCCAATGTTAGTACTGTCAGTGAATGCATAATGAGAAACTGACCTGCTGGCAAATCTGCTGTGACACAATGAAGAGCAAATATGAAATTGTGATTATATCCTAAGGTGCAGCCAGAATAAATAGTAGAATTCTGCTTTCTTGCCGTGAATATCAGAAGCTATGTATTAGTTTGACCTTTCCACCATCTGGGATTTGTAGGCTTTACTCCTTATCCTGCAAATTGTGGAGAAAATATAAGTTTGCCCTAGTTGATGAAGCCTTAGTTTAGGTGTACCTATATCCCTGTGTCTCAAATTTTCTGTGTCTGACAGTTCAAAGAGGTGTGAGGCTCAGAACTTTCACTTTACTTCTTGAATTTCTACCTTTATAATTAGGTGGAGTTAGCATCAACCAAAAACTTTTAAGTGTCTCTGGTTGACAGAAGAGGGAATGGAGAGTATAAATACAAGGAGCCACCATAAGCAAAATGCTGAGTATTTCAGAATAGAACAGAATTTCCCATTTCTCAGTGTCCATTCCCAAAGAAGTAACTCCTGTGTAACAGCTCTCAGGAAGAGGATGCAGAATACATAGGCAGAGTTTCTCAGCTGTCAGTGATAGGCAGCCCTGGTTTTGGCACAGAGAGAGGTGCAGCCCAATTACCTTGGGCTGGAGGAGAGGTCGTTTCCATAGAAAAAGCTGAGCTTTGCATTTTTCATTTTAGGACATGTTCATTTTGCACTGAATGGTTTATTTTCACCACCAACTCCCTTTTTAAAATTGATTCAGCATACAACTGTTACACTTATGATTCATTTTGTATTACTTTGATCGTATTCACTGTTGCACTTGCTTTCTTTTTATTAAGTGTTTCTGTGGCACAGATTTTTGTAGTCAGATTTATCAAACTTTCATATATGCATTGGGGCTTAACAGAATGGACAATTTCCATAAAACACATTTCTAAACACATTTTGTAATTTCAGTTTCATTGTCATAATGAAGAAGTTTCTGAGGCTCTTAACAAATGACAGAGCAGTTTTTCAGTGCTTCATGTGCTGCAGTACTTGATGTAAGCAAAAGCAGCTTATCTAAACTCCTGACATTTAATGTAGCTTTGCTTCTCAATTCTTATGAACTGAATAAATTAGAAAAGTAATTCAGTTGGTCCTGCATGTGCAGATGAGTTCATTTATGTGTGATGCTACCAGTCAATTATGGTATTCTGTATATATATATTTAATAATTTTGGCAGAACTGGGATTTGACCTAATTGTTATATGACTATTAAGCAATATTGATACCTCTGTCAGAAAGAAGTGTTCAGCTAAGTGTGACCAGAGGGAGTCAGATTTTTTTAATGTTACTCCAAATTAATTTTTTTCCAAGTTTATATGTAAATTAAGAATTAAAGATGAGAAGTAATATAAGGGATGGCCATGGTTTTGAAGTCATTACATAATGAGAGTTATTTTAAAATTCAGTGCCATTGGTCATAAAGTAGAACTAGCTGTAGGTAAAAGTAGAATTAGAGAGTACAATGTTGAAAATGAAGCTTGGCAGTGTAATACAAATTTTTGCCCCCTTTATCTTCTTTAGAATTCAATATACTGATTTTTAGAATATTTGGGTTTTGTTTAGGGGGCTCACATATATATATTTATGTATATTACAGTGCTTTGAAACAATAATTTTATTAAATGATTGATTATAGCAGAAGGGTTATAGATGGTGTTTATGCTGTGGCTGTCTGGGTTCATTAATTCAAAAGGACCAGTTAGACCATGCTTTCTGTCACTTCATTTTACAAGACCAGTCAGCCATGTGACCTTAAGCACTCTTTTAATCCTCCTCTTGTATGACTGCTTCTGTGTGTTAAAATTCATATCCCAGATTACTCCTGGCAGTGCCTTCTGTAGAGAGATGCCTGAGTTTTCAGGAAATCAGTAACTATGTAGTCTTCTTCCAAAAGCAGGATCATGTTTATGGGCCTCAGAGATGATAAACTGGTTGAATCCCCAAAGCTGTTAGAGAGCACTAAAGATCCCATGCATGCATCCACATACCACCACGTGGGCAACCTTCTGCAGAACATGGTCTAAAAGACTTTTAGTTTTTCCCTTTGCAGCACTGGTGCCCATTGGTAGAGGACTCTGTTTTGCATGGGAGATTCAGGGTCAGTGAGACCAGGACTTCACAGTGTGGCTCCTGCAGCACAGATCAGCAGCACCACCACTGCTTGCCAAGGGCAGGAAGAGCCCACACAGCGCTTTGCACCTGCACATGTGGCAAAAGGGGAAGGCTCACAGGGCAGGGTGTGTATCATATTTTATCTCAAGCTGCTCCTGCTTGAGATCTCCATCACATCCCAATATAACAGTTACAGGAGGAAGAATCATTTTTCACCATTTGATTTTTTTTGACATTTGACTCAGCTGTTGAACCTGAAGAATACTGTTGGTTGGAATTTTGTTGAATATCGCTACACAAAGCTAGAAACTACCTCCCATCTGCAAGCATTTTCTGCTTTTTAGTACAGGGAAACAAGACAATGTTACCTCAGTAAATCTGGATAGTTGAAAGGTTTGCACTATCTCTGTGCTTATTTGCTGTCCTTCTAGACATCCAGGGAATTCAATAAAGATTGTGTCTAAGATTGCATAATCCCACTTGTCATGGCTGCTTGAGCCTTCATTTCTTTACATGAAGGAGAGCAATAGCTTTTCTGAGGTCTCTGTTTTCCAATAGGAGCATTCCCTGTAATGTTGAATGTATTTTGAGGATTTGTTATTGTTACAGCCTGGTTACATGTATATGTGTGAAATGCCATGCTTTGGAAACCTATTCAATTGTTTGAATATTGCTTGACTCTCTACATAGACATAATGAGTTCGGGCAGTTTTGAATGTTTTAAAACATTTCAACAGAATCAGGTACCCAAATGGTAATTTCCTCATGAGTTATTACATAAGTAACATTAAATTTTTGAATTGAGATCAGTTTTATAGTTGAGATCAGTTAGCAAATTGTCAGGTATTAGGCTTCTGTAAGCTTGATATCAAATGTAATACTATTTAAAGTAGATACAAAATAAAATATGAAAATAGGTTTATAATATCAGAAGTGATTTTCTTTTGGTTTTATTTCCAGGCTGGTAAGTGAAGAACTGCCAGAAGTTCCTGTGCTTTACAGAGATGTCTCATCCCTTTTACTTATCCAGATTTTAACCATGCCTCAGCCATTGCACAGAGGTATGTTACAAAAATATGTATATTTAAATGATTATGTAGATGAGGCTGCTTTCAGGATGGTTTGCAGGATGGTAAATCATAGCTGATCTACTGTGTATTCTAAAATAATGTTTCTGCCTTATCTACAAAAGGTGGCATTGAACAGAAGTTTTTGTTCTGAGTTGACAGGTTTATCTGTGTTCCCTGTCTTTTTGCCTTATCAGTCAGCTGTTCATTAAAGATACAAGAGCTGAGCAGAAACTATTAAGTATTTCTACTGAAAGAAAAGTGTCCTTTTTTTGACCTTCATCTTTTGCTTAGAGGGACAGCTCAATATTTCAAGTTGAACTGAGTGCCTAAGGGCAAAAAATTTGAAAGATTGTCATTTAATTTGAATTCCAGAGTCTAAATTGCAGCAGTCTTATGTAAGAGTTCATATATGAAGATAATAATTGCTGTAATGCAGCAATTTCAATAGAGACAGCATACAGTATAATTATGAATAAATATTAAATAGATATTTAAAAAAGATCTTTCATTACTAAAATCAAAACTGTCTTAAAAGCTAAATTACTTTTTCTGTGTAAAAGGAGCAGCTGAACCTGGTTCCTCTTGCTGATAGGTAATGTATGTTCCAGAATAGGGGTTCAGACCCTCTGGTTTCTGGCTTGATTATTTGTAATTGTACCTTTATTTGAAAATGAGGACAAACAAAGTAAGTATCACTTCACTGTTTCACTGACAATGAACAGAATATTTCCTGTGGGATCTGTGGGGCAGTTTTGATACCTGCTGAGTTTTGGTAGTTTTTTTATAGGTAAATTCAGGAACTGTTCTGCTCTTGATGCTTCCACCTCAGTAGGAACTGTTTCCCCTTAAGAGGTGTTCAGTCCTCGGTATTGAATGTTTAAATTCAGCTAAAGTGACTCTGTGTGTATCCATTAACATTGTGGGTTTGTTTTTTCAAAATCATAGAATCATTTAGGTAGGAAAAGACTTTTAATATCATCAAGTCCAACTCTTAAGTACATACTTATGGATTAAGTATATCCAAAAGATTATTAGAATATAAAAATACTAAAAGAATAAAATATTTTGCATAGGAAGACTATTGTCAAAAACGTACTTTTTTTTTAAACTACAGTTTAACTTAAATTAACTCTATTGGAAGGACTCAAACTAGTATAAAAACAGTAAATAAAAGTTTAATGAGACTAACATCTGAAATTCAGGGAAGGAAGTGTTGAAGATAAAGTACAAACCAGTGGTGTCTTCATAGTTGATGTCCAAGCATTGAATACCACCATTTAGAAAAGTATATTTTATCCTAGAAAAGCCAACATCCAATTAATATTAAGGCATCATGTGGAGTGAACTATAAAATGCCTCATATCAGCAGCATGTTTGGTCTTTGCTCTTAAGTTTATTGTATGTTGCAGTTGAGAGGGAAATGGCAAGTGGCAGAAGAAAATAAATGTGTCTACTTCAAATCTGTGAAGCATTAAATTGGAAATAAATTGTCATTTATCTTCCTAATTTTTGTTTCATCAAAATGGTTAGGCAGGATGAAAAGAAAGTCTTTCATTATTCTATGTTTGGAGGTGTAGAGTGGTGTTCACAAAAATAAGTCACAACAAATTTGTTTAAAACTTTTACAATGGTTGTGTAGGTCACAGAGTCAATATTATTAATTCTTTATAGAGGACTGAGGTATAACTAAGGTAAAATGGCTTATGAAATGTCTCATGGTAAGCACAAGGTCAGTGATAGGGGTGAACAAAATCTGACCCTACTGCTTCCTGAATTGTCTGTGCTGCTTTGCCGTTGCCATGGGGTGCAGGAGCTGTGGGCTAGGCTGTACACTGAGATGCACACAGGGGGCTGATGCCTGTGTGTGTTGCCAGATATTTCCAGTATATTCCTTTAGCAATAGACTTAAGTAAGTTGCATTTGAATGCATTCATCAAATATGGCATCTTTTTTCAAGTTTATACTTAAAATCCTTTTTGTTTACACCATGCTTTTTTAAAAATAGAGTGCTCTGTAAGGAGGATTCAAAATCTCATCTCTTGCCCTTCAGATGGCAATTGTATTAACTTCCCTATTAACTGTTAATTTTAAATTCAGACTGGGAATTGCATTAACTACGCTATTAACTGTTGGATGGGTGTTGGTATCTTTCAATCTGACATAGATTAAAGCAATAAAAATGTCATTACTGTTCAGCCTCTTCATTCAGAAGAGAAAATTGATCTGAACCTATCAGAAAGAAAGAAGACTGCTACAGAAAAAACTTTGTGGTGGAGGTCAGACCATTTACAAGCATTAACCAATTTGCAGAGAAGGGAATGAGAGTGGTATGTGTACCTCTGTGGAGGGTAGCACGCAAAATAAAAATTGTGTTTAAGATACTAAAACCATTTGTGAAACTTCTTTTTTCTTTTGAGTTTCACACTGGGACATGGGCAGAACTTTTATAAGCTTCAAATGGTCAGCATTTAGTTTGAAATTTTTGAAATTGTACAAGGCTAAATGCATAATAATTCACATAGGAATTTCTGGTTCAGTTCTGTGGCAGTTGTTCAGAGGATGGAGTGTTCATGATGTTGTGAATTGGGACTTTTTACAAAACAAAGATTTTGCTTCCAGCTCCTTTCTTACAGAAATAGCAAATGATGGTGTTTGTACAGAAATAGAGAGAGTGGCTTGATGGTTATAAAACCTAAATCTGTCTTTGTAAATTTAATTCAATACCCCCACACCAGTCCTTTCTGCAACACAGTTTTTGGATGTTGGGGTCATTTAATTGAAATTGGACATTCTTTCTTGTTACCATCAATTCTAGAAGTTTTATTTTCCCACCACCTGACTTGGGACCCTGTGTACAGATTTCTAGAAGTACAGAGTGTAGGTTCTAGTGATTTCAGTTTCTGCATCGCATTGAATGTAAAAAGAAGCAGCATACTGCTACAGAGTGTTTAAAACTCAGGATGTGTGGACAGGAGTGAGCGTGAGGCTGCAGGGGCATGGCCGTGGTGGTCAGTGGCCCAGTGCTGTGTGTGCTGCAGGGGCATGGCTGTGGTGGTCAGTGGCCCAGTGCTGTGTGTGCTGCAGGGGCATGGCTGTGGTGGTCCGTGGCCGAGTGCTGTGTGTGCTGCAGGGGCATGGCTGTGGTGGTCAGTAGCCCAGTGCTGTGTGTGCTGCAGGGGCATGGCCGTGGTGGTCAGTGGGCAGCAGTGGCTCAGTGCTGTGTGTGCTGCAGGGGCATGGCCGTGGTGGTCAGTGGCCCAGTGCTGTGTGTGCTGCAGGGGCATGGCCGTGGTGGTCAGTGGCCCAGTGCTGTGTGTGCTGCAGGTGCCGGCAGAGCCCAGCAGTGCCTGCCAGCAGCTCCTGTTCCACAGCCTGGGCTGCCGTGACATGGTCTGCAGGGCTGATGGGAGACAGCTGTGGTTTAGGAGTGCTGGATGTGTTCTAACTTGAAAACTCCTTTTGGGAGTTGGGACCAGCCTCTGTGGGCTCTGGGAAAGGTTTTCTTCTCTGGTGTGTAAACCCTAAATTCAACACCTTTTCCTGTAATACTGGTTAGACTCAGCTGCTGAAGAGGCTGACCTGGATATTCTGACAGATTCTTTTTTTATAAAGCTTGAATGACATACAACAAAAGTGCAGCAAGCAGCTTTCAGATGAACACTAACGCTATTTTTTAATGATTGGATAAGGATCTTGACTAAATATAGTATAGATGTAATCTGCTTGAATAGTATCCAGTTTCAATGTGGAAGCTCAAATATTTATCTGTATCTTGGAACTTTAATATACCTTTCATGGATTATCTGAAGTTCAGTGCTGTCTCCCTTTGCTCTGAAGTTGTGTTTTCAAAGAACGGTTCAAGCTCTAGATCAAGAAGAATATTTTTCAAAGATTGTTTATACAAAGATGTCCTTCTAAATTTAGTAAAAAAGGCCCTTTGTCCTTAATTTTGCATCTGGTTCTTTTTGTGGCTTCCTTCTGTCATCATTGTGTGCCAGGATATATCATCTAATTTGATATTGAAATTAAAATATATATATTGTTGGTAATATGCTTATTTATCTGCACGTTTCTTGCACTAACGTTAGAGTTCTAGAAGTGTTTCCTATTTAAACTTAATTTTTAAGGGTGTTAATTGATGCATATAATAGGATGAGATGTCTTGAAATTATTTGGTTCCAAAAAGTTTTAAAAATAGGAACATAAGAGCATTTCTCAGTATTATTCAAAAATAAGTACAGAAGTTCTGGATTCGCCCGTTTTGATTCGATTGGCCTAGCCATAGTAATAATACTTCCAGACTATCAGATTAGGGACAGGAGTCCTAAATGCATTTTAGTGCAGAACTTTGCTCGGTGGTTTATTTCACATCCTTGCAAGCTTTAGAATTATTAAATTGAAAAGATGATATAGCAAAAGCACAACCTGCCCCGGGGCACAGCAGGAAAACAGCACACACCCCCACAAGCACACTGCAGAAAGTCAAATAAAGTTGCTTTTTGCAGTAGACAAGAATGTAACAGCTCTAGCATTACAGCTACCTACAGCTGTCAAATATTTGGCATTTTAAAAGAGAACATAGTAATGAAGTGATAATTGATGCAGTGACTGATGTTTTAGTATGTTTCCTTTGGGATGTTTCTATGACTATAAAAAAGCCTTAGTGCTCATTACACAACATGCACCCTCTGAGCTGCTCCTGAGGTATTCTCCTAAGGGAAGAAGAAAAGAAGATGAAATTTGTGCAGAATTCAGGACTTCTTAAGGGTGACCCAGATGTGGGAGTGTGCATTTTTGTCCAATTCTGGATTCTCCAAAAATGTAATTCACAGTAATTTATGGCTCACATACATGTAAGTAAATACAAGAGCATTCATTTAATTGAAGCATAATATGGGCTAGACATATTTCTGGTGAATTGAACAATTAGTATTAAGGGGGGAAATGGGGACAAAAAGTAATTTTATTTTGCAAAACCCAGGTTTTTTAAAATGTGCAAAGAAACATGGTGCTGAGCACTGCAATCACCTGAGCAGAGCTACAAGATGGAGCAGGCTGTGGTGCACTGGTGCCTGTTGACAGCAGTCTGGCTTTGCTGCTCTACATGCAGTGGGTTTCCTTCATGCTTTCACAGTGTGAAATTGATTTGTATTCCATGTATCTGCTACTGAGGGGTTAGAACTCAGCACCTGGGTTCAGTTCTAGCTACGATTACAAACTCTTAACTTGGGCCAAAGAGGCAATTTTTACAGTTCTCTGAACATGTGTGGTTTCATCTTGTAGATTTCAGTGCCAGAAAATTTCCTGAAAGCTTGTCTGCTGTTATTCCTCAGGGGGAGATTGCTAAGCAAATGGACTTTTCAGCAAAGATCTGGTGGGATCTGGTGACTCCTCCTCTTGGGGAAATGTGAAGAGGAAGTATGATTATTATGCTGCCTGCTCTAGAATGAGGGGATGAAGTATAGGACCATTCATTGTCATGTTTAACACAACCTCCATAGGAAGATAATACAGAAAAGTCAATTTTTAATTGTGTAATAACAAATGATTTTTTAGATGCTTAAATTGTGCTTATGGTTTATACTCACATAACCTTATACTCAGTGACATTGAAAATCCATGTCTGCATTGATTTGTAAACACTTGTGACACGGACAAACAATTCTTATTTCACAAATTTAATTATGTACTTAAGTCTTAGCTGTATATATTTTAAAATCTAGTAGTGGGTTTTGATATTAGATGCAGGAAAGGAGAAGCAAGGTGTTTCATTTTCTTGGCCTCCTTGTTTTCATATATGAACTCGTTTAAATCCTTTGGGAAGAAAAAATGAATTTAACCCAGTTTTTGTGAGGTATTTATGTAAATAAAATTGTTTTGCTTGACTTCAAAGCCTGAGAGGACTTCTTAAACCCCTCATTTTTTCCTACATTTTTTTAGATATATATTAGTTATATTTATGCTTAAGGAGTGGTGTAAGTGATGATAGAAACTTCTTTGATCTGCCTAGATTTAAAAACAAACTAGATAATTTGAGACTGGGAATGGAACCTGAAGTAAAAAGATAAAAAAGGACTGCTTCAGTATCTTCATTTCAGCAAATGATCTTTTTTTTTCTGTTTCCATTTTAGGAAGTCTTCTTTTGCTTCTGTTGCTAGCTTCCCCCCAAAAAATTGAATATCTTTCTCCTGCAGCCTAGCTGTAGGAAATAATAGTCCTTTATATATTAAAAGAAAAAATCATAAAGATCTTTGAAAATACAGTAAATGCCAATCTGCCTTTTGTCTTCCTTCTGTATGCACGTGAGGTCCAGTAAATAGTACTCACTCAGAAGTGATTTGCAGTGAGTCTTTTATGGCTGGATCCATATCTGGAAGTGAAGGGTTAGAAACTGGTATGCTAGATGTTCTTGTGGTGATTTTTTAAAAAACTTTATTCTTCCAATATTTGTATGAGTGTCACCCTGATGGGAGCCAGAAGACATAGCAGGATATGCATTTGCTTACATCTACAGTAGTCAGTAGCTTCACTTGATGTAACCTTTGGACAAAATATAATTTTGTATTATCACCAGGCCACTAGGATGAAGTCACTGCTAATCAGAACTAAGATGAACATAAGGAGCAGTGGAAAATTACTTGCCCTGTACTTGTTCTGTTCACTATGGCTGCCAAGTCATTTGTGAAAGCCAGTAAATACAGTTATGTGTTGTTTTGTA
The DNA here is from genome assembly GCA_013399915.1 of Illadopsis cleaveri. Lineage (NCBI taxonomy): Eukaryota > Metazoa > Chordata > Aves > Passeriformes > Timaliidae > Illadopsis > Illadopsis cleaveri. The sequence continues at coordinate 403,055 of VXBB01006418.1, forward strand.
TGTTTTGGGGGGCTGTTCTTTTTGTATAGCACTTGCTTTTCATTTCAGAATCATCATTTCCATAACTAGAGGCTCTGTAATCATTATATTTGCTAAAAATGTCAAGTGTTTAAAAATTACTTTCTCTGTTTTACAGAACACTTCACCTGCATTATAAAAGTGCTGTTCACTTTACTGTATACTCAAGCCTTGGCAGCTCTTTCTGTTAAATGCAGTTCTGAAGATAGGATGGCATGGAAAGAGTCAGGAGCTCTCAAAAAGGTTGGTTAGTTTATTAAAGCATTTGTGAAATTATGCTTAAGTATTTCTGGTATGAATGTAACAGATATTTCTGCTTTGCATGTAATAATTTTTTTCTGCTTCAAAATCCAGTATTTTGTTTCTGTGTGTGCAATTTCTGCAGGTTTTTGTACATCATGAGACTTAAAAGTTTTACAGTTAATACCTAGCTCCAAAACTGAGTTTCAGATTTGAGCCTGTCTTATTTTTATCGTTTCAGTCTCTACTTTGTTGCAGTGATTGTAATCAGTAAATGCCACTTTACTTCCCATGCATTTCTCTACAGGAAAAGCAGGCAGCCTTGTTGGAGAAAAAACCTTCTTGGCTTTTCCAACTTGCTTGTGCTATTCGTGGCTGGCTATATCAATTTCTCTCACTATGTGGTCGAGAGTGCTCATGTGATGAAGACACAGAGAAGGGAATTTGTCACTATTGTTTCTTTGCCTTTTGGTAGTATTTACACGTAAAGTGACAGTGCAGCTTTCTATTTCAGTTCAGCTGATTGAATGCCAGTTGCCACCAAAGACAAAGTTCTCTGCATTAACACCAGCATTCATTTAATCCTTCAGTTAACTTTCTACTCCACAGATTGTTTTTCCCAGAACGTCAGAAGGATTCCAATGTCAGACCAAAGGAAAGGATAGAAGTTTTGGGACCAGGAGAAGAAATGGGTATTACCCCTTTATACAACAGCTGGGCCTTAGATGTAAAATGAAATGAAGACCGAGAAGCATGACCTGCCTTTTCACATGTAACTTAAATTTGTCATACTGGTCAGGCAGAATTCCAAGGTCTTAAGGACAAATTATCTGCTGGCCTTCTGCTATGAGAATTTTTTTTTACATTGGGATCACTGGACAGTACTTCATTTTGTTAAGTCCCTATCCACCCCTTCTTTCAAAATAATGTCATTTTCTTAGAAATACAAAGACATTTGCATGAGGTTGTTGCTAGTGATCGGGTTTTTTATTAACTTAACATTTTAACTTAAAATACATAACAAGTGATTTGTCATCTATTCTGGTTGGTATGTTTGAAAACTACTTTTTGAAAAGAATTCTTGTATTAGAATTCAAATTCTGTTGAAACAAGATGTATCCATGAAGTGATTCTTCCTAGTTTTAAAGTAGGCATTTATATACTCAGAGAGAAGATGTGAAATGCAAACGTTATACAAGTGCTTTCATAAAGCACTCAGTTTAGAGCATATGTAATTCAAGTTGCAATTCACATTTCACTCTTGAGCTAAATGCAGTCCCTTTCTATAAAATTATATTTGGTTTTATTTTTTTTTAAAGCATTGTGTATCTTTGTAGGTCAAAATTCACACGTTGAGCAAAAGGAAATATTCTTCATTGCTGTTGCTATTACAGAAATATTTTCTCCTTTTTATGACCAGTGCTTTTTGGGTTTTTTTTCTTTTCATTTGCAGAATACATCCAGTGGAGAAAAATCTTGGGAAGTGTTGCTGGGTCATGTGATTAGTGAACTGTCTAAGGGGAAGATATATGAAGAAGGAGAGACTGAAGAATTAGCAGTGGTATTGGCAAATTTCTGGAAAATTTATCCAGCATGTCCCCTTGAAGTTTTTTTGCCTCATTGTTATAATGATTTTTCTCTGATCTTGCTAAAGACTTGCAGTACAACTCTTTATTTTCTACATCAAAGCATATCGCCTTGGGACAGTTTGCCTGTACAAATCCTTCTTCTAATAATATTAGATGTGGTCAGTGCCACAATGAGAAAATTATTGACAAATACTTCCTATAATTATAAGTTTAAATCATATATATGGATTTTAATCATAAATAAGAAGGACCTTTCAGAAACTTGGAAAAGTGAATATTTAAATAGAAAACCCATTTGTCAAGGGGGAAGAAAACCTACAAAGGTATTTAAGATTATTAGTGAAATGCTGGCCTTTGGAATGTATGTTTGATGCAGTCGTTTATATAATATGCTTAAAAAATACTTGGTTCATATTGGAGTTTCCATACTTAGGGGATAATTTACTTGGGACAGAGTTTAGTAATTGCTCCCTCCTGTCTAGGTAAATCCAGATTCAGTAGAGTGCTACCTGCAGCAGTTCTGCCTGCCTTTCCTCAGGATCACAAGCCTTCTTCAACACCATCTCTTTGGAGGAGATTTGCCTAGTTGTCAGGTACAGAATTAGAGGGGCACACTCAAATGTTTCCATACAAAAGCTAGAGATCAAAAATTAGAACTTTAGGGTGTCTTTTTCATGGTATACATTTTCTATCCCAAGATTTTTTAAAAATCATATATTATAGCACTGCAGTTTTCAAAAAAATGGTATTGTATTATTAAACTTCAGCAAAGTCATGCTTATTTAATTATGTCATAGGTGCTTGTCTTGTAAAATACCAACATACTTCTAAAACTTGTCCAGCATTTTAAGACATGGTGTAATTGCACACAGAATGGAATTCAGTACTGATTTTCTTAATGCCTCTTCATACTTTATTCTCAGAGACGTTGCATCAGCAGGCAATTATGTTTAAGTTCCATAACTAATTTAAGTAGAGTTTACTGCAGGTCAGCTCCCTCTTTCCTTGCCTCAACATCATCTCTTTTGTAAAACAGCTGTTAGCTAGTTTGGGGTGCTAAACCAAAAAAAATGATTGTG
>VXBB01006418.1:406131-420950 GCA_013399915.1 Illadopsis cleaveri
TTGAGGTTTTAAATTTGGTTGGTTGGTTTTGGGGGTTTTTTTCTGACAATTTTTTTGTTTGTTTCAAGAGTCCAGTTTGAAGTTATCTATTAAAATTGAACCTTCCTGTGTCACTAAGCATGACTATTTCATCTTGGTACTAGAATACATTTTATTGAAATAGATATATTTTTAATAAACTATTTAAAAATTAAGAGTCTAGGTATTAATCTAAACCTCTCTGATTTCTTGCCTAAAAAGGAAGATGAAGAATTCACTGTTCTTGCAAGCTGCCTGGGTCTATTACCATCTTTTCAGTCAGCTCATCAGTTCACCAGTGCCTCTTGTCTTGACTGGCCAGTGCCAGCATTTGACATGATATCACAGTGGTGCTCAGAACTGACTTCATTTGCAGATAGACATCCAGATCAAGTAAAGGTAGGTTGCAAAATTATATTTTCCAAAATAGTCACGATATGGAAGCAGCTATTTATTGCTTGATTCACTGTGCACATATACTGTTGCTTTGGATAAGAATCTGAGAATATAACTTGTAAGAGAGAGGGAAATTGTAATGGGAAATATTAGTAGGTGGATGTGGGTTGAATTGGGTAAAAACAGGAATAAGAAGACCTGTGTGGTTTTTATGGTTGCTGGAGACAGAATATAGAAACACTATCCTTAGATGATGCTAAGAGTACCCATATCTTCTGCACCTGTAGCCAATAAAGGGCAGGTAATAGAAACTTTAGGAAAATACATATCAGAACTTTTCCTTGCCTGTTTTAAATTACTGTAAAACATTGCGTCTTCAGTTTCAATACTGAAAAAATTGAAAAGGTTAAAATCTGTTTAATAGTTACTGCTGAAAGATGGTACATTTTCTCTGAAGGTTAAAGAGATAATACCAATACTTGAGAGTTAGTGCAACTGAAATAATCAGTTGTGAAATGGAAATGTTTCAACATGAGTGCATTGCTTTTATGACAAAGCTGCATCTCAACAATTCAAGTCCTCCCCTTGTAAATCTGTGGTATCAGGGGACAGCCAGATCCATTCCTCACTCTGCAACATGTTTGTTCTTGTGAATATTTGAATACCCAGATTAATCTGAAATTACACTGGCTGCTAATCTGTTAGACAGTATAGATTGCAATGAAATTGATAGCATTCTTCCTGTGATTGGAAGGTAACCAGGTACAAATGCAGTATTTCTTTCTTTCTTTCTTTCTTTCTTTTTTTTTTAATTTATGTTTCAAGGTCATGCACTCTTCAATTTTTTTTTTTTTTACCTTGTAAAAAAGATCCCATCTGACCACTATGCCCATTAAATATAAACACAGAAAAAAATTACTATGTTGAAGGAAAACATATTACTGTTTAAAAAAACCCCCGCAACTACCAGCCAACCAGAAAAACCCCAGCATAAAATTGGACAGTGTTTTTAAGAGCAGTTGAGAAGAGTTAGGCTTTTCAAAGCAGGGTTTAAGACAGGTAGTGCCTGTCTTATCAAAAATAGAGTTTTGGTAACTTTTTAATGGCTTGTGTCCAATACAGTTTTGAAAAACAGGCAGATGTCTTCAAATATAATTTACAGAGCCTAACTTCAGTTCTGTTTTTGAAAGTTTGAGTATAAATCTTAGCTGGGAGACAGCTTTCATAGTCAGTGCCAGGGTTTGGGAGTAACACGTTGATATTGCCAAACAAATTTAGTGCAGGGAGTGAGAATCTTTCCTGTAGATCACCCTTAATCCTCTTGTTTTAGCTGTGAAGGTTTTTGCACTTAAAATATGTCACATTTAGAAAACATCCTTGGGAAGAGGCTAGTGCCCATTTTGTACCTGTTACAAAGAATGAAATGTGACTGCAGTTGGGGAGGGTGACTATTACAAGGTGACATTTGACTTGTAAATTTGTGAAATGTTAAACTGCATATTTCCTTTATTTGCTATTCTCTTTTTTCAGAAAATACAAATGCTTTAAAAATGCACAGAACTGATATATATTCTTACTTTATTTGTAGGCTTTGCTTATCCAGGAACCTAAGTGGGACTTGCCACGCCTCCTGCAGTTGCCTGAGAATTACAACACCATTTTTCAGTATTATCACAGAAAAACTTGTTCTTTTTGTAGTAAGGTTCCTAAAGATCCTGCTGTTTGCTTAGTTTGTGGTACTTTTGTATGCTTGAAAGGACTGTGCTGTAAACAACAGAGCTACTGTGAATGTGTACTGGTAAGAGAGAGTTAATTCAAATTCTGTAACTGATCCTCACACTCATTGATAGATGTTAACTCCATTACTCACTTTTGATGTTTTTCTTTTCAAAATATGTTTGTAGAATCATAGAACAGTTTTGGTTGGAACTTGAAGGGTCATTGAGTCTATCCCCCAGGGATAGAGTTTAGTTCTTGTGTCTGAGGGACAGACCTAAACTGGATTCTGGAGGGCAATTTACTTGCATAGCAACCTATTTCTCCTTTTCTTAAAAGTCCTCCAAAGCCATTGTGTGTGATGTTGACACGTGGTTTTGATTCACAGCCAGCTGAAATTTGTTTACATTCTGGTTGCTCATATATTATTTTAATTTTCCTCTGTTTTATTTCCTTGCTTTCCAAGTACATAGAAAATTATATATAAGTTCTTTCAGGAGCCTGAGTTGGATGACATCTATTGTTTTTCAGAGTGTGATAAAGGTTTGCTTTGATAGGTTTTCTCTTTACTTCCATTGAACAGTTAAGGGAAGACTGGAACTATATGGACTTCACAAAACAGTGAGAGGAATTCATTAGAGAGATATTTACAAATGGGCCATAAAATGCCAGAGAAATTTTGGACTGCCTTGAAATTGTTTGAACTCACCTTTCTGTCTCACAATGTTAATATGGTGGAAGAAAAAGGGGTGGGCAAAATTTACAATAGAATTTATAGTTACATTTAAGGTGTCAAGCTTCATGAAAACAGGATGTTATATAAAAAAGGAATTAACAATCCATATAATTAATTAATTTCTGTTGTAGTTGAAGGGTTTATAGCTTCTAATTGTAATCAAACCATATAGGAAGGGTGCATTTTTTAATTGCTAAAATTAATTCATGAATATAGATTGTGCTAGTCATAGAGATGAATGACATATGACATACTGAACAAAGCAAGAACTACTAAAATTTTTTTTTACTAGATTTGTAGATCCATAGACTATATTTGTGAGCATGGATAGAGAAAGCAAATGTTTAACAATGGAACAGTTGTAAAAGAGTTAATACTAAGTTTTTCTAAATACTTTCTCCTGTTTTTGCCATCTATGGAAAATATTTGGTAATCCTATACAGAGAGCTATACAATAACAAATTCAAAATATTGTACAGAATACTTTTGCTTATTTTTTGTAATTCAGTTTTTACATTATAACAAATATCCTCCCTTTTTGAGTAGGGAAACGTTTTTATAGACAGGTTTTGTTATGGCAGCACAAGACACTGAATTCTAGTTTGGATTGAGAATTTTGGGGCAGGCCATCCTTTGGCAAACTGTTTCTTAGTAATTAAACTCTGCATTTTATTTGAAGCAAAAAAAGTATTATTTTTAAAATTTCTTCTGTTACGAAGTTAACAGGCATTAACAGAATCTTTGCACTCTTGCCTTTCTACACCCATAACATTACAGCATTCTCAAAACTGTGGAGCTGGGACAGGAATATTCCTTTTGATTAATGCATCTGTAATCATCATCATACGAGGCCATCGTTTCTGCCTTTGGGGTTCTGTTTATCTCGATGCACATGGTGAAGAAGACAGAGATCTTAGGTAATGTTTTCATTACAGCTGTGTTTCATTGTTGGTGCTTCTGTGTAGATCAACTTTGTCTTGCAGCATGCAGTAACAGATAATAATAGATCTCTACCTTCCTTTTGTGGAAGAATGGAAAATCCCCATTTATTGCAACTTGGACTGACTTTTATTGTCTTGGATTTTTGAGGATTTTTTGGCCCAGAGGTGGTGCAATTATGATCATTGAGCTGCATCAGGAACCCGGCAGACAGATTACTATGTTGCCATTCCCAACAAGGGTTAATTCTGAGTGTTGTGTTGGGGAACAGCTATCTTCCAGTTTTGTTGTTTGGCCTTTAATCAAACAATGCAGCTGGATTCCAGTGTAGGGAAGGAGCAACTTCCAAGCTACACATGACTGAGAAAACAAGTGATGATTTCTGGATTCTGCTATCCAGTGTAAGGAAGGGAAGTCCCAGCAGTCACCCTACCAGAAGCAAAAAATAAAAACCCCTCACCAATAAAAACGCATGTTTACGCTGAAAAAATAAGTTGTATGAGTATTGTGTTGATTATATAATGAATCAACTTTCCATTTACTTGGCATATTAACCATTTATTTTCTTCTTCCTTTTTTTCTCCCTCCATAGGCGTGGTAAACCCCTCTACATATGCAAGGAAAGATACAAAGTGCTTGAACAGCAGTGGGTGTCTCATACTTTTGATCATATCAATAAAAGATGGGGGCCACATTATAATGGCTTGTAAATCATCGTCATCATCATCTCCACACCATCTAACTGCTGTTACCATGAATGAATGCATCTTGACTGACAATAGCTTTAACTGAATGGGAGTTCAGCTCCTTGGCTCGGGATGGAATTGGGTATGGGCATAAAAGGGAAATGGAACTTTGTCAACATGTGAAACCTGTGCAAAATGAGCTGTTGTTGCTACTAAAGAATGATACAATAATTGAAATTAAATCCTCAAAATGGTGTGAGCAATCTTACTGCACTCAGTAGTCTAATTTTTCTTGTGTTTTTTTAAAGCCCATTATTGTTAAGAAGCACAAATTTTACTTGGAGTTGTTCAGAGGCTCCAGGGGTAGCTGTCTGGGTTTTATTTTTCTTTGCATGGAGTTGGGTTTTTAGCAATTTTTGCTGAAACGGTGTATATGTCTATTACATCTAAGTATGTTGGATAAAATTTCTTTGCCTTTTTTGTGTTGGCTTGAGGTTTTTACTTGATAGGCATTTGTAATTAGGTCTGTAAAACAAATGTGAGACTGCATGGTAATAATTGGTCTGAAAGTTGAATTTTAAAGAGTATTTCACTTATAGAGGTCTATTGAAATATTTCAGGCATTACTGAAAACTTACACATTCTCAGGAACTTCATTTTTTTTCTCCATAAGTAAGTGAAATAGCTGTAAATTAGGTATTTTACTGCTCTTCATGTAATCCAGAACATACAGAATCCAGATACATACAATCCAGAACATTCTGTCTTCATTTTTTTTCCAAGAAGGAGCTTTTTTTTTCATATCATTGAATAAATTGTTCATGATAACATACAGAAATTGCTGTATTTAGGGAATTTGTACGGTGCCCAACATAACAGATCCCAGTTACAAGCATAACAACCATAAACTTGCCTATCATTCCAAACCAGATGTATGTTTCAGAATGATTGGATTAGGAATGTGGAGGCTATTCTAAAAATGAAACATAATTTTGTATCTTTATTGTCATTTCAGGAGGTTCCTCAATGTTGTATTTGTTTAAAGTAATCACTGTTCTTTCTGCTTGGTTTACTAAAAAGGAAAAATAAAAAAAAGAAAATTCAACAGAGGTAGTCAAATTGAGCTACCAGTGCATGTGCAGCCTCACTGGATGAATGCCAAAACAGTTTGTGCTTAGAGGACTAAAAAATTCATGAGAAGAGGCATGACTTGGCTAAAACCCATAGTGTAAGTAGGTAGGAATGATTATAGTCAAAATACTGGTATGTAATATATTGCTACTATTGTTTTTCACAAGTCTTGGACATTTGTTGGCTATCTCATGCAGTACTACCAAGCAGTTCCAGGTAGTTTTGACTTCTACAGCTTGCGTGTAAAATAAAATGTATGTGTGTAAAATAAAAACATCTTATGATAAAGCCACATATACAAAGAGAACAATTCCCCAGTGGAAATCATTACCTAGTGAAAAGTGTATAGGGGAAATAAAATGACTGTATAGCAATCAAGAACAGACCGAAGGAAAAGTAAGTAAATACAATGAGTTTTTCTGGATACCTGCAATTTGAAAAACCCTACAATAAAGGATACTGGTTTTTATATATACATATAAATATATATATATTTCAAAAGTATTACAGTACTTCCTGTAAGATTAGAATTACTCTCTTTCACTGACTAAATGGCTGTGTCTTTTCCAAAATCCTACTTTTTTGATACTGTATTATAAGTTCTGCCTGTGATATTTTTGCATTGCTCATTGAGAATATCAGGCCATTTTGTAAGTGTGGTTAAAGAGCAAAAGGTTCTTTACATTGCCAGCATAACATTATTACAGGGCTCATGAACTTGAGTGATCTGTAGTTTGAAGCTCCAATGCTATATTTACAAGAGATAATGTGTCCAGAATTTGATTACTGTGTTTTATTTAAAACAGAATGTTCTCTGATTGTGCATATGGATGTGAAGTAAAACTATTAGCCTTAACTTTAACATTTGGGTATTTCATAGTGATTACTATAGTACTGGTGAATTAGTCACCAGTCGATTTAAAAACAACAAAAAAATTACTTGGTTGAAAAACTGTACTTGAATATTCTTGCATGCTGCTAAACAAGAATTTTTATTTCCCCCATAACTTTTTAAATCCTACTTTATCAAGCTAACCTTGAAAAATAACAGGTCCAAACTAGAGTGGTGTGTGCGTGTATTACTCAAATGTTCTGGTGGGATATCCTGTATGAATGATCATTTAAGTACAGTACATTACTGTAGACTCTAAATCAATCTTTATAACACATCAGAAGAGTACAAAACTAGGAATACAATAATTGGCATTGTAAGATATGTTAATAAAAGTCTACTGTCAATCTGTGTGTTCATGAAATTTTTTCTCCCTACCCCAGTAATCCAAAATGACACTGAATTCCACCCAATACCCAGGCAGTTATTTAAATGTTAAAACCTTATGCATGCAAAGTACTTTCCATAGACAGTAAACCTGGTATGTATTTTAATTTGTTACTTACAGTCATGTATTTTGCAATAGTAATTTGGATTATTTTTCTCATAACTGTAGCACTTAAAGTAGTGCTTGAATGTATTCCAGCTATTCCAGTATTGCTGCTGCAAGCTGCTAAAGTTAAACTGAGTTGAGGAGCTGCTTCTGGGAAAACTGCTTGATCTTTTCTGTCAAGCCTGTTTCTGGAATAACTATTACTTCAATTTGCTGAATGTTATATTTATGTATTAAGATTTTCTTTTCTTTTGATCTTTGAGGGATTTGGTGGAACAGTCTTCTTTTGGCCTTGACCTTTGGATAACAGCATCTTTCCTTTTTCAATGGTGGCCTGAAATTTTTAATGAATATTTTCATCACCCTTACAATAGGAATTTTCTATAATTCACAGTATTTCACAAGGAAATCACATTTTTCTTTTAAAAACAGGATCTTTTCCTACAGTATCCAACAAATGTTATTCTTTACTTCAGAATCCCATTAAATCAGTTCACATTGTGTGCATAGCTGCCAGGGGAGACTTGAGTTTTGTAGTGATCTTGATACGATTTCTATCTCATTTTCAGCCAACCCAAATTCTGCAGTCCTGTTTTTCAGTTTCTTTTCTCAGAGGTGGGGGCAGTGATGAATGGAGCCTGTCTGACTATTAGCATAGATGAGAATGAAATGATGCTGTTTGCAAAGGAACCCACATGAATGACCTGAGCCAGTGTGTGGAGGTTCACAGCTCTAAATCACCAACTGTAGGATGTAAGGAAGTGCACATAATCAGATGAGGCTGCCTCTGTATGACAATTTGTGTTGAGTTTGTTTTTGTTTGAGTGAGATTGCTCACTGGGATCTGTACTGATCAATGTCTTCTTTTAGTAGGGCACAGTGCCCAAAGGCCCTATTTACATGTTTTCTCTGATGGGCAGTAGCTTCCCTGCAAATTCTCTTATACTGAAAAGTGTGACAGCTGCTGTGAGTTCAGCCTTGTACCTTACCCTGCTGCTTCTCCTACTGAAGTCTAATACATTACCCATTATACCTCTGACTTAATAGTAATAAGTTTTTTAATAGTTTTGATTGAAAACAATTATGCTAGGCTCATTCCTCATGTTTAGAATATTTTTTTAATGTTACAACAAAACAAAACAATATAACCTTCAGAGATTAGAGCTGGAAGAAGTACTCTTCATGCCCAGTACTGAGAAAAGTATAGTTAAAATATTTACTGTCTCTACATTTGGTCCTTAAATCTGGTGACCAGATGTGCATGGGTCACATTTGAATGTAGAACACAAGTGCATACTGAAGCACTTGCCAAATTAGAACATGTTCTCAGGGATTACTTGTAATACTGGCAAATACCTAAAGTAGATAATGAGCCTTTGTTTTTCAGGTGTCAAAGAATATACTTTGCACCTTGCAACTGAAGCCACAGCTTGTTGTGAAAAGTTTTACTTTCCTTCTGTTTCCTTGAAAAACTGGAGCTCTCCTTTCTTTCTTTATTGTCTCCGTGTTGTATATGCAACTGTTTTGTTTGTGTGGTACTGCACAGCAAAAGAAGCCTAAACCAGCTAGAGAGCCCTCTGCAACTGTACAGCAATACCTTGCAAATAAATTGCATTTTCTCAGGGTACTTAGTGCAGAGATAGCCAGGGGGATGCAGCTTGAAAAATTAGTTTGTAGAGACTGGCAGCTTTTATGCTCTATGGTGCTGGTCATTTTAGACTTGTTATACATCAGCTTTGGAAATTTAAAATTAACTTTGCATTTCTTCCAAGTATCTCCACAGGCCCTAAAAGAAACTGCCTTTGTTTTAGGACAATTTCCCATTGTTCTCAATGTATGGAGCTGGTGTTTTAATCTCAGCTCTGCAACAAGGTACTTGGTGACAGTGCTGGTGAAAACATACACATCATATAAAATACATTTAGGTTTTGTTAAACCAGGGCAGCTGAAGGGACTGCTAAGTATTGTTTCCTTTAGGTTCTCTAGCTGTCTGCTTTATCCTGCTTGTTTTGTCTCAACTTGTAAGCTCCTTTAAGACAGGGAACACCTTCTGTTTGGATCAGTAAGTAAGTGCTGCTCTAAAATGTTAGATCAACTGGTATTTGAGCAAATCCAGGTAGTAGGGTCTTTCATCATCAGTAAATATATATGTGCACACAGGAGATAAGCGAGATATGGCTCTTTCATGCTTCATGTTCATGCTTTTTGCGTTGCATCAAACTTTGCTGCCTTCAACCTCAAATGTCCCTCCTCACACAGGTTGGCAGTAATCAAAATCAACAGGAAATTAAAATGGGGTTGTTTCCCATAGTCAGACATGACTCTGGACAGAATAATACTTCTTCAGTGTCTCTACATCATCTTTTTCGTCCTGTCAAAAGCTGCTATCTCAAGAAATAAATACTTTCTGAGAGTTAAAGAAGCTTATTGCCTTTCAATGCTTAATGTAGTAGTTGTATGACTAATACTCACAGCAGGTGACTGTAATTCAAATAACCTTCAGATGCCTGGCTATTCACTTTCTCCCTACTTGGATTGGGTATTTTTTTATTTACATAATTTAACAGCAAATGTTCTTAGAGAACGTTTCCCTTATGCAAGAGTATATTAAAAAAAAAATTAGAAGGATGCTATTTTAGCAACACTTCATTCACAGACTGGTGTGCTTTCTGTTTTAATCCTGGGCAAAATTAGGGGCTATTAATCAGATTACTGTATGTAATTTTGCAATTCCAGTCTGTCTAAACGAACAAGTACTAAATCCACAGCAATCTGAAGCTAAGGTACTACAGCAGCAGTGCTCTTGTGTGCGAGAATATTTTTAAGAATGCTGCAGTACATTTTTTCACTGTATATTGCAGAGCTGTCTTGCATCTTGTCCTCTGAAACATGTGTGGAAAGACATGTTACGTGTGTGAATACCGAGGTGGTTCCCTAGCAACAATAAATAGAAGAAAGCTCAGCCCATTCAAGTGATTTACCTTTGTAAGTGTGTGGCAGCAAAGATGGATTTTGAATACTAAGGGAACTCATTAGCTGGAAGAAGAAAAGCAGCAAATAAAGAACTGTAGATACATCTTACCCAGCACTGCTATTGTGTACAGCATAATTGGGAATTTGCATAAAATATTCTTAATGTGAAATATCATCTCATTTTACTCTTTCCTCGGCAGCTTTTACTTTTCTGTACTATAGGGGGGTAAAATGTTGCCTGTGGGAAAATGTAAGGGGAAGGCACTTTGGTTATTTGGATAAGTTCACCTTCCAAGTTTATTATGAATGTCATACGTGCCCAGACCTAGCACTGAGTGATACAGGACACTCAGTAGCTCGGATGTTCATCCACTGAGGGTAAATGCAGAGATTTAAACGTAACAACAGGCACATGGTGTGACTCCTGGGGATGGTCCATGCAGACCTAAGGGCTGGACTCTGTGATCTTTGTGGGTCCATTCCAAGTCAGGATATTCTGTGATTCTGTGATAATAATTTAAAAATAACAGCTAGCCATGAGATGATGTAATGGCACTCCCAGTTACACTACTGCTGCCTCTGTGAAGAAAGCTTCACAAAGCAAGAGTAAGGATTACTCTTGGAAGCATCACACTCCAGCTCTGCAGAATGAAGAGTAATTTTATAGTATTTGGGTAACATGACTTAAATTACAGAACAGATTAGGTACCACTGTGGTACATATTGCCAGCTAGACTCCGTGACTAATTGGTATCTAGAGTATACCATGTGTAGGCTCTTCTATGTGTATTTTTGTTCTTGGTTTTTTAAAAAGTCCTTTGAGTCACCTTCATCTGGAGTTCAGTCAGGAATGAATCCAGTATAATTTCAAATCACTGTAGTTCAGCAATGCTATTTACATTTCACTGCTATCCCTACACCAGGCATTCCATCTCCCCGCTTCTGTTTCCAGGTGTCTGTTTCCAGAGGTCTGCAGTTTGTGCTTGTGATTTGTAAGGGCTGAACTATGGTTATGTACCTTGCACTTCAGTCTTGGCTAGAATTGTTACATTATTGACCTGCTCTGCCCTTTCCTGATGGAAGTGTATTTACTCTTTAATGCTGGGCTACTGCCTATGTAGTTTTGCTGCACTTCTATGATCCTTATGTGAATACTCTGCAGCTGTTGGCTCATCTTTGCATATATGCATAAAGCTCCAATATTTTTCTCACTACTTCCATTGATTTCAGAGACAGTGGAACCCACTCTTACATTAACATTGCTGATATTTAATTTCCTTCACTAGTGAAGAATTTTTGAATGGAGATTTTCTCCTTTTCAGTCCCCTTTGCTGTTTTTTGCTTTGATCCATGCAGTAAAACTCAGTTGCTTTGCCCTTTCTGTCCTCAGTATTCAGGTAATGCAGTAGTTTCCTATTCAGGATTTTTCTTCTACTAGTTCAAAAGAGAAGAAAAGTAGATGTCTCAGGTAGAGCAACAGTCTTTGTATGCAAGTATACACAGACACATTAAAGGCAGATAATTCCATTTCAGATGTCAGTTTGAAAACATACCTGCCACAAGACCTTGGCTACCAAACCTCTTGCACAGTTTGTTTTCTTCAAAATGGTGGCAACCCTTTAACAAAGTGCATGTGCATTTGCATTTATTTAAAAGCTAAAAAAAGAAAACTGGAGCAGCACCTGTGTGACCTGGTAGCACAAGACAATAAAACACAATACACAGTAACTCAGCTACTTAAGAGTTCACAGTGCTACATCTCTACCTGCATACCCAAAATTCAAAACTGCCTCAAGATTTTCATGAAAGCACTATGCATTTCAGCACTGTCCTTGAAGTCTTCAGCACTCTTTTTTCCCTTCCAGCAAACCTGTTTGGTATGATTACATTAAATTCTGATTCACCAGTGTTTATGATGTGTGTAGCTTAATGCAATCATGCATTCTCTTTGTAATTACAAGTCCATCTGTGGGCAAAGAAAAATGTACAGAGAGATGAACGGGTATTTAAGAAAGAAATCCTAACTTTTAAAGGGATTTACTGCAGTGAATAATGTTTGTGTATATCCATTTTGATAAGAAGATTTTAAGATTATAAATCAAAGTAAGACAATGCGTCTCAACTTTTTACTTACAGAAAGCGTAGATTCCATTGTAATGATATGTTTTATGATTAAAGTGTTTCCATTTATAATTTTTTGGTTACATATTTTTCTACAAGCCAGTATCATATGACAATTTAAAAATTAATAATTGTCAAAACAACCTCTAGTTAACATATAGCAACTGAAAGTTTCTTAGACCACGCTTTGGATAAGCTCATCAGTTAAATTCTGTAGATGATTTACTGCCTTTGAAATATTTTGTTTCCATTCAGTTCTTGAGGCTTCAGCATTTTAGAACATTTCATTTAATAATAGCTTTTCACCTTTTGTCATCTAGCTATGACAATATAAATGACATATTATTTAATTTTCTAATGAGTCTAAAGTAAGAGTAGGAATGGCTTGCATTAGTGCAGCCATTGTATAGCAGATCTATCATTATTGAACTTGTAATCAGAAGTATTACAACAATTAAGAGCTGGGTTTTTTTCTACCTGAGATCTTCAAGCAACAACAAAAATAACAGCTGCACTTTAATGTGGCTTGTTTCTGTATGGCTTCAGAATAAGCAGCGTTCCTGTAAATTGTAATTTAGGATGGACAAGTCTTCCCATTACGGCAAACACTAACATTACCCTGTATAACATTACAAAAATCAAAGAATTATGAGATCTGATATTTCTTCCTGCTGAAATGCAGATGTTAGGATTAAGATACGGGGGGATTGGGATGCATTTGGTGTTTTTTTTTTATTGTTTTGTTTTAATCTTAAATAGCAATAAATTAGCTGCCTTTTCAAATTCTTTATTATGGTATTTCAGTGATTTGTGGATGACTCTACTGGCAAGTTGTGAAGTTCAGTTATACTTACAAAGCCACTGCAATGCAAATTGCTGCATCATGGAAGACTGCTGTGTGTTTGGAAATGCAGTGTGGGATACAAGCACAGCACTTGTATGGCTCCAACCCACTTTAGTCACCCATTGTGACTGTACCCTGACTGTAAATGGGTATGTTCAACAGGCTGGCTGTGTTTGGAAACACAATTCTAGCTGGACAGCAAAGACCTAGTGAAAAGGGATTGAAAAACCATCAGCATCAGAACAAAACAAGTAGGTACAGGAAGAGAAATTAAAAAAATTATAAAACAAATGCATTTTGTAACAGAACTCACAAAGGTCTAGATTGCCTGAGCCAAAATTATCTAGCAATAAATGAGGAAATTCCTATGGTTCAAAAACTGACATAAAGAATCTGGGAGAAATGTGGGAATACCTAGAGCTTGTAGATTTGATTATCAAAGAATTTGTCAGAATAATGAGGAACACTTGAGATATACATACAGGATAGTGCACAAAGATGTTAATTTTGCTCAATTTTTATGCTTCTTACACAGTAAGAAATATTCACATTTCAGATCCTCATGCATAACTGATGTTTTAAAGTATGTTATATCTTCCATAAACTGAGGGCATATAGGATTAAACATTTGAGTCCCCCTTGGACAAACCCTTTGATGGTCAGAGGTATGTCTAATATTACTATTTGCTGTCTATATTGCAATTTGTTGTCACACTGTTTATATAATTCTGTATACAACAGGGCCATTCACTAAAGAGTTGAGCTCAATGATCCTTCTGGGTCCCTTCCAACTGTGATTCTGTGATTTTACAATTGCTGACAAAAAGAGAAAATAATGGCTTATGATGAAGGCTTTGTATATTACAGTGTACAAAATTTCAACAAAACAGTAGTGTGAAATGGAGCACTGCTCAGCAAAACTTTAGATATTCTTCTATCACCTCAGATTCTTTATAAAGCCATGATGGGCTAAACTCAGAAAATGCTTAGGATTCATATTTTCTACTGACCATATAAATCAAGGTTTGACATCAGTTATTTTCAGTTTTGATAAAGGATTATCTTGACATAATTTACTAGAATGTGGATGGTAGGGAAAAAAGTGTGTCTATAAGATTCCAAAGCACAGAGTTCACTAATCAAGAGAATGGTAAAATAAATTACTGCACCTTGGTAATAATGATGATAGTTTCACTGTTTGAAACTTGTTAAAACAACACTGGTACAGCAATTGGTAAATGTGGTGCTGAAAGAGTTTTGCAGAGAAATCCACTGCTCCTCAGTCTTTAAAGTGTGCATCTTAAATAAATACAAAAAGATCTATGGATATAAAGCTCTCATACTATTTTTTTTTAATCATGAAGATTACTTACAGCGTACTTGTTAAATACAGATGAGAATGAATACCATGTTTGAAGTGGTACTGGAAGCTGTGGAGGGAGTTAGCCCTTGTCGAAGCTGATGATCAGAGCAGTCCCTCTCTCTTTGTAACACTGGAGGCAGGTCCAGTTACAGCCGCGGTGGAAGAGGCAGAGGATGGCCATGATGGGCTGGCAAACGCAAAGAGAGAACTGGTGCAGGAAGCTGGTGAGGGAGTGAGGGGGAGTGTATTCGCTTGGAAAAAGCATCGGCATATCGAGCAAAAGAATAACCTCCCGGTTTCCTAAGATTTTTTGTAAATAAAGAAAAGTGTCTAAGACAAATGCATACTCGAATTTCTTCACATCAATCAACCTGAAAAATGGGTATGACCGAACTCAATTAAGTCAAATAAGTACAAAAGGAGAAGCCCAAAGACGGGAGTCCTCCCCCGTCCTCACACCTTAGGGGAAGAAATGCTTTATAAAACTGTTTCCTTCATCAGCACCCATTTC
>VXBB01006418.1:421911-434222 GCA_013399915.1 Illadopsis cleaveri
ATGCACAGAGGGGACTGAGGCGTTTAGTCCCAGCGATGCTGCTAGCTGTGCCCATCTACGCATCGCTTTTATTTCTATAAAAGCTCACTAAACACCATCCTTCTGCTGTAAATGGATAAGCATATATCACACTTCCCTTCTCCCGGGCACCTCTCCGGGAGCCCCCGGGCCGCGCCCGCCCTGAGGGGCCGGCACACGCCGNGACACGGGTGGCAGCGCCGCCGCTGCTGAGGCTGTGCGGGTACCCCCTTCGGAGGGGCCGACCAGGTGTACCTGTTTTTTCCAAAATCATAGGTAAGGAATGCTCAGGAAAAAAAAAAAAATCTCCATGATTAAAAATGGCAGAAGATACTACAAGGCAAGAAGTAAGTAGGCGTGACACGGGATTCAGGCCCATCGGGACAAGGCCATGAATAACTGAAGAAAAGTTTCTGTAAGTTCCCTAAATAGATCTGGCTCTAGTGTATAGTATTTCCTTAAGCGACCTATAGTAACTAGTGGACCATAATGTATATTGCAAGTACTATGATAACACTTGATAAATTCATTTAAGCAAATCTCCCTCCTGGGTACATTCAGGTATGCAGTTATTAGCAAAAGAAAGGTACTGTTATCCATAGACAATGCTGCACACAGATTGAGAGAAGGCAAACTTAAAATGTCTTCCTATTTATTTCTCGAAGCGGTACATTTATTTTTGTGAATACAAAATGGTTTTTAGTTTTCATTTTTTAAGGGTAGGTTTTCTCACTTCATTTGCCCCTTCAAAAGCGGCACTCTCAGATTTTAATTTCATTGCACTGAAAAGCAAGGATCAGTGTTCTGAGGTTTTCTGGAATTATTAGGTAGAAAATTATGTTCTTGTACAGAAATTTCAGTTAGCATGAAGTATAGAGGTCAGTGTCAGCAAATTAGATGTAGTTACTGAGGTTTGTTCTGTCAAAAAAATTGTATCTTAAACTACTGTGGAGTCTTGTAGAATGTGTTCTGAAAACACATAAAATCCTTTTTCAAGATCCTTTTTATATTCCCAAATTGAAGTCCAGCTCATTCTTAATGTCAAAATCAAATTGGAATGCAGTTAATATTCCGACTTTATATAATTAAATCCTTCAAATGTTAATCCAAGCTGGTGTCAGTTATTGACGTTGTAGCACAAAAACAAAAATAGCGTTCACTCAAGTTTTATTCAAACAATAAAAACATGACTTGAACCAAGCAGAGCTATTTTTCCTTTGGGCTAAAATTTTCATATAGTAATCTGGCTAGGAGCCAAGGTGGACATAGATTTCTAAAAGCCATTTCAGACCCTTTAAAAATGGAAAGTCAGTTTAAGTGCAAATGGGTTGTTTTAGAAACAGGGAAGATATGAACTTCTGTGCTGATATGTGCTGCTCCATGGTGTTCCATGGTTAGGAAGCTGTAGGAACTGTTTGTGCACGTTGGAGAGGGCCACTGGGTGATTCCTTCCTCAGCATTATGTGCTGCCCTGTTGATGTATGTGCAGAGTAAGTGAATTATCCTTGATACCATCCAAAATCCCTGATTAGAAGAAATATGCTATCTATATTATTGACTTTCTAACTGCAGAGAAGAGGGATTTAGTTAGCACTGCGGTGGCTATTTGGATGCTTTAAGAACTTCCACTACCAGTTTTGCAGTGTGTTTGCCAAATGCTTTCACAACAAAAAGTTCATTGGACAAAAACAATGATTCTTGCTGTGCTAATGCCTGGAGAGGCTCACTAACAAGGGACTCCTGAGTGCAGGCTTGTTTGGGGAAGAGAAACATTTTGTGTTACAAAGACAGGAGTTACTGTCATTACCAGCCTGCTGGCCGCTGAGAAACTGGAGAAGAGGGGAGTAATGGATCAAGTGTTGATGCACTGTGCGGTGCTGTGAGAGTAATCAAAGAACATTTGTGTATAGAAGGGCGTTTGAAGTCCTGAAAGTTATCATAATGGTTTGCTTTTGTTCTGCTTAAAGGTTTGGTTGGTGGTTTTTCTTGTTTGCATTTTTTTAACCTAGCCCTGGTTTTAAGTTGTCGTCTAAACACACTTAGTGAGACCCATTCTGTGCCTGTAGCTTCTCTTTCATTAGTTTTTACAAACTAACCACCCCTAGAAGTGAATTCTTATGGTCCAAGGAAATACAAAAGGGAGGAGGTTCTATGGATCAGCAACAGAAAAGGAGAAGAGGGGAAAGAGCCTCATACAAACCCTGAGCATAACTGGACAAGTAAACACTAAACCTTTTACCAGTCTACTCTAGAGCCAAGCTTCAGTAATGTAGAGCCAGGGAACAGAAAGATGACGTGGGCCTGACTGCTATAGGGAAGTTGGGAATGCTCTGCACCTGCTGGAAGAATCAGCACTTCATTCTGTAGGAATTTTTCTTTTGCTGTTTAGTTCCTTTTTGTGACTTTAAACTGAACTGTACTGCAGCAGAATAAACAAGCTGCAGTGGGGCTGGCAATCATCCTGGACACTAGTTCAGAGTGGCATTTTTGGTAAAGACTCCTGTATTACAGGTGAAAATATGGAGGCTTGTTCCTCATAGTGCCAACCTGCAGACTCATTTGCTGTGATGCATTATGTCTCTGCTGTTTGATAAAGCCTTGTAGCTCCTAAAATGGGGAGGGGTGATAGGAAGAAGGTAAGGGAGCTGCAGCAGGAGAATCTAAAAGAACAGGAGAGTGCACAGTGAGGGTGATGTCACCTGGGGGGTTACAGTGTGCAGCTCAGGGAAGCATCCATTCCTCTGCTTGTGGACAATGGGACAGCTGTCCATAAAATGCATAAATAAATGCATTAATGCATTAATACATAAATAAAATGCATTAAATCAATCTTCTGCTAGTTCCTTCCTAACTCGTTCTGCTTTTCATGCATCTTTCACGTCTCTGCACAGCTCTTGTTTTGGGAGTTGAACATGTACATAAATAGTGAGGAAACGCAGTGCCACATCAGAAGTCTGGAAAATAATTTGAGAAACTGTTGTTGTTTATTTGTGCAAAACTGCTGCAAGGAATTTTTCCCTCTCTGGGAAAGAGAACTTCTCTGAATAGTGCATTGTATAAGGCCATGCATGCTTTCCTGTTGCCAAAGCTGAAAAGCTGTATGGCTGTAGCTAGAATGGCACTGCTCTGAGATAAATGACTGACAGTATAAGGCTGAGCTTTTTCATCTGAATGCTACAGAGTAGGGAAAAGCTCTGCTGAACACAGCTGAGAATTGGCCTGTGGTAATGGCATGTGCTGAGGGGGGAGGAAGTCAGACATTTTTCATTTGCTGCTGCTGCTGCTTTGTAAGGAACAAGTCATGTCAGTAGCTTCTTGCTGACTGCTCCTCTTTTTCTCCACCCCTCACCTGGTTTCTTCCTCAGACGTGGTCTCTATCCTGCTGTGTGGAGAGGGAGTACTGATACTGCATGTGGAAAAAGGAGACCTTTGCAGAGCTACATGTATGAAAACAGTGGACTAAGCTAATTTTACAATATTTCTTATGAAATAGATGAAAATTTAGGAAAATCAGTTCATCTCCTGAAGCATGGTAGCATACTGACTGTGGAGAGAGGTACATTCAGTACACTGGGGAGTGTGGAATATGTTTAGCCCACTTGGAATAATGGCATAATTACTGTTATCAGTCTCTTCAGGCAGCTGTTTTCCTAATATTCTGCATGGACATCGGGGGTTTTTTTTGTTTGTTTTGCCACTTTCCACAATTTACAAGAAAATTTCATCTTCAGTCTCATGCCACTACTGCAGCAGAAATAACAGGGATTTCTTTACCCCCTGATACACAGAGCAATGCTTGCAGTAACCCCTGGAGATTTCTGTAGTAAGCAACCTGAAACACATGAAAAGGATATCATTTCCAGAGGGGTCAGTGTTCAGGGTGAAAGCTTCAACAATATATTAAGCTGGGCATTTTGGTGAAAAAAAAAATCTGCTTGTATTTAATCTGAGCTGAATTACCATTCCCACATTGAGTGCAATGACTGAAAATAGTGTATTAAATAACAAGGTCAACTCTGTAAAGCAGGTAGTATCTCTGTTAATAAACACATGCTTCCTGCCTTGTATGTACCTGGAGCTAATACTAATCTCTGTAATTCAGGAACTAATTGTCCATCTTCCTTTGTGTCTAAAGGTGGGAACTAGCCACTTTACCTGTAGCTGCCTGAGATTCAAACCTGGAGGGGGTTGAGATTAAGGTATAAGAAAGAAAGGTGAATTCCAAGTAAGGGGAGGTATTTAAGAAAGGAAGTTAAATCTCATGGTCCCAGTTTCCCAGAGGCACCATGCAGACAAAGACTTCCTTTTCTTGAGTGATGCTCCCCTCCAGGCTCTGTATGCTGGTCCTATACTCTCATTGTTGTAAATGTCAGTTTAAATGTCCAACTTCAATGTTTACATTTGAATACTTGAGTCCTGTGTCTCTCACCCCTAGAGTTAGGAACCCAACATCTAGATGGAACAGTATGAAGTGCCTGAACAGATAATGTAATTTTCTGAATGCTGTCCTAATTGTTAGTGTCTGCTTCATGGCATTGAAAGTAATAATAAGAATTCTGCAGAACAGAATACAGAGGAACTAGAAAATCCTGTTTTGAGAGGAGAAATAGGTGTCAATATCTCCTTTTGTCTTGGCAAGGTTCCTGATGTTGGTTGGTACTTTCTAGTTGCTATCAGCAGTATCCAAAGTTATGTAAAAGAGGTTCCATCCTTTGCCCAGATATCTGTAGCTTTCATTCCTGCTGTGCTGTGCCATATTCAAAGTTAATTAGATGACCCAATTTGAAACCTGAAATACAGTATGGACTTAGAGACTGTGTCAGTGCAGTTGTAAGTTGCTTGAAGAGCACATCTACAATGTTTGGTACAAAGAGCTGGAGGCCAAAACAGAGCATTGGAAGCACATTAGCAGTTAATGACTGAAAAGAGAGGTGACCATTGGAATGGGCATGTATACACCACATAATAAAAATCAGATTTTCCCATTTTAGTCAAATTCTATATAGTGAGAGACTGGTATGAAGACAGTTTAAGGGACTGTGTTCACCATTCCCCTGCATTACAACGAAACACCATCCTACTTCTTTCCATATGCCATTTAGTGTTCAAAATAGATCATCTGGACTAAGTTTCCTTTACAAACTAAATCAAACTGTAAGCTTTGTATTTCTGTTTCATTCACCATGTGCTTTTGAGGCCTCCTCATGTTCTTGTTAATAATTCAGCCTTTGCCTGTTCTAGGTTTATTGCTCAGGGAGACAGTGCCTTTTGCTGAATTGAGCATATGGCTGACAGGAGCTATGTCAGGTAAGGAGTGCAACATTTAGTTTTCCACCTATTCTCTTTTGTGGTTAGTCAGTTTGGGAATAGAATTATAATGCAGTCAGGTTTGTAACAACTGCTAGCTTGGGTAGCCTGTTACTTTGAAATATCTGGAAAAATGCCAAAGATCTCAAGTGTCTTGAAGACTGTCAAACTTTTGCTTTTTCTGTTTCTTGTTGCAACAGATGAGAACACATCAAGTCCTGAAGCAAACTGGATTAGGTAAGAAAGTTTTTAAATGTTGTCATCTGTGGCACCCTGGAGAAAAACTAAATGTGTTCTGACTCACTATCACAAAATAGACAAATCCTTATCTCATTCTGCTAACATGTCATAATTGTCTTAGAGATGTCAGCTGGTAGCTGGGGACTGTTCCTCTGCTTGGAGCTGTATTTATTAATATTTTCCTTTTTTTTTTGTTCTTTCTCATGTAATGAAATTAAGCTATTGAGCTGGCAAAATAGCTAATTCCTGATTTCATCTTAATACCAAGAACACTGTGAAAGGTATGGAGAACATATAATTAGATATAACAGTTACTGACAGTTGTTGCTTTGCTGTGAGGCCTTCATGCATTTCTGTAACAGCCCAGCTGTACTTGATAGGTTGCACTAGAGGTGTAATGCCATTCATGAACATTCCCTAGGAGTAGAACTGCCCTTATGATTTTGGGCATTTTCAGCCCCTTCTCTTTCTAGTGCTGTTCAGAAACTACTTGCTGGAGAGAGACTGAGTGGTATGTGGCATGAGGAAATACAAATCTCTGTGACTGGTAAAATTCTTAGGTACGTTTTTTTGGTAACTCTTTAGTCTCACCTTTGAAAGAAATTTCAGTGCTTAGTTTCTACAGGCCTTACCTGTTGGCTTCCTTCAAAATAGTGATTGTTATAAACCACACCTTAAAGGCTGTTCATTTTGACTTATGAGTAGTTGTGTTGCTGGTTATGATGTGGGGCAGTGCCTAGAGTATTGGAGGAGGAATAAGCTTTTACAACCTTGATACAATAGGAAAGGATGGATTGTGAAGAGTGCAGCCTGTACTGCTTTCATTGTAACTGCTTTCTGAAGAGTTGACTCATGGTATACCTTTTCCTGCTTGGGTTTTTTGCCAAAGAAATAAAATGGTAGCTTTCTTTCTCATCAGGATTCATGGCCCTGTCAGTGTCAACCGATTGTGAAATGAAACCTGGGGATTTCATTATCAAAAATTTTAAAGAGCAAAATCAATTCACTGAAAATATTAATGCTGTAGGTAACAATTTCCAGCTAAGGATTTGACATTGTAAGTGTTAGCTCTTTTTAAAAAAGGCCAAAGTTCTTGCATGGAATACTTATGTGTGTGTGTATAGTAACAAGAACAGCTCTTTTTAAGTGGTTGTGATAATGGAGCTAATGACAGGACAGTTGGCGCTGTCACACTAAGGTGATCTTCACCCTTGGAAGACAAAATAGAGTTAGATTAGCTCAATTTTTGCAGAGATAGACAGTTATCCATGTGTATAAAAGATTTGACTCCTGTTAGCTACCAGATGCCTGTGTCCTTGACAAAGCTATTTTGCAAGATAGATATATCTATAGAATGCACCGTGATCTGTAGTATATGCCACAGCTTCTTCTCCAGAATGCTTTGTGACTTGAAAACATATCAATGTTTTGGGGACTGTGGGGAGGATCTTGTGGAGTGCAGTGATAATACCTTTACTGGTAAAGCTGCCCTAAGCCCAAGGTGTATCAGATTGTCATAGAACCAAGTAAATCTTCTACTCTCTCCTTGACACAGTTCTGTCTCTACAGTGGAGGCTGTCCTGAACTTGCAGGTGTGCAGTTGTGCCTTACCTTTGCTGCCTTCCCAGCCTTTCCTCCTTCTTACATTTGGGCCCAGGGGCACAGGTCTCAAATAGAGCTTTTTAACTGCAGTCCTGCATCTCCTTGTTCCAGGTGTTCTCTTTTCTACCTGTGGCTTTAAGGAGATAAAAGTTTTTTGCAGAACAGTTTTTTAGGAGGACTCTGTGTCACTAGTAAGCAGTATATTGTAAATGTTTTGGTAAGGACTTTATAATATCCTGCAGTGGGGGAGGTATCTTGCAAAGGGGGAGTCACTTATTTTACCATGGGCAGTTTAAGTACAGCTGTAAGCAGATACTAAATAGAGATTTAAGATTCATATGGAAATGATGTTGTATAGTGTTGTATGTAAAAATAGGTACAAGAAGGTAGAGATATCTCTGCCACTTTTTGGTGGATAATAAAGGAAAGTAAAGAAATATTTATGGAACATTTTCTCCTGGCATTGAAATCTGAAACAACAGAAAATGCTGCTTAAAACAGTTTGGAAGAGTGCTGTCTCCACTCATGATTTCCTGGGTAGGTGTAAAACTAGAGTAGTGATCCTGATCCCAAAGGGAATCTTGTCTTTATATTTGACTACTTCTTGGAAAAAGAAAAACCCATCCATTGTTTCGTTTCCTAGATACTTCCCTGCACAAGCAGAATTTATTGAACTCTTCCAGGTGGAAAGTTTCCTGATTTCTAGTAGTGTTCTCTGCTGTTTCTACCCTCAGCTTAGGCACTGTGCAAATGTGATAGAAAGGGGGAAATGGTTCATGGTAGCTCACTGTAAGAATAATTTGTTCTATTAGTCTTTGGTGAGCCACACTGTTGAGAGTTCTCATCTCTTCCATGGTTTTCCTTATTCTACTATTCTCTGTTACCCAGCCTAGCATCAACAGAAGGGTAGAAATTACTTGTGGTTGATTTGGGCCTGAAAGATAGGATAAACATTTTCAGTAACTCTTTCTCTCTCTCTTTCTCTCTTTCTCTCATTCGTTCTCTCTTTCTCTCTCTCTTTCTCTCTCTGCCTCACTCTCTCTCTCTCTCTTTTTTTATTGTTTGTAAGTATGTACAGAAAATATACAAAATTTTAACACAAAGTAAGAATTACTATGAACAAGAAAAAATGGAAATTGAGAAGTAGCTTAGTGTGGTGCAGTGATTTTTCAGAGAAAAGGTTGCCTGTAGGATTAAGGCATCCTGAAGGTCAGTCCTGTGAACATACCAAGACTCTGGCTGGTGGTAGAATATCATTTTCGTGCAAATGCTTAGCAGCTCACTGCAGATTTTTAAGAATCTGTCATCCCACTGAGGCATTTGCTTTAAAAAACATTTTTAAAAGCTGTTATTCCATATAGGTGAAGTTTTTTATTCAGAAAAAGGAGAAATTGTTGCAAAGTTCCCTGTCCCAGTTACTGCATACTTTTTAATACCTTAAAAAATATTAAAACCTGTAGATACATGGACAGCAGAAGCTGTTCTCCTTCAGGGCTCTTCAAGTTTCTGATCTCTAAGTATGTTACTGGGCAGTCTGGATGTAACTAATATTCACTGACCTCCTCTCTGCTGTGGGACAATCCTGTCACACTGTAGTATGTCCATACAATTTTCATAATTCTGTTTGTTCTACAGAATTGGTATAAAATCTGTTCCAAAAGAAAAAAAAACAAAAAACCCCTTATTTCTGATATGAAAGAATGCAATGTGGCCTTTGATAGCAGTTTTCCTGCATATCAGTGCATAAAGCAGGAGGAGTTGTAAAACATGTAGAGTGGGAGGGCTGTTTTCATGTCTCCTGGTATATTTTTTACACTATTATTTACACATTATTTTAAACCTACTGCAAGGATGAATGATAGATGTGATTAATTGCAATTCACTTGAAAGAAGAGGGCATGTTTGGTGCACATCTTGTCTCCACTTGTTCTCTCAGCATTTCTGTCAGTAGCTACATGGATGATCTTTATAACTTGTGTTTAGCCTGTGAAATGGATATAAAGACCTGTCAGTCTCCCTTTTCCAATACATTTTCTTCTACAGAAACAAACCTAACGTAAATGTCATCTGTGGTGTCAGCAACTGTGGCAGATGGAGCACTGAATTAATGGTTCTGAGAGGCAAGTCAGGAGAGGAGATAAATAAAGTAGATAGAGTACATAATTCAAAAAATTTCCTGTGATTAAAAATTAATTCAAGGAAAAAGAGTGTATCTTCAGAAGTTAAGAGTATTTAAAAATCACTTTAGCTTTTTTACTTTTGGAAAATGGTTAAAAATAATTTACAACTATGTTAATAGTGAAAATTCCCCATTACTTAAATTAAAAGGCTATTTTTCAGCAATATCCTGAAAGATCTTTGCTAGTCCTTTACTGACAGAAGTGAGAAGGCTGTATTCCTCCTTATTAAAGTCTTGATGACAAATGAATATGAATATTTCATTAGGCAGAAGAATACTTTGTTACCATTCAAACTTGGTCTTGCATGAATTCCAGAGACATACAAATCAGAATAGTTTAGACTAATAGACTAATTTTGTTAAATAGTACACACTGAATTGCCAGGATTCTACAGAAGCTGTTTATTTAATAGAAGAAAGAAAATTATTAAATTTGAAATCAGGTTTTGGGAGATAGGATTTTTTTAAAGCTGTCCCTGAAATAAGGTTCTACTTTACAATGTGGCTTTTTGTGTAATTAAATATTGGTTGTCTAAATAATTACTTAACTAAGTACAAAATGTCCTTGTGACCTCAAATGCTTGTTTATTCTGTGTGAAGGAGGAAAAGAAAAAGAAAAAAGCACAGAAAGGAGTTTGCTTGCCTTAAAATATTTGCATAACAGGTTCCACACTACATTCCTTTTTATTTCAATGAACATTTTCTATAGAAACAGTGTCAACATAAGAAACGGACAATAAACATTTGTTTAAGAGTCTGTGAACCCCAACAGTTATAACCAGGTAATGCTGTAGCCTGCGCATCTTCATTTGTCTTCCTTTCTAGAGGGTGAAAATAGTGATCATGGGAAAAATGTGACTGACTTGTGTGTTAATCAAGGCTCTTTGATCTCACTGTTTTGTGTCTCGATACACACTCACAGATCTGTAGGTCTGCAGGTCTCACTGCTCATGGTTTTGAAAAGTGTGCAAGGTTTTGCATGTTCTGAGGGAGACTAGCAGAAAAGGCTTGAGTAAAGTCCCAGTAGGCACTCTGCAGTGTGGGCTGGGCTGCCCTGTGAGGGCAGATGAGCCAGGAGCTGTGGGTGCCAGTGAGGCAGCAGGCCCGTGGCCACACTGAGCATGGGGCCCCTGTCAGGAGCCCAGGCAGGCGTGAGGGCAGGCCCAGGGATGGCAGCCACTGAGCTGACAGTGCAGTGACGGCCAGGCCAGTCTGGAGGAGCAAGGCAGACTCAAGGTCTGTTGAGAAGATCAACTCCATAGGTTAGTGCCTGGCTCTGGATGAGTGGCAGAGCTGTGGCTGTAGGATGGCCTGGACAGGGACCAAGGGCCATCACCTCTGGTTAAATGCAGCTTCCAAGAGAACTAAATGCCCTGACACTTCATGCTTTTGCAAAATAGCTGGGCATTTTTCTGGGTTCATTGTTGTAGTTGATATGCAGTTTTACATGCTGATCTTGCTTCAGTCAGTGCTCACATGCCTGTCTGCTTCAGGTCAGTTTTCTCCTGATGTTTTGGATTCATGAACACCTTCATTATGTCAAAGTACAGTCCACTCAAGACTGGAGTCATTCTGGCATGGATGACTTCAGTTGCTGACACAATCTAATTGCCTTGTCAAGGATTTGTTCCGGATTTTGCAGTCTTTTCCTTAAGTTCTCTGCCAGTGACCTATTTAACTTTTAAACTTGCATTATTGTCTCTTCATCTTCTGGCAGTCACATTTTTGTTGTTTTCTTTGTACCTGTAGTGAAAGTCAAACCTGTAATGGGTTTTTGGTTTTATGTGGAGTACTGTATGGCATCTGATTTTGTGACATTGCACTGCACTTCCTGCACTGTACTTCCTTTCTACACCTCAGTTAGCAAACACATCAGCTGCTTTAGAATCTGTCATCTGAAAGATTTTTTTCTTCCTTTTTCACTGTCAATCAGTAGTTGAAGGTACAGAATGAACTTGGTTTATATCTCCTAATTTTTTCTCTCTTCCCTTTTTATTCCTGGAGTCTAGGAGGCCTGTGAATAATTTCTGAAATCACTGTAGATTTGAGGTCCTTGAAAGAGTTACTGTTCAGAGAGCAAATCCAGCAGAACGTAGCTTTCCCTAACCTGTCTCTGTCAGATGGGTTGGTTTTTTCCCCTTAAAGCTAAGATACGACTTTGCAGTTTCAAAATCATTGTTTGTTTGTGACTGACCTTTCTCAGCAGTGATGAGAGGAAAGTAGCATGTGTAGTCGGTAACAGTATTTCCTGATGTTTGCAGCAGTACCTTTGCTGCCAAACTCATGAGAGTAGTTTCCTGTGTTCTGGACTGAATTAGGCAAGGAACCTGTAGTCTTACCTTGGAAATGCTTTGTTACAGCATCCTTCAAAAATAGGAGTGCATGCTAAACCACAGCAACATTCATTGTTATCACATGCAGCTTCTATTAAAAGACTCATTTAACTATGAGACACATCTTGATCCCATTTTTGTGTCTGCGTAAAGGATGGTTGTGAATTTGGAACATGACAAATGTATAAAAAGTAAATGTTACCATTTAGAGATGGTTTTTTTCCTGAGGTTTGGCCATTTTCCAGCTAATGTTATGCTTCACAATGGACTAATAGATTGTGAGAAGTTGAGCCAAATGTGAATAATCAAGTGTGTTACTGGGTAGGTGAGACTTTTCACATGAGACCCAAAGCAGTCAACTTCTCCGGAAGGTGGAAAGCAATTATTTGATGGACAAACAGATTACTGCTTTCTTAGATAAATGACTCATAGTTTGTGTTTTAGAGGTGCAGACAAAGGTGAATTGCCCCAGAGGTAGGGATGGATTATGAAGGGGATATGAGCTGAAAAAGAGCTGTGAGTTTATTAGATAAGACCTTTCAGGACTGATCTGAATCTAAATGGATGCTGACCTTTTTTCTTTTTTTTTCTTTTGTTTTCTTTTTTTTCTTTTTTTTTTCTTTTTTTTTTCT
>VXBB01006418.1:434265-457769 GCA_013399915.1 Illadopsis cleaveri
TTTTTTTCTTTTTTTTCTCTCTATTCTCTTTTGGCTTTACAAACTTTGGTTAACTGCATTGCCTTATTATGAATGCAGTAAATAAATTACTTTTCTGGCTCTTTATGTTGACCTGGTTTAGGTGCAGGGTGATATCAGTACAGCCAAGTAATTTGAAAGAATTTGTGCCTGTAGACTTGCAATCCATAGGTGGTACTGAACTACTTTTGGGCAGCCAGCAACCAAAAATATTTCTTAGATGCTGTAAAGATAGTGCAGGTCAATGCACAAACAAATAACTCATTGTCTAAGACGAGAATTCCATTGCTGAAGAGGAATCTCTGTGGAATGTTAGTGAGAAGCCCAGGGTTTGCAAAGGAGTATGATTAGAGGATGATAGCACACATTTTACAAGTTGGGAGAACAGAGATAGGGAAAAGTGAGATTTTTTTCTGGGATACACACAAAAATATTCTATCTTGGTATCTTAGCCCATTACCATGCCATGCTTTCAGGAGCAGGTTTCTTCCACCTCCTGTTGCTTCCCACATAGTGGTTGTCTTCACTAATGTAAAAATTGAGCAGACTGGTCCCCATGCCTTTGATATAACATCCCATTTTAGAATTACTTCAGTTTTCATTAGTGAATTAACTGGACATATAAATATTTATGACTATCTCAGATGTCTATTACTACAGGAAATAAATAATTCATTATAGAGAATTACCTTTGTACAATTGATACCACAAGGATATAAATCAGATATGGCAATTTCCAAAAACACAGCACAGTATATTGTTTTTGCTGGAACACTCTCAAGTGAGTATCTTGTAATGCAACCATTGTTTTTCTAAGCTGGGTAACAAACCTTCCATTATGTGAAGAGTAGTGATGGGAGAAAATATATTTACAGGAATGTGAGTATAGTAAAAGTATATTGACAGCTGGGACAATTCAAGGACTATGTACAATATGTAATTTCTGTTTGATATTGGGAAGGGTTTTTGTGCAAATCTATCAAACTTCAAGTATCATTTTGAATGTGGTTTTGTTTGCCTTATTTGTTATGCTTCTGCTTCTGTAGATTGGTTGAAATAAACTTTGCACCTGCCAAAAGCTAGAGGGAAAAAAGAATAAAAGGGAAACAAAGAGGAAAAATTAAATTTTGTTGACTGAGTGGCATTAAATAAAGGATTGAATACTCAGTGTGACAAATCAATTATCAAACTTAAAGCGGGAGGCTGGACTTCAGTGGGAGGTTTTGGTCACATAGTGTGTTTGAAGAGGAATGACATAGCAAGACAGGCCAGAAGATTAAAGGAAGGGGATTCTTAACAGCCATTTTGAAGGAAAATCAGCTGCTCTTTTCACAAAAAGCCAGCATGCTGTAGAGATCAGGAGGAGGGACTTAGAAAAGAAGAGCAAATGTATTTCAGAGTAAATGACACAAGCTTGAAATGAGTGAATGGGGACTTCTTGTGCTGAGAAGGTGAAAGAGTTTGGGACATCGGGAAGCTGAGATGGAAGTCAAAACAAGATGTCTGTTGATTTTACTGTTTATTTATGTTCCTTGCAATTGCTGAAGTGAAGGGGTTTTCAGAAACCCTGTTAAATCTGTGCATATATTTATTTCACCTCACACTTATCTTTAAAAATACCCTTGCTGTGGAGCTGAGAGGGCTTCAAGGCATGGGAGAGCAAGCTGCCAGCATGCCTCTGTGGCTGGCTGAGGTAGTCTGTAAGTCACATGTCTGACAAGAGAAGCCAAAATGCTCAAGCTTTGAGCTTCAAGGGACACTTACAGCAAACCATGGCGCTGCCTCTGCACTGTTACCTGGCAACAGTTGATGAGACTTCTGAGAGGGCTGTTGCAGTGGGACATTGCTGTAATATATAGAGAGTTATAGCCTGGTATGTCTGTTAGGAGTCACCTTTCGATGCAAGGTATTACTATTGAAAGGTACTAGTTTGTCCAATTTGTACATAGAACCTGAAGCAGATATAAAATAAGATTTCTGCAGTACAGGAGGTGAGTTCTAGTCAAGAGTGTGTCTTGAGTTCTCCAAACTCCTGGGATTGTATTTGAAATGCAGGCTCTATTTGTAATGCTATCTTGTAAAAGGAGCATCCTCATTACATCACATCACTCCCACCAGTTATCCTTCTTAATTGGATCATGTCAGTTTCTGTTTTGCTCATCATGCTTTTATGGTGCTTCAGGCTTTGTTCTTTTAGCAGGTACTGTCTGCTTAAACAGTAAGTTAGGCTATTTGTAAAGGGTGTCCTTACTAAAGGGGAAATGACCCACTGTGATAGAAAGTGGCTGAAGGTGAAATATTGTTAAAAATGTAACACAGTAGATCCTGTTTCATATTGTCTATACAATCTAATCTACCTTCAGTCTACTTTAACTGATAGTTCAGTGCTGCTTGTGGTGACATAAAACTATTTTATCTATTCTGTTTTTCTGTTTTCTCAAATGGTATCACAGAATATTTTTCTCTCTTGAGTTCTGAAACTCCACAGTATTGAACACAGGGCTGTTACATAAACATTTTATACATAAACAGTATGTATAAAAGAAAACTAAATAACTAATGATTTGCTAAAGGCTGATTATTCCAGGTTATAGTTACTGTACCCAGTGTGTGATACAGCATTCTTACCTGTCATATTTTCTCTTTGTAAATTAAGTTCAGGCATTCTCTTAAGTTTCTTCCAGACCATCTGTAGCAGCCTAAGAGTTAATCTGGGAGAAAGGCCAGTTTGGTACTTTATTCTGTGTTTAAATTCTGTTCTGAAAGTTCATGGGCAATTTTGTTGTTGTTATTAAATTGTTTCTCTTCAAGATCACAGCTCTTAGAGGCGTTAATCTCCTTCAAATCCCCTGAATCAGTAGGAATTGAAATTGATTAGTGCTTCTCAGTGTGAAATAGCTGACAGGAGCAAGCTCTGAGAATTTTTGCTTTTGTTGGTATTGTCATTTATTGTTTCTCCTGGGATGCTTGTATCTTTTCACTTAATGGGATAGCTGAGTATTTTGGTGATGTGTTTTTGTATTAGTGGACATCAGGCCTAAATGTCAATTGTATAGACTTGTGTGATAAAGATAAATCAGATCTTTCTTATTGATGACCATATATCAAATGCGTAGTAGAGTGGACCAAGGTCTAAATTACTCTTCAAATTTATAAGGCCAGACATACTGGATTAAATCTGAGAGCGTTGGAATACTGCAGCAACATTGTTTGCTGTTCCCAATGCAGAAATGCATAAGCCAGGAAGATAAGAAAAGGTCCACCTGTACTTATATCAGTTTGTTAAAACATTATTCTTCTTGCTTTATATTAATATTAACAAATGGTAAGGCCTCTTTGGGGTTCAGATCAAAAAAAAAATTGTTTTTGTTACTCCCTGAAGATTAAGGCATTATTTAATAACATACACAGGTGTAATAGCTCTGAGCTGCTTCTGTGTTTATCGCTATCTGTCCTTTTTTGTCTGTACCCCAAAACCCTAACTGATTTTCAAGTTCATTCTGAGCAGCAATGGATACTGGCATTGTCCAGCCACCTTTAGACAGTCATAGAATAACAGAATATGCCGATTTGGAAGGTTTGCTGTGCTTCTTTGGACACTTCTCTATAGTTTTAATGCCTTATATCATGGTGGCCAAAACTGCACATAATATTCAAGGTGAGGCCGCCCCAGAGCAGAGCAGAGTGGGACAATCCCTCCCTTGCCTGGCTGGCCATGCTGTGCCTGATGCCCCAGGACAGGGCTGACCCTCCTGGCTGCCAGGGCACTGCTGACTCACATTCAGCTCCCCACTGAGCAGAGCCCCCAGGTCCCTCTCTGTGGCACTGCTCTCCAGCACCTCATGCCGAAGTCTGTCCGTACATCCAGGGTTGCCCAATCCCAGGCACAGAACCTGGCACTTTGCCTTGCTGAGCTTTATATGGTTGGTGATTGCCCAGCCCTCTGATTTGTTGACATCTCTCTGCAGGGCCTCCCTGCCTTTGAGGAAGTCAGCAGCTCTTCCCAGTTTTGTATCATCTGTGAACTTGCTCAGTATCCTAGTCCTGCCTCTTGTCTAGGAAGACATCAAGCAAATTGCTTGGTGATTTTGTCTTGGTCTTTGTTACAGAATTCAACTTACGTGGCTGTAGACCCAGAAAGCATAACCCAAAGAATAAATTTATAATTTATTAAACTTAATTCTTTAGAGGTTCTTTTGATAACTGCTTCTTGAAAATAGCTGCTGAAGTAAGTTTAAAATAATGGATTCTATCTCATATGCCTATTATTATTTTTGAGGCCTGTTAGAGGAGAGAAATTATGCAAATTGGTGTCACGCTAGGCTACTGCACACATGCTGGTAATGCATAACAACTAGCTCACTGATGAAAACGCTTCATCTTAAGCAAGAAGTCATTGTCAGCACTAAGAGAGATTCTTCGTATCATGATTAATAGTTTATTATTTTTCTTATGGATAAAAGAGAGTATCTCTTCTTATTAAAAATCTGCTGTGAAATAAATACTGGAGAATTATGGTGATGAATTATGATTGATTGCATTATACAATTAAGGTATATTGAAACAATAGGAAGATCCCTTCAAAATATTAAGTAGTTATTGGTCACTCGCTGTGAAAGACAAAGTAGCTTTAATTCTTCGGCTCCTGCTTGTAAAAGACTTGATAAATAGATCAAGCTCAGTATCAATTAGTGTCCCAGTGATCATTAGCATTAATGAAGTGAAGCTGCTAGGATTGAACCAATTTATTTGTAGCTCCATGACTGCATCTTAAGCTAGCAAACACTACACACAGTAGTGTTATCTGGCGTAACTGGGCATGAGAACCAGTACCTGGAACACATAGCAGGACTGCCTGAAACAAGCTCTCCCTGTGAGGAAGCTATCTTGGTGCTGAAGAATTCTGATACGCTTAGCAGGACAGAAATCCAATATAAGATAAGCTGGTTTCAGAAAATAGGTCACTAATGTAAGGTTGGAGTTATTTTCTTCCAAAGTTTATCCTGCATCTGTCTTAGATTTCTTCTTCCTCGTCCATACACACAGCTGATCAAACTTTCTGATTAAGACTGCAGTGAAGAGCCTGGTTTTAGTCTGTGGCTCATCATTCTGTTGCAGACTTCATCCTCCATTTTAGCACTAGCACATGCATTTTGTTTGCCCTGTTAAATTGCTACCGGAGGAGGCAGAGAAAACCTTCTCAGGTGTCAATTTTTCACTCGTGGGGAGTGCACCTAGTAGTCACCTGATTTGCCACCTACAGTTTATAACTGAATGGGCTCCTGGGATTATAAGCTTTATTTTAGTGCTGAGTTCACAGCCTGAGGTGGAGCCAATGTGTTAGTTGTTAGTACCTTGTAACTGCTTTAGTGTATTTTGCTTGTTGGAATTCTATTTCATTATCTAATATAAATAGCATTTTTGCACTAGGAATGTCACTGCTCAGAACTGATTGTTTGAGTTGTTCTTCTTAACAGGTTTTCAGATATTTGGAGCTGGTCTTGGAAAATAATTTCTGCTTAATAATTTTTAATTCATTTAATAATCATACTAACTGACTAGGTACATGATTTTACAGCATTTGGTCCTTGGAGTTGAAGATATGGAACTGATTAATTAGCAGTCAAGTAAATGAAATGTATTGCAGCTCTCTGTGAATGATCAGGGGCTTTATTTTTAGTGGTACTCAAAATTTCAATAGAAGTTTTTGTTGATTTCTGTTTTAGTAGCGAGATACTCTTTACCTCACAGGATAAGATGGATCTCAAAAATACTTGGTTTACCATGTGCAGGAAATGATGTTTTGCAATAATTTGATTCTCAGCAAATCATTTGGTCTTTCATCACTGTACATAATTTTCTGTGTTAGTCCCAGTTAGTTTCTTAAATACGCCATGCCTACCAGAAAACCTTGGAAGTGTCATTTTCATTAATAATACATTTTGTTAATTTTGTGAAAACAAAAAAAATGTTACTTGGATGTCATGAAAGATGGAAGTTCATCAAGAGTGTTGTGGCACTTGGGAGTCACAGGATGAGGTGCTAAATAGTTCTGGAGTAAAATAAGTTTGTGACTCAGCAATGGAGCCAGGAGTGCCTCCTGATCTGACAGAGTCCTGCTGAGAAGACGGAAAATGCACACCCAACTAGAAGGCTGCAGGGGAGCTGGTCAGAGCTGAGCTGTATTTTACCTTTGCCTTCCTGCATCCTGGATCTGTTTGTTTATGAAACTGGCTGGTCAGGATGATGGATTCACTCCCTGCCCTGAGTAGTTTGATTTATAGGGACAATACAAAAATGATCAAACATTATTGGACACAGGTTAATGTTGTTCTCATAAATATAAGGATCCCATAAGAGTTTACTTACTAACATTTGTAATGCAACACATTATTATGCAATGAATCTAAATGAAAACATGTACTGGGTTATCTGGACTAGGCACATACATCTTTCCTACCATACATTTTCCAGGATATTAATGTAGAGTTTTCTGGTTTAGATTCAAATATTTGATCCAAGAATTTGAGTTAAGGTTATGATCTTAAAAGTACCTTCAGTTCAGAACTGATTTAGGAGTGCTGGTGTGGAATTTTTGCCATTTGACTAGAGTATTCTTTGTTCTCTTTATATTTCTAGAGAACTAGGTGACATTTAGATTTCTGTGCCATGATGGTCAGTAACTGTTTTTGTGGTCAGGTTATTATGGTTGATATTAGGAATGTGGTCATGTTTCATACTGTGGTGAACTGGAAGCACAGACAAGACAAGGGAGCAAATAATCACAATGCTCTCATCAGAGCTGGTGTCCAGACACAGTCCATTGCCACTGGTTATCACTCAGCTCTGGCCCTGTGGCTAATACTGCAAGTCTAAAAGCCTAGAGTATCTAGTCCAGCCATACAAAGGAACCAAAAAAAAAAGGAAAATAATGAAGATACCCCTGAATTTAAAGGACTTTATGGAGACAAAGAGAGTGTATGTAAGCACAAATAATAAAAACTTTTAAAAGTTTAAGTTAGAATACATGGAAAGGGAGAACATATTTCCCACTTATATTCTCTCTGTTTCCAATTTTGAACACCCAGAGTTGATTTCATGGCTTGTATATTCAAGTGAGACTTGTTCTGTGAACAGAATTTAGATCTACCTTTCATCTATAAATAACAGCAGTTCTATTCTGGTTGTGCTGTTTTGTCCCTTATGTTTGCCTAGAGAAAATATGTGATCAGCTAAAGTATGGTTCTTTTATTGTTTGTGTTATAGCATCACTAATAGCTTTTGAACGTGCTTTTATCCTTCTCCTTCATCTTCTTCCATCACTAAGTTTTATCCCAAAAAAACTATCCACAGCACATTCTGTAGTCTCTCTGAGTCCAACTGAGAACAGTTGTAGGATGATGTCTTGATAGATTTTGGTATGCTTCATTTCAAGATACTGACATTCTCTTTTAACCTAGCCAGTGAGAAATAGCAGGAGGAGAGCAGCAGAGGATGCTGTTCTGACTATTGATTTTCTTGTGCCTTTTGTTGGTTCATTAATTCCTCTAACAATTGCTTCTGAGGTAGCTGTCTGTGTGTGGCCTATTCTAGCCAGCAGAATAGGGTCTGTCATGGCTAGGTGAGGCCATAGCTGATAAAGTCAACTTCACCTTCTGAATTCTTCTACCAAGGAGTTATAATTTAGAGTGGGACCAATACTGAGTTCTCTACAAATAGTGAAATACCTCACTCTTGAATATGTCATTCTTACTCTTGCACAGTGTTTGTAAAGGCCAGAAGTGCATAAACCTGCTGGTTCACAAGAGAGACAAGAGGACTAAGACAAATGAAACATTGCAAAAAGGAACCCTGTCTGTGTATTACTTGTATGGAAGCTGTATTTTTGCTACTTTCACTGGTATTGTCTGGTATTGCTATCATGTCCCTGCCAGCTATAAGAGAACTCAAAACCGTCTAGTCCTGTGTAGCATGATTGTTAGAAAGCACCAGGCTGAAGTGAGACTCTTATTAATTCTGAAATCTCTACGGATGATGCATCTTGCTGTAAGCTAGAAGAGAGTGCATTGTGGAATGCAGAAGGGAGTCGCTGTTATGTCGGAGTTGAGCGAGATGGTAGTGAAAATAGAGCAATAATTATAAAGCTGTTTCTCTGGCTTATGAGAGAAATCACTTATCACTTTTCTTCCTATAATTTTTGAGGAAGAGAGCTGCGATAATAAATTTGTGAGAAAAAGTTGCTGATTTTATTCCAGACGTAATTATTTCATTAACAAAACCTGCATATTCTATGTCTCCATTTTTTTGTTTTCACAACCTAGGCGAATATCACAGTAGAACTTCTGAGACACCACATATCTTTCCAGATGGCTTTTCTGAGGCTGTTTAGAGCCTTGGAATACAGTCAAAAGGCTGTGGTTCACAGATGGAAAATTGATTTGTGCACTGTGTGTAACCTATACTTCTTATGTGATACTTTATATGATATACATAATACATGGAGTCTGTTTATCATGGGAATACCATTAAGGGATGATAAGATGCAGTCATTGATTCTAATGTTGATCTTAGAGAGAAATATTTTCTTTAAAAGTAGAAGAATGTTGCACATTTGTCCGACTGCCATTTAAGTTAGTCTGTCATGCCTGGGCTGATTTAATTTGTTCTGATGGTAAAGGTTTACAAAATAGAAGAGGTCACATATTACGAGAGAATCGTGAAGTATACTTTGATGGGGAATATCTCTTTTCATGGATAAAAGAAAGAAACAGTGTCAGTGGCTGAAGCCTGTAAATAAATATTTGTCTTATCCTGTTGTCTGGGTTGGTCAACTTTTTCAAGATATGTTATCTCTGCTTAAAAGAAAATCATGCTATTTGTCCCTATTCCAGCCTCAGAGAGCTTGAGTAGACTCCATCAGGTTGTCCTTGTGCTTTCATTCTGTCTTTTCCCAAGTATGCAAAACAGTGTGGAGTGCCAGGGGCTTCTTGATGGCATGTAGTCATGCCTCAAATTGCCCAAACATGTGCAGTCCCAAATAGCTTTGTGTAATATGTTCCCTATCCAGTAGAGTTAATTGCCAAAGTGTAATTTTTTAGCATCTGGTGTGGGCTGTTTTGCTTGCTTACAAGGAACAAGTTTAACCACTGAGAAGTTTTCTCCAACTGATGGCAGAAATGCTTGTAATTGGTAGGTCTCTAATATGTTGAGGCTTCTTCTGGGGAAGGTACTGCTAAGTTTTTTATAGCTAGAAACCACACTCTGTACATCATTTCAAAGCCCAGAGATGTGTGAGGCCTGATGTGATGGGAGTAAAAGGAGAAGTTTCTTCCTAAATAAATTTCAGCTGCAATATTTTAGTGTTAAGATCTGAATGTGTGGTTGTTGCAGAAGTGGTTGTGTTCATACATAACTTTCCACTGTATAAATAAAAAGTGAATGGCAGCTTTTGTTTAAACAAGGATGGTTTATTTTCTGAAGCTTAACATAGCAGGAAATAGAAAAGGCACAAACTTACTATACAACTTCAGCTATTCCCCGTAGTGTTTACCTTTTGTGGTGGTTTCAGGTTTTTTTCAGATATTACATTATTGAAGATAATAGCAGGTACTGTTCTTTTGCTTTTTCGTACTGTAAAATAATGACTTCTACTGTAGGAATGAAATGATGTCATAGATGCAAAAGGCACTTTTGCTGATGACAGGTGTAGAACCTTATTTAGATAGGTATTACTTGAGTTCAAGAAGAGTTTGTTTTGGTTTAAACAGAAGAGGTTTATGGTACATATTTCACATCTCTGATTCCATGTAATGCATAAATATGCCATCTGTAAATGCTGCCATGTTCTTACATTGCACAAAAATGCTCACTAAAATTTTTCTTCAGTCCTCCATCATGACTCCATCTGTAAAAATTTTGCATTAGATTTTATTTTGCCAACATTGTCTTCTGGTACAAAGAAATTTTAATGTGTTTTTAAAATTTGGAGATACCATTTTAAGGGTTATAATTTTCAGAACAAGAGTAGGCAATGGCATTAGATTTTTTGTTTGATTGGTTTGGTTTGGTTTTTTTAAAGAAAAAGAAGTATTTATTACACAACAGTTGCTATGGGGACACATCATATTATGTTGGTACAAAGAGTGCCATACATAATTTTCTGGCAAATGTTTGATAGGGGAGTTATTGTAGTGACAGAGAACTAAATATTAGTCTGTCTTTGTTTCCCTTGTAAGGTTGTATCAAAGGTATTTCCAGTCTATTCTCTGTTTCTTTGCACATGAATGTCTTTAGCATTTCACTTAAAGCATTAAAACCA
Source organism: Illadopsis cleaveri (assembly GCA_013399915.1). Classification (NCBI taxonomy): domain Eukaryota; kingdom Metazoa; phylum Chordata; class Aves; order Passeriformes; family Timaliidae; genus Illadopsis; species Illadopsis cleaveri. Next base: position 444,602 of record VXBB01006418.1, read on the forward strand.
TGTGTTCAATACACTGTTATGTTGGGGTTTTTTTGTGAGGTGCAACTGTTCCCATGTTTGTATTCTCCATCACACCCACCCTGCAAGCAGAGCTTATTCTTGAGGTTGGCTTATCAGGAGCTCCAAATCTGTAGCTGCTGTTTCAGTGCATGTAGAACAGTCTGTTCACTGATTTCAGAGCAGTCTTTCACCTCACCTGCTTCTCTGTTCATGTACTAAGTTTATGTGTTCAGAATACATTTCTTTATTTATTGGGAACTTTTGCAGTCAGTCTTAACTTTTGTCAGTTGCACGTAGCCCTGTTGTATATATATCAGATATAATGAGGCTATACCTATTGAATGCCTGTCTGGCCTTCTCCAGGGAGCATTACACAAATTTATGGAAAAACCCTGACATAGCTTTTTAAAACCAGAAATAGGACCTTATTTTATGAACTGTGTTAATTCAGTTGTATAAAATGCCAATTTAAAGTGTGTGGAGTAGAGGGACCAGTAGACTTTGTCAGAACTTGTTAAAATGTGTTTAGAGTGGTGCTGCATATTGGGCAATGTTTGAAGCAAATAATACACTAAAGTAAGGAAAGAGAAGCAGTTTTCAGTGTTTTCTTTCCACTGAGTGATCTTACATTTCTGTCTTTCATTTATGATTCTGTCTGTATTTCTTCTTAAATTAGGGCAATATTTGATTTCTTTATCATAAGATGCCTTCTCTAGTACTGAGTTACTTAGGGCTTCCCACTGTATGTATGTCTGCTTTATTTTCCAGGAAGCCATTGTATGGATTGTTTCAATATAATTCCAGTATGATTGGACTAGAATCATTAGCTGATCCCTCAGATACCTGGGAAATTATAGAGACTATTGGGAAAGGAACTTACGGTAAAGTCTATAAGGTTGCTAATAAGAAAGATGGAAGCTTGGCAGCAGTAAAGATTCTGGATCCTGTCAGTGTAAGTAAAAAAATGTTAAACTGTAACTTCAATGTTAATTTAAAAGAATTCTTAGAATTGAAATGGAAATCAAATGTATAAGATGCTGAGAACATCCAGAAGGGAACAATTTTACAGAGTGGATTTACAGAAGGAGTTTAGTACCAGCAACTGAATGACAACTTAAAATTTCATCATCTTATTTGAGGACAGCATTTGCCTAGTTTCTATTTTAGGTCTATGTAATTCTTCTGCTGCAAATTTAGTTATCTTTGCTTGGAGCATGCAAATTATGAGAAGGCACAGAGGGCTTCCTCATAGGGCCCACCGTAGCATGGAAAATACAAGATGCTGTTAACCTTAATGTTTATGTTTTATTCTATGTGCTCCCTAAAATAATTACTTTTTGACATCGTAGAAACACTGTGAACTTTAGGATATTTTAGAGTTACCTTTTATAAGCAGATAATAGTGTGAAGCAATAATTAAGATAAAAGGAGAAGAGCACATCCCAGATCCTCAGAGGTAGTTCTGTGCCAGCTCTGGTTTTAGTGGGTATTAAATGCCTAGCTTCCCGTGAGAGCCAAGGCCCTAGTTTTCAATGGAAAATTCAACTGGCAACTGTTCAGACTGGATCAAGACTGGAGGTTGACCATGACAGCTGGGCTAAAATGTTTACTAAAAATGTTATGTTTATGTCCTCAGCCACAACTGAAATCCATCGAGCTTTTTTCTTGTATAGATCTGAGGAAGGCACAGGCTTAAATTTTCTAATAGTCAAGTCTGTGCAGAAATGAGGAAAGTTTCAGCACTTAAGCACTGTTCTGAGTTCTGGCCTGTGTGCTGGTATAAACGCTATTTTGTAATTGTCACAGAATTCTTTCATTAACAATCACCTACTAACCTTTTCTTATTTAATGGGTGGTTGTTTTGTCTCTCTTGTTTCTGGTGTATATCTTCCATCATAAGAATGTATTTGGTTTTATTGATGGCCTCTTTGAGGCTTAGTGAAATTGTTCTCTGTTTAATCCTATCTGATGACTGTAGAAAAAGAAAGAAATCAAAGGTTCATGTATTTACATTTAGCTCACATGTTAAAAACATGCATGATTTAAAAACAGGTTAAAAGTCATACGTGTGTGAATTTCTTACTTAGGCAACTGAGGAGAGTTAAATATAATTTTTTATTTTCTTGTTAAGTATATTATATACTGGAAGAATTCTTCAAGAACAGCTGCTTGATTTACTCAGGCTTCACTTCTTTGTATGTAAGAAGAGCACAAGTGGCACAATTCTATATGCATTAAATGTCCAGTATAGTGTAGTTTCAACTGCATTAAAGTAAAACTATTTAAAAGTACAAACTAAGAAAAAATTAGTTCATTTTATCCATGAGAGTTTGTTCTTGCTGTATTTGGAGTCACTGTCTTTATATGTTCTGTATGTTTGTGTTTTTTATTTAGGATGTAGATGAAGAAATTGAAGCTGAATATAATATTTTGCAGTTTCTTCCCAATCATCCTAATGTTGTTAGATTTTATGGGATGTTTTACAAAGCAGATCAATATGTGGGAGGACAGCTCTGGCTAGTACTTGAGGTAAAAACATTTTGACAATATTGCATCTTATCTTAGCAAGTGTGGTTGGATTTTTGTTTGTTATTGCTAAAAGAGTCATAGGCTTTCATGATTTTCTGATAGATGAAGTGTTGTAGCCTACTGCTGAAAATCACATCCAAACTTCAAAATCTGTTTAATAGGGAATGGTCTTGCATTTAATATCTGTTTGAATTGCTACATTCTGCCTCCAAAGTAAGCAGATTTTTTTTCTTCCCTTGTTAGAGGAAACATTAGATAAGACATTTATCTAAACTTTGGGGGAACTCAGGCATTTGAGGGGAATATAAAAGATGATGGAGTAGTGACATGGAGGGTAGTTAACAAATAAGCTGCCTTCTGCAAAAATGAACAGAGAAAGTATAATGGAAAAGTCTGTTTTATGGTCATTTTAAACTAGAGGCTGGTTGTTGTTGGAAACCTAGCACCAGAAATGCCTTCTGTTAACTCTTCTTGTTCAGTGGCAATCAGTACTCTTACAATGTGAAATGTATTTTGGTGGGCTTGTTTCCAGTTAAGTGACTGCCACTGTCAAATGAGGGTTTCTTTCTAGACTTAATTGATGCAGAACTCTGCACAGGCAGTTACTGCTCTGATGAGCAGTAACAAACCATTCAAGCATTTCTTTCTTTCATAACCAGACTGGTAAAAGCTAGGATTCACTTTTTAATTATTGATTGTTTTAAAAGTTCCGCTCCCCATTCTTTAGTGATGACTAGAATCAGAATAGGGAATCTTTATTTCCATTACTGTGGAATCCCAACAGACCATCTAACTTCTATGTACTGGAGCAGTATGTAGCTTGAGCGAAAACTTCTGAGTGTGTTTCCTCTTAAATTTCAGTGACCATTGTAAAGTGACCTTAGTATTTTTGATTTGGTGTTGGTTTTCTTGTATGCATGCTGGCTTCATGTTGAGTTTGGGTTTGGTTTCCTCTGTGTTTTCTGTGTTTTCTATTATGGACAGAGAGTCTTGTCTCTAAAGATCCACCAAGTGCCAAATGACAGAATTTTATAGAGCAAAATCATCATATACTCTGAAATAAAACTGAATGTAGAATTTGAACAAGTTGTATGTTTGTATAAACTTTATCAATTAAGTATGTGCATTTCAGGTGGGTTTTGGTGCACACAATCCAAAGTTTGGAAGAAAATTGACTTTATAAGGAATGTGTTCTCTTTATATGTGAAAATTTACCGGACAACCCAAGCTCTTCCTTGCCGTGGAACTTAGAGCGGATTTATGCATGCATAGCAGTGACTTGTGATATTATAAATTAATGACACATTTTCAGTAAAAAGGAATATACAGAGTATTCAGACTTTGATCCCTGAGTCTTTGATGAACTACATTCATTTGATGTGTGACTTCCAAAATTTGTAATTAAAAGGTGGCTTTTTTTTGCTTTAGGCACAGTTTGGCCATGTTTACTGTCTACAAGCAGGACCCTACTTTGATAAATGCTTGTGGTGAGGAAGGGTGGCAAAAGTGGATACCTTATGTATTTTTATGATGATGCAAGTCTTGGGCAACTGTAAAGCAAAGGTCTCTGTTTTTTCATGTAAATGTGCGTCTCTCCACCTTTTAAAGTATTACCATTAGGTATAAAGTTGTCAAATTCATTTTGTTAGAGGTCTTTGCTGAGTTGCAAGAATAATGTCACAGCTGCAGTGGTGTTTGTGGGATATATTTTTAAGTCAAGCATTCATTTACCATGTCCTACCAAACAGCTGTCAGCCTGTATTATTTTTCAGTCACAACCAGCTTGGGGTTTTTTTTAAAGTTGGGGCAAACTTTTATATATTTTATTTGCGGGCTAGAGATAAATTCAGTATAGTCTGCCTGAACAGAACATTCAATGCAATGAAAGCAATACAAAGAAAACTTTGGCTTAATGGCTTGTCAGCAAATGGTTAACTATGGGATGAAAACCATGCAGTTTCATGTAAATACAGTTAATGGTTGATATTGACCTGAATGCTCTCACAAATTTATGAAAGAAAAGAAAAATATTCCCTACTAACGAATTAAAAAATAAAGTCAAATTCCTACAGAATTTACCAATGTTTTAAGTGATGAAATTTTGCTTCAATGTCCTTTCCATGAACTCAGACTTCTAGTGAAATTTTTTTGATGCAAAGGGAAGTTAGTAGTAAGTTAAGGAAAGTATTAGCATATAACAGAAGTTAGTGGTTGAGCTGATACACCGTTGTTCATCAAAGCTGTTTGAAAGATGCAAATCTTGAGTTTCTGTAACTTCATACTAATCTGATTGATGCTTTATGATGCTGATATTTTAACTGATAATGTTAAATGAACTTGTGTTGAAATGCGTGTGATTCTCTGGCAGAAATGTTGGTAAGGGTGCTGGCCACAAAAATCGGCATAGAGAAGAAAATTTAGGGAAAGAAAGGCAGCCAATTCTCCCATCTTTTTTCTTTTTGGTCAAACAATTGTGAATATCAAGGTAATAAAAGTAAAGAGAGAGGAGAAAGGATGGATATCAATACCTGCTTATAATGCTATGGACAGTAAATTTAAGGTGTGGATGAGAACATATTTTACAAAGATTCCAATTTTACTTTTTCTCCACCTCTTTTGATATTTACCAGCCCATTAATAGAAAAGAAGCTGCTTTTCTGGATTAGAATGTTTCTCTGTTGTTGACAGCACATGGCTTCAAATCTGAGTATAGAGATACAGCTTCTGTCTATTTTGTATTGCCTGCCATCAGGAGCATTGATGGAGTGAAAGTTTAAAATTACTAATTTGTTGCTTCCCAGTTATCAAGAGCATCAATCTATTCCGTCTGGCCTTTGCACAAAAGGATTGTTTCAAAAAGACAATGCATGTATTGTTGTGAAAATACTCAAATAATATAAATCTGATTTATGAATCCTCTTTTAAAACTGGAATACAGTCCTATTCATACTATTTTTATGTTTTTTGTTGTGTTTTATGAATTACTTCATAATTTTCAGTTTTCTCTTCCCTCCCCTCACTCAGGCTGCTGTATATTTATATTAACATCGCAAAGAAAATTAGTTCTGTTGTTCCCAGACTTGTGTTGTAGCACAGTTTTGCATGGTAGATATTTATAGTCTAAACAAGTATGTTGAGTAACTGAGGACTTGTCTTGCTTTTTTTCCCTCCTCACAACTCCCTTTCCAGCTGTGCAATGGAGGTTCTGTCACAGAGCTTGTCAAAGGCCTGCTGAAGTGTGGCCGGAGGTTGAATGAAGCTATAATCTCGTACATCTTGTATGGTGCCCTCTTGGTAAGGATGTTCACTGGGCTTGTAATGACAGCAGAGGGTGCAATTCACTTATGGCATGCATACATGTTCCATTTATAAAGTATGGTAATGTGAACAGTATTACGTGGGCTGTTACAACAGCAGGGGTTGTATAAAGGCATGTAATCCGGTGGACCGCTGTTTCTGTAGAGTATGTGCAGATTTTCATTACATTCCCTAATAGCAGGGTAATTGTTTTTAAATAAGGGAATAAACTTATTTTTGTTACTGCTGGTATATAGGGCCTTCAGCATTTACACAATAACCGGATCATTCATCGTGATGTGAAAGGGAACAACATTCTCCTGACAACAGAAGGTGGAGTCAAGCTCGTTGACTTTGGTAATGACCACTTCCCCTTCGTTTTCTTGATACGTGCAGTTTAGCCAAAGGCTTTATTTTCCCCTGGGAAGGCAGAATGTCACAGCGAGACTTTTTCAGAAGCATACTCAGAATTGTTATAAGAAGGAAAAATGCAAAAGGATCCTGATTACAGCAAGAATAAAAGTTCTAACTAAAAATCAGTAATAGAGTTCTAATTTTTAAAAGCTTCCACATAATTTAATAATTTTAAAAAGTTCTGAAGCTAGCATTTTATTTACAAAGCTCTTTTGCATTTCAGAAGAAATGTCAGTTTCAGGGCAGTTGTCCTCCTAATTTAAATTTAGATGTTCTGTCTTTTGCATATGAAAAGGAAACATTTTTCTGAAATGGCTTTTGATAGCCTTAAGCATATTTTTTCCCCTCTGAGCAGAAGGTAAAATAGTCCCTTGGGTCCAAAACCCAACATCCATTTAATTTGTGATTATTGCTCTTAGATTTGAGCATTGCCAGTCTGGATACATCATAAGAAACAAGAGGGAGAAAGACAGGGACGGTGATAGAAAGGGACTTGGCAATAGATTTAAAGTCAGTTCAATTTTTATTCCTTTGAACATGCACTTAGAAAAAAATTAAATGCTTTAGTCCCTCAGATACGTATGCAAGGGAGTGGACAATTTTATTAAACAGAAGCAGATTATTAGTAATATGATTTATTAATGAAACCATATAATGCATAAGGTAATCACTATTGAAAATAGTATGTGAATAATATGTTTGTTTAGCAGTGCGTGAAGGTAAAAAAAATGTTCACAAAATGAGAGTAGGGTAGAATGAGATGTCAAAAACCATCTGTAAATAATATTTTTTTTAAATCCTAGAATATTAAATTTATGCAGTGGACAGAAAATTGTATACTGGTGATGTCATGGTATTATAAATTTAACGCATATATATTGAAGATGCTAAAGTAAGCTGGGACGTACGAGATTCCTTAGTATCATCTAGGGACAAAAAGTCATTATTTTGAATTGTAAAGGCAGGAATTAAAATAGTGCTAGGAGAAACATACGACCTGAAGCAAAATTTGAAGTGAGTCCCTGACCTAATAGATGAGAGGAAGATCCCTCCTCATCTGGGGGAATTTTGACAGTCTAATCTTTGTTTTCACTCCATTATGGGAAAAGTTGGCTTTTCTCCCCAAAACAAAATGTTTTTATCAGATATATTAAAGGCCTTAAAGACAGACCAGAGTGCTGCAACCCCAAGTGGCACATTCAAGGAAACTGAGACTCCAAATCTTTCTCCTTCTTTTAAAGTTAGCACAGTAGCACTAGAAAATCACAACAAATGTAACAGGCTCAGAAAAAAATGATACTTAATTCTGGAGTGTTCCCTACTGCTTAACAGTAATGCCAAGAAATGCCTGTATACCTATGGGCTTTCTGACTAAAGAAGTATCAGGTGCCAAGCTTTTATCAAGTTGCTATTTTTCCAGACTTGTCAACTGCTGTAGCCACAGAATGGTCTCTGTAGAACTGTTTTGTCTTATTTTTTTGCAGAAATTGGAAGATAAATAGTGAAATTGCAAGGAATTCAGGAAGAGAAGGGGCTTGCAGTAGAGAGAGTTGAATGACATCAAATTGGAGATTATTCTTGCTTCTGCTTGTGTTTCTCTGTGATGCTGGAGGGTCACGTATCAAACTCAGTTCCTTTTTTCCCCAATAGCCAGTTGGGAACATCTTGTCCTGCTTTGCAGAAGAACTGTGTGTTCTTGAGCTGCAGCTGATATCTATTATAGCTCTACTTGAGGTTTGTGGAGTGCCTGAAAACTGAAAGATCTCCTATTAAGTACCCAAACACTGTGAATGCTTTGGATATTTTTAGGTTAATCCCTGGAACTAATAATCCTCTGCCATTTTGTGGGAATGTTAAGTAGATTTGTTGCTTGGTGAGTGGGGAAGGAAATATGTCAAAAGAAAAAGAAAATAATAGTTTTAAATTTAGTATAGGATTGGATATATTAAATAAGAAATAAGAATTCAAATCAGTGGGGTTAAAAAAATTAAATTATGACCTATTCAGTGAATGCTCTCCATTCAGTCCAGAGAATGAGACAGAATCTTGATTTTTAAAAAGCTGCTTCATATTCAAGGCTGTACATATGGATACTAGGTCACAGAGGGGGTTACACAGATATCCTTAATTGAGGCTTTTCTTTCCTTTACTGCACGACTTTACAGCTTGTTTTTTCAGTGTAACACACATTTCTTCCCTCAACTGCTGTCAACACCATAATATATTTGAATAAATGATGGTCACAGTAAATTGACCCAAAATGTCTGCAACTTATCATTCATTTATGCTCATGCTCTCCCTCTCTCAGCGATTTGGTATTCTGCAGTGTTTTGGAATATCCCTAGATAGCAGCTATGAATTAAGCTGGCTGAAGAGAGATCACAGTGAAATGAACAGAGGCTTGTTGTATTAGCCATTAACCGTTTCCCAGCGGTACTCAGGAAATCACTGAAGACTTGCAATTACACATATTAAAAAAATTAAAAACAAATATAACATTGAATGTTGGAATCAGAAATCAAACAATTTAACTAAGGAATCTAATTTTTTTATTTATTGGCAGCAGTCAATGTGTATTATATGTGTTTCTGCTCATTTTTGTCTTTGGATAATGCCAATAGAGCAATCCACTGTGGCTTTTGTTTTTAAAAAATGTTAAAGCAAAATATATTTCTAAGTCAATATTGGCTTTGTGTCACCTCACTGGAATGCTACTGAACTGAACTCATTCAATTATATGTTGACCAGAGCACAGAAGATTTGCTGTCGAAGTTCATTCTGATCTGTTAACGTTGTCTGATTGCACTCTAGTTCATTCTTTTGGTTTTTTTCAATTGTGCTTCAGTAGTCCAGCCCCAGTCAGCAGAGCTCTGAAGCTAATGTTTTAAGTGTGTGCTTAATTCCCTAAGTACAAGCTGCAGTGTGAGCTTGAGCTTCTGAGCTTTTCTCATTAGGGAAAGATTTAGGCACGTGCATAACTGTTTTGTTGAACAGGAGCCTCTGCAAGTATGCTAGTGAACAAATTTCTGGCCTGTGATATTGGGGCGGTATATTTCTGAAACAGAAGTTTTAAAGTCAAGTTGTAATTTTAATAGTTCCCATTTATACTTATGAAAACAGCAGAAGGAAATCTGGGATATTTATGTGACAATGGAATTTTTGAGTTCGAATAAAAGTGCTTCAAACTGAGTCACTCACAAAAAAAAATAAAAATCTCTCAGAACCTTTGAAGAAAACAGCAAGCTGAAATCAATCAAACAAATAATTTGCACCTACTTTGGCCAGGCATTTTGCAGCTGTGCCACAGGTTTGGGTTTTGTTTTCCTTATAGTTGAAATAAACTTATCGAAATGACAGTGAATTTGAAGGCAAGTTTCTTTGATGTGTTTTGTTGCAGGTGTTTCAGCCCAGCTCACCAGCACACGGCTGCGTAGAAACACCTCGGTGGGAACACCCTTTTGGATGGCACCTGAGGTAGGCACATGTGCATGTCTGGCTTGTCTCCATTCATTGCAATCCGCCCTTTGTTGTCACTTCTCCATATTAGGAGGGGATCTTTTCTTCCCTCCCTTATGGCTGTGTTTCTGCTTTACATCTTGTCCTCTGTTCAGTAAAAATAATACACTATTAGAGTATACAAAATGGATTTCTAATTATCATTATTTTCTTCTCTGTAGTGTTTCCATAAAAGTACAGCAAATCTACAAATAACTGAGGGTCCTGAGAGTGTTATGGCTTTCCAGTCAAATATTGTATGTTTTGGGGTGCTGGTCTGTGATGTAAATACAGACTGGGGGGAGAAGGAGGAATTCCTTCTTTCCAGTCTTGCTATAGTGTTGCACACTGCAAAACCCTGACTGACCTATGTGTTCTTTAACCTTAATCCTTGACTGGAGACCTTTAAATTTAGATACATGGGCTAGCATAGATTTTAAAATGGAGAAAAATAATATGCAGGTAGCTTAGCCCATATTCAAGGATCTTACATCATTTTACATACTGCTACGCAGACATAACCCTTTGCCTTCTATTTCATGAAGCTCTAAAAAGTTTTAACACATCATTGAACAAAATTTTGTACTTTACCAAACTTTGGGGTGAAAAATATCCATCTTTGCTGTCCCAGCTTTAAGGGACACGAAGTATTTCTGAAAGATATGGATTATGAAATTTAAAAACAAGGATTGAAACAGGAGTGGTCTGCTTATTTGTAAGTTGTTCAGCATTTGTAACAGTACAAGCCTATTTTCTGGTAAAGGCCATACAAAGTTTGGGGAATTTGGGATGAAATTTATCTATTACAAATGTACACAGGTCTGTTTCTGTATGTTGAAGAGTTGAAAGTATTGTGGAAACAATAATTTTAAAACATTTCATACTTTTTATGCATCTATTTTTGTTGCTAAGGAAGGCTGATTATAGCTGAGCAGAGCAAAGACGCTGCTGTAAGGGGTCTAAAATTGATCTTGCACAGTCTCACAAAGAATGGTTGATATTTCACCATCTCCATAACAACCAGTTTACGTCACAAAGGAGACACAAGATGTCTTAGAAACCACTGTGCAAGCATTATTTATGGAATCACCTTGGTTGGAGACATTTCTAAAATGAGACCTCTATAAAATACTTCTCTAGATAATAATGGACATATTATGAAAGGTTTTATTGAACATGGATTATTATAGGTTATTTTTATGGTAGTGTGTTGCTTGAATAATCGCCATCAAGGGCAGTAATCATACCAAATTTATTTTCCCTGCCATGTTGAAGCTATTTATTCTCGTGGCAGAAAGCCAAAGTGACAAGCAGATACTTTGATCTGAAAAATTTTACCTGAAAATACAGCACACATGTAACCAAGGTATGTTATGTACTTGGCATATCAAACAGGGACGGGTGTAGCTTTGAATACTCCCTGTTTTGAAAAGATCTGTTGAAAGAACCAACTCAGCACCATAACCATAGTAACCCATATCACATTTGTATGCCTGTGTGAGACATGCCAGTCTTCATAGGTGTGCCAGTCTGCAAAACAGCTGTAAGGTGCTTAGATATCCCTTATGCTGTTGTTGAAATGGCTTTTAAATGACAAGTTGCATAACATGCTTGCTCAAGTCAGCAGTTGCTCATATTAATGACAGGTTTCAAGTGATGTGCAAGATGCAATTTACTTTATTTCTGGGGAGATCCTTCTGGTATTTTTAAAATAGGCACCCAAATTTTTATGTGAAAGATGGAAGGTTAGGACTGCAATAAGATGAAAAGGTATGCTTGTTTATTAGGAAGAATGTTTTTTAGATGAGACTGTGATGAGATCAGTAAACACTAGAAAGGCACTTAACTCAGCTTTTGCACTCATTTGCAAAAAATCTTCCTGCCTAAAGGTTTTTGACGTAGGATAGAATTCACATCAAACCCAAAAATATCATAAAATAACTGAACAGGAATGAAATGTTGTTAATCAGAGAAATAGAAAGCACGAAGACTTGTTTTAAAAACTGGACTATAACTATCTATGTGTGAAACATAGGTACCTTGGTCAATGCATAAGGTAATCATGAGATCTCATCTGGCAGTGAGAAAGATGGATTTAATCTGAAGGGGAAGTAAAGAGGGGAGATGAAAAAGCTTGCCTTGGAGGAGGAGACTACAGTATTGTTTCGGAGTAGAATAAAGCTGACAGAAAATACTTTGCAGTGTAAACCCCAGGAAAATAAAACCCAGAGAAGGATGATGCAGGATGTTTCAAGCTGACAGATAGGAATAACTAGATATAAGCAGGAAACAAATACACTGGAAACTGGAATCACTAGATCAGCCTGGGTCACAAATGGCCTGTAAAATGAAGAAAACCGTATTTTAAGATTAAGTTTGCAAAACATATCAAAGGGATTATATGGCATTGAAAAAGCAAAAGTTCATGGGAAAATGGTGGTGACTGAGGGTGGTGTAAGGGAGGTGTTTGACTCAATGTTCTTACTGGCAGCACTCAAAGTAGCAGCTTAACTGCTTAATTTTTGGGTGACTCAGGCATCTTGGCTCCCTTTTTTCTGATGACTCTGAGGCCTGTTTAGCAGTATCAGGACAAAAAAGATCTGTCCTTGAGCATTTGTTTTGAGCAGAGCTTGTGATTCACAAAAATTCTGCTGAAAAATTAAAATACAGGTAAAAATTAGACTGTGAGGAAGCAACAGAGAAACGTGATGAGGATAAGTCAGTTTGAGAGCAGCTTTAGACTCACTGAAAATGAATAATTGTTGTTTGACCTAATTAATATTTTTTCATACTTACGAATGTAGACTCTCAGAAACTGAAACACTGAATACAAGCATACTGGTAAAAGATAAATAAGGCAGGATTTTGTTAGTATGTTTAAAGCTGCCAGTTACCAAACACTTAAGTTACCTAAAATCTGCTTCTGTTGTGCTGAAATCAATTGTGTTATGTGCTAGCAGGATGAATCAGATTTAAAGCTTTTGTACTGAACTGCCTTTACATCTGTTGTTCTAAGCATTAATGTGTCTTGTTTTCAACTTCCAGTGCACAACTGAACAAAACCTAGTTCAAATAGAGTTGCAGATTTCCTTTTCCACACTTATGATTAGATTATCATGATCCAGCAGAAAACTTGACTCTTGAAATAAGCTCAGAATATCACAAAATAACAGAATCACAGAGTCAAGTAGGTGGAAAAAACCTCTGAGATCATTGAGTCCAACCTATGACCAACTATTATGTGAACTAGACCACGGCACTGAGTGCCACATGCAGTCTTTCCTTAAGCACCTCTGGGGATTGTGCCTCCACCACCTCCCTGGGCAGTCCATGCCAATGTTTAATCACCCTTGTTGTGAAGAAATTCTTCTTAATGTCCAACCTAAACCATCCCTGACACAGCTTAAGACCATGGGCACTTGTCCTGGTTCAG
>VXBB01006418.1:457801-472470 GCA_013399915.1 Illadopsis cleaveri
CACTGGGCCACTTTCCAGCTGCTCTGCCCCCAGCCTGTAGTGCTGCATGCTCAATCCCCTCGTTCAGATTCAGATCACCAGTAAAGATATTAAACAGGACTAGGTCCAACACTGATCCCTGGGGGACACCTCTAGTGACCAGGCACCCACTGGATTCAGCAGCATTCTCCACAACTCTCTGGGCCTGGCCATCCAGGCAGTTCTTAACCCAGTGCAGAGTGCCCCTGTCTAAGCTGTGTGCTGCCAGCTTTTCCAGGAGTGTGCTATAGGAGATTGTGTCTAAGGACCATCAAGTCCAGGTAAACAACGTCCACAGCCTTTCTCTCATCCCCTAGGGTTTATCAGGCAGGACCTGCCCTTCCTGCTGGATCTGATCCCTTAGTTGTCCTATGTATGCCATGTGATCACACTCAGGGTGATGTGCTTCATGTACAGGTATATGTACATGTTTGGCCCAAATTGAGTTTTAAGAATGGAAATAGAAAAAGATACTTGAAGTCAGACGGAACTGGAGAGATGCTGAAGATAATTTTAAACTGCAGGAAATATGCTGTTGTATTTTACTGATAACTGCTAAAAAAATGACACTGGTGAATGTGTACTTATATTTTAAAAGGAACATAATTAAAACATAGTTGATCCTTTGAAGGATTAGGTGTTGAAATATGACATATGACACATGAGTAGGAAAAGCTGTGATATTGTGGTAAAGATACACAAATTCTGTAATAATGAGTTTACCAGAGATTAACAGACCAGCTTGGGTCTGTTTTCCTATTTTCAGAGATATTTCAGATATCACAGTATTATTTAAAGCTGTCTCAACTCTTTGTTTTGAATATTTGTTACCTTGCTGGCAGGAGGAAGTAATGATCAGTAAGATTGTCCCAGACACAGTATCCCTTTCTCCTGCTGAATCAAGGCATTCTCCTGGGATAAAATTCAGTACATCTGAGAATCAGATTAAATTTCCAAAGTGTTAGAACAGTGGGTGACCAACTTAAATTGTCTTTCTTTTCCCAGTGTTCCTTTGTATTCTTTTTAAACTTGAAATCTGATCATGTGTGTGTGAAATATGTCTAATCCTGAAACAATGAATAATATGTGCATTGTTTCAGTATGAAGTTGTGTGTCTGCATAATCTAATGAAAAATTAACAAAACTACCTGGTGAAAAAGCACCCTAATAAGTAACTTGCATTAATGTAGTTTAAAATATACAAGGAGAAAAACACAATTTTGCAAAGACCTCACAGTAACTTTTATGTTGAAGTCGATATTTATTACAATAAGGGCTGCATTCAGGTCTTAGAATTTGGGGGGAAATTAATTGAATTGTAAATACCTTTAATGTGTAGCTAAATATTGAATTGGGAAAACAGCATAGAAAATATTATCCCGTCACTAACCTGGGCTTATTGAATTGTAGAATCATAGGTTTGAGTTGGAAGGGACCTTAAAGATCATCTATTTCCAAGTCCCCTGCCCTAGGAAGGGACACCTTCCATTTGACCAGGTTGCGCAGAGTCTCATCCAGCCTGACCTTAGACACTTCCAGGGATGGGGCATCCACAGCTTCTTTGGGCAACCTGTTCCAGTGCCTCACCACCCTCACAGTAAAGAATTTTTTCATAATATCTAATCTAAATCTAGTCTCAGTATCTGGCATTATGATTAATCAGCAGTAAAATATTTGAAAATTCCACATATTTAAGGGGTAAAAGTAGTAAACGCAATAAATAAAGGTTAAAGTCGAAGGTAAGTAGCATTAAATAATTTGTCACATAGATGATACTATATTAAGCCTAGGGTGAAAAGGAATTTCCCTCTTGACATACATTATGAAATTACATCCTGTTTTTCAGGAGGTTAAGGTGCTGGGACACTGCAGTGTACTGGCAATTATTTTTAGGAAGTATTCGCTGTCCTCTGGAAATGCAGCACTGGGTTTGAGTGCAGTGCTGTGGTTCATGTGGAACTGGGTATAGGCATGCCTGAAAGGAACTACAGAAGTGTAAGTGTGGGAAGGCGTGGAGGGAAGAGTGAGTACAGTTGCTCTAAGTAGATAGGGCAAGACTGCATGAGTGAACTGAGGGACATAGAAGTGAAGTGATTTGCTTGAGAACTTACAGCAGGTCAGTGGCAGAATATGGGGTAGAATTAAGTCTCTAAATGGCTGCACATGATTGAAATGCCTGTGACTCTGAGATGCCACCTTCTGAGAGCTGACAGGTGATTTTTAAAAATATTTCTTTTTCTGAATATAGATTTTTATTTCTTTAAAGAAATGAAGGAAATTGCCTTTTCTGTCCTGATTTTCCCCCTGCTTTCTTCTTTTTCTGTGACTCAAACTGAAGCTTTAACAAACTGCTGTAGTAAGGAGTTACATTGAAGTTACTTAAAAATCCATAACGAAAGCGGTGGATTTAGAAGGCTGAATCGGAATGCAGAGGTTTCAAACCTTAAAGGACATTACATACAAGAGAGGCAGAGAGCACAGTGGGACAGCACCAGCAAGCTCTCCCTCAAGAGCTGAATGTAGCAGAGTGCATCCCCTCCTCCTTTGCCTCCAGGAGAGCTGATCTCCACCTGGGCTGGCAGGGCGGGTGAGAAGCACATGGCAGCTGGAGGAAACCTCAGAGAGCATCACCAGTAACATCGATGACATAGCCTTAGTCTTGTGAAGGGATGTGGAGGAGTTGCTTCTATTTTGTTTTCACAGCTATGGAGGGGTTGTAAAGCTTTCATGTAGGATGTTTAAAGATTTAAAAGACAAATCAAAACAACAAGCCCAAAACATCAGAGAAAATCGTTCAATGCCACATGGCTCTGCACTGAGTTGCCTACATGAAATATGTTTACTTAGGGGGCTGGAGTTGGCTCTTAGTTTTTGCTTTCATTGTGAACGACCGTTTGAAAATCTGTGTGAGGTGTGTGGTATATATACTTGCTAGTCAGGGGTGAATCTGTGGATCAGAAGCAAAATGTGTCAGTTATATTATTACGAGCAGTATTGAGTTTGTGATGGTCTCATGATATAAAAGCAAGGTTTGTGTGCTTGAAAGCCTGTCTGTTTTTCCTTACTATATCATTTGGTCCAATAAAAGATATTACGTTTCCCTGCAAATGTAGCCGCTTGCCAGAGCAGTCTAATGGTCTCAGGAATATTTCCCTTGGATGCGTTAAAAGTAAAAATAAAAATTGATTACTCACATCTGGTGAAATTTGACTACTTGACATACACTTAATTTATAATGAATCAATATTAATTGTGATAATTGCTTATAGGACTTATTTAAAATGTTATTTACTGCTTATTTTGGGAACATTTATAACAATGTAATAATTTTCTGATATACCATGGAAACATTTGTATAATGGTAAAAAATAAGCAACTGAAATCCAAATAAGAAAATGCAGGAGTATGGAACCAATTTCAATCACAAAATTGGGGGTTTTTTAAATATATGCTTGAACAGTGGAAGGAAAAGAGGGAAAGAGGAAGTGATTGAAAGATAGAGATAGATAAGTGTCACTTTGGCTTGTCTAATTCAGTATCCCCAGTGCTGCTATGTGGTATCATGAAAGGCTTTTTTGGTTTTGGTACATAGGAATTAGAAGAATATTTAATATTATATTTCCAATGTAAACAAATGAAGTTGGGTTGTATAGATGGAGCCCAGAAGTTCGTTTGCTTTATTTCACTTGACTGGCACAGCTGGCAATGTTGTTTTCCTTGCAGCAAGGGTAACACTTAGTGCCACATGCATTTTCCATGCGCAGTGAGCCCAGCAGTGCTCACACAGCCCATAAGCCGCTTAGCTGGCTGTGTCAGCTGAGCCCAGCACCAGCTCACTCCAGCAGCAGCAGCAGCCTTGCTAACTCAGGCTCCTTCCTGCACCTGGGGCAGCAGCACTCGCTGTGCAGCAGTCGACTCCAGGTAGCACACCTGCACTGCTGTTATTAGTGTGTGCTTGCAGCTCTGCTTTGTACAGACACTGTACACACTGAGGCAAAGTGAAAGTAAGTTCACTTCTAATAATGCTGGGTAAATGTAAAAGGATTTGATGTATTTTGCGTCACCTAAACATGTGTATAGTTTCCTCTCTCTGCACAAGTCAGTATGACCACTGTCCCAATAATAGGTCGTTCTCTGTATTAACTATTTTCCTTTTGAATCCACCTTTGATCTGCTGCCGCGCTTGCTGAAGTTCGGAGAAATATTTGTATTGATTTCAGAACAAGCAGGATTATACCCTTGAATATAAAGTTTTCTTGTCTGGGTATAAGTCATCTTGATTATCTCTGTGAATTTTTGTGTTTCTGTACAAGTTATAAATCACACAGAATGCCTAGGCAGTGACTTCTCTAAATTCCCTCCACTTAGTGTGACTGATTTGTTTATGTACCATTTTTCCAGACCTGTGAATTCCCTATCCCCTCATTCTGTACCAGTGTGACCTTCAGCGCAATTAGTGTTGACAACTACCATCACACTTTCTGTTTCTGTGATGTTTGAATGCTTTTCAACCTACAGCAATATGACTGGGCATGAAATCGTGAGGAAATTACAACTAAGACGAAACATGATAGCCTGTCTCTGTCTCCTTAGCAACCCAGGCCACTGTGTGCATGCAGCAGCCCATACTAAAGTGAAAGATTTGGTGTTTATTCCTATGATGTTTGCTAGCAAATCTCAGGTTTAGCTACATCACCCCCTGAAGCTTTTGCCGTGAACATAATGTTTGCAGCAAAGCAAATTACGCCTTCTGTTTCACTTTTACAAGCAGGGGAGGATTTTGCTGGATTAAAATTGGTATGAATGTGATGTCTGCACAAGGAAGAGAAAGGGAGTAGCATGTTCTTCAGTTTCAGATCATGTCTTCTGGGCTCTCTGTCTTCATGCCTCACTGGGCAGAGCAGGCTTCAGCAGTGCTGAGTGGTACTCTCAGCTCCAAAACTCCAACAAAAAGCAGAGATGTTTCAAAAATAAAAGTGTCTGTGAGTTCCTGATAGACATAGGAATATAAAGAAAGATAAGTCTATAGCCTATTCCCCTTTTGTATATGGCTTTTAGAGATTTTTGTTCTGCAGGGAGTAGCAATAGTTTTCAAGGCAAAACAGACTGGGGCATTCCCAAGGACTTGGCAGGTCTGGCGTGTAAACTGTGACTTAGAGAATGCTCTCTTCTTCACATTTCAAGAGAGTGTTCTCTGCTAGTCAACACATAAAGCAAACTGCTGATGCACACCTTTCGTCAAGGAAAAAACTGTAAAATTTGCATCTTGCTTTAAAAATTGAAGTTAATGGCATCTGCATTTCTCCAATGTGTACATAAGTTGGTAAGATTCTAATAATAAGTTCCACAGAAGTTGAATATAGTTTCAAATCAAAGTGATTGTTAAATGTATGTGCATTCTACAGACTGGGTAAAGAGAGTAGTTCATTTTGTATCTTTTCTATTGTATCCAATTGTGAGGTTAATCTCACTACTGTCAAGCTAATGGTCTAAAACATACTGGTTTGTATGGTCCACTGGCTGAATTTCCTTAAAAAAAAGAAAATATATTAAGAGGAATATTTTTTTCCTAAAATAATCACCATAGCCTCTATAATAGAATGGAGGAGAATCTAATGGTGTCTAATTCCCCTTGGTTAGAATGGCAGTATTTTGCCATGGTATCATTATACTGCCACATACTGGGGCTGTGTCTGTTAGGTGTGGAGCAGAAGACACAAAGATATGTTATATGTTCCTTTCTCTTTGGTAGGTAATACACTGGAAAGGTGAAAAAAGCTCTAAGACTTACTAGTGTAGTTTGTTAAACTTTGTAAGACCAAGATATACAGCAGTTTGTGATTGTCTTGTAGTTAGAAGCAATTGTGATGTGCTTATAGGGAAAAATCATGGTATCTTTGAATGTGGTAGACAAGCTAAGTGTGGCATTGCTGATGAAGTCCAGTGTGACCTTGAGCAGCTCCTTCTTTTCCTTCTTTTGAAAATGAGAATGTATTCCTCTGCATCATAAAGTTTGAGAACAAATAGACAAGTATTTGCTAACACTGATGAGACCCAGGCAACTTCCAAGGTAATCTCCAGGGAATGGGCTCTAACAGATTTTATACTAGGCAGATAAATATTTTTCATATGTTAAAACAGGAAGGAGAGCCCAGTATGTAAAGTTAGCCATATATGGATAAGCTTCCAAGTCATGGCCTTGGAAACCAACTTGAATGATTTTTTTTGAGAAAGTGTTATTGAATATACAGATGATTTGGGAAACTCTATAGAAAACCCCCAAAATAAACAAGAAATATAAGCGTCTTCTTCAATCTCTGAGCAAGATTTCAATGATAGCCTCTTCAGAATATATTAT
The DNA here is from genome assembly GCA_013399915.1 of Illadopsis cleaveri. Lineage (NCBI taxonomy): Eukaryota > Metazoa > Chordata > Aves > Passeriformes > Timaliidae > Illadopsis > Illadopsis cleaveri. Next base: position 464,178 of record VXBB01006418.1, read on the forward strand.
TTAAGTATCTCTGATGGATCTCTACACTGACTTCCCAAATTTTTTGCATTTGATTTTTTCTCTCACGAATGATATAAGAAAATGAAATTATCATGAAGGGGATAACCCCTCTGAAACAAAGGTGTGTTTGAAAGCACTCTGCTTGAGCTGTGTAGAAGCTGTCTACTGTCCATATTTCATGAGGTAGAGTGATCTCTGTGATGAGATAAAGGCTACAGTGAACATTTTGAAGAACTAAAAATTACTCCAGAGCTTTTATTTAAGACATTCTGTTGAAGAGAAGGGAGATGGAGAAATGATCTTTATGTGACAACTTTGAAAATCACCAGATTAACTAACAAAGCTCTGCCTCTTCAAGATGAAGGAAAAAATTTCTGAATCCTCTTTTGCAGTGCCTACTTTCATTTTTCCCCTTTCTCTGGCGTACTAACTGGAAAAATTGAGGAGAAAGGGTGATCTCAACACTTGTCAAAACATTAATAAAAATTTTGGAAGCATCTTCATTTTTCTTGACTGATTTGCTCTAGGAAAAGAAAAGGAATTAACTGATGTGCAATGTTCATGCAAACCTCCCCCAGAACATTTCATTGTTATTTTAACTGTGTTCAACACCCCTGATTTCTGATCAGATAAATGATGAGTGCACTACAGTGGTGTCATGAGTCCCAAATAAGAGGTGGACAATTTCTGTAGGTCTGTTGGCTAGAATCACTACCAGAGTCAGGAATGCCTTTGTTAGGTGCAGTTTATGGAGAAAGTAACTAAGAGGTTAAGATAGAATCAACAACTGCTCCAGGAAAGGGTTTTTCATAACAGGTCTCTGCCAGCAGCTACCTGCATTGCTGACTTGCACGTTGTAATCTGTGCAAAGTGTTACTACAAACAGGAACCCTAACACAGGAATTCAGAAGGAATGCGGAAGTTAAAAAAATATAAAATCTCTTCTAGAACATAGGTACAGCCACCCTAGGACATGTTCTTTTTATCTGAAGTACAAATTATTAAAGATACTTAAAAAACTGTGGGAAAAACCATGGAAGTTTATACTAGCATTATGCAGGGATCCAACAAATTTTCAAAGTGATTGTTTAATTGATGAGATTTGGTAAGACAAACTTGAGACACAATTCCAAATCATAATAAAATACAGGGAAACTGCAATTTTTGTCTCATCCCTTTGTAAAGATAAGGGCTGAATTTAAACTTTGGTTTGTATCTCACATTTAGGTTCAGCTGACATGAATAGTTAGTGTATTAGAATGTGATCATTGAGTTGGCTGGAAGTGTGCATTAAGTTTGTGATGTAAAACAGTTCTGGTATCCAAGGAGAGATTCCTGCTCACTTCCATTTTTCTTAGACAAGGTACGTGGTATGTTACCTAAGGTTTTTTTAAACCACTCAAATACAGTAAATACAAAACAAAACAAACAACTGAAAGAAAAGGTAGAAATTACTGCTGGAATATCCTTATCTAAAAACCAGCAATGCAAAATGGTCTATCCTCATGAATAATCATAGAAGTTAATAAGAATAACATCAGTAGGGTTCTCTGCTATTATAATAGGTTTCTGTAAGTCGTTCTTTCAAAAAAAGGATTTAGTATTGATGTTCTTTGTATAGATATTTGAAGCATCCCATGAAGCTTAATGATTTTTTTTAAAAAAGAAAGATTGTTTTTAAAGAAAACAAACCTAAGAGAAGTTCTTACTGTTACCTTTTTGTGGTGTTTCTTCTGTCTGGTATATACAAGCAAAAATTATATGGATTTGATAGCGACATAGCATTTTAGACATGACTCAAAAAAGTACTTTCATGTTATATTGGATGACATGAATTGTAAATTAGATTAAACCGTTGGTTTCTCTGATTCTCTTCTGATAGGTCATTGCTTGTGAACAACAGTATGACTACTCATATGATGCTCGGTGTGACGTATGGTCCTTGGGAATAACAGCTATTGAGCTGGGGGATGGAGACCCTCCTTTATTTGACATGCATCCGGTGAAAACCCTTTTTAAAATTCCAAGGTATGGCACTAGATGGCTCTCTTCACTCACTAGTTTGACCAAAGGCAGTCCAGTTAAAGGAGAAATATATGGCAAATGTTTGTGCTTCATATCCTAAGAATCTCTTCTACAAAAAGACAATAAAAAGCTGTTAAAGATTTTTTTTTCAGTCTGGCTTTTACAATAATTTTTATTTAGAACTCCTTGAAATTATAAAGACTTACTTATTTTGTTCTTACCTTAGAATATAAAATCATATCATATCCAGGTACCTTCCTTCCTTTTAGCTACTACTGATGAAAACGTTTATTTCAAATAGAGAAGCCAACGTTTGTAACTGTTAAATAATTTTTTCCAATATTATTCCTCTAGAGTCTTAGGTTTGTTTTACTGTAAAAGAAAAACATACAATTTTGGCAGTGCTATGAAGCAGTCTGGCAGTTTCAGCAAGCTGTAGTCATAATTTATTTTTTCATTTACCTGAGGATGTTAAAGTGTGAAGATCTGGATTGTCATTCATGGACAATCCAATATGAATTACATTAGATTGGATATGAAAAAGGGATATAAATTTCTTTCTATATATAGTCATGTAAATTAGCTGTATTATTTCATACTGTCTATTTCATTTCATTTGTTTTCATTTCATTGAGTCTTCCTAAGTTGAGACCGACAGTGTAAAATAGAGTTTAGCAACAGAACAGTTATAATAATAGAAGAAATATAGAAATTGTCCATCATTGATTAGACTGGCATGTTCTAGTCTTTTCCACATTTTGGCTCATGAAGAATCACCACTGACTTAACAGTTTAAAACCTTCAGTAATACAAGTGTTTGACCTTTTGTTATCTACACAGTTATCATAGGCTTTTAAAATTTCGTCTGATTGCAATTTGCATTTCTGATTACGTCTATTTATATGCAGATGTGGCTGTGCTGGGTTCTGGCTCATACAGTTCTCTCCTTCTCCCCAGCTCAGACATGAACTACCACCACTCTTTCCAAAATTATTCATACTGAAGCAGGAGTTGATCTTGTTGCCTTTTCATGAGTGTAAAATGGGTCCAAGCAGTTAAGGCAAGGGAGGCTTCAGATTACTAAAACAATATCTAAAAATTTTATCAGTGCTCAAAACAGTTTAAAAGGGCAGAAGTGATACCAAAAGTAATAGCAAGCAATAGGAAGATACATAAAGTAGGGCATGTAGAGTCTTTGATTTCTGTCTACAGATTACCTCTTTTTCTATGTGCCATTGCATCTCTATATGACTTAGCAAAACAAAGGTGAATTATCTATCTGATTAATCAAATAACGTGTACATTTACCAAATAGAATACTATCAATTTTTAAGTCAAGATATTTTCCTCTGCTGTGCATTATATGAGCTATAGCCCTGTTGCTTCTAACTATGCATTCTTGTTAGATGAAGTGAACTAGGATGAGTGCTGGATGGCATAAGCACCTGGGGTATAGGAGACAAGGCTTCTCTCCTGGTACTTGTTGGAAATCAATTCAGAGGGATAGCAAATATGACAAAAAGGTGAATTCCCCCTCTTAGAGTAGCTTGACAGTTCAGAAGTATTCTCAGAGCAGCTCCTGATAACTGGGCTGAAATGCACACGTTTTTAACAGCCTTTTCAACATGAGCATTGAGGCTCTTCTCAGACTGGAAGTGGTTCTTCTGAGATGTTGAGTGTGCAGCAGTGACATACAGAAGCGTTGGAGCTCACCTTCTGAGAATGTTCAATCCAAAATCCTCTGGGCACAGTTATGGTGTGACTATGGTTCCCTACAGTCAAGCTCCATTTTATCTGGAAGTGCAAAAAGCTTCTGAAAATAGCAAACAATAAATGTAATGGGTAATAACAAGCAGTAAACATAATGGGCTATTGATTCATTGATTTTTGTATGTGATTTCTGTATGTGTTCTCCCAGGATAATTTTTTGTTGATTGGCCTGATTTGACTGTAGTTTGGAGAAGAGGTGGTATTGCTATTTACAGTAAAAGACACTTAGACATCACTGAGAGAGTTTTCAAGAATCAGTTCCTTGTTTGCTTACATTCTTGATTGCAGTTGATCTGTATCTTTCTATTTATACTGCCTCCTGTTTACTGGACTGGTCAGTTTCGTGTGATGCTAGCTTCTTCATATTAGCAGAAAACTTTGCAGTGGTTTTCAAGTTTTGTTATCAAGCACTGTTTTATGATCTGTTCTCATGAATATTTTAACATGTTAGTAATGGCAAAACTGCCAAAACTAGATACAGAAACCTCTGTGTGCGTTTCTGTAGGCTTCTCCCATTCTCAAATAGTTGTTTCTATGTCAGTTTAGTCACAGGCTTTTTTTCTAGTGAGAGCCAATTGTGCTTTTTTGGCATTGAATTTCAACATAATGGGCAGCAGAGCTAGACCTTGGTGTTAAATGCGTATAATTTAAATCAATGAGTCTTTACTTCGACTTTACAGGATTTGAATCAACCATTAGATGAATAATTTTGTACTGGCAGTCAGAGCAGTTACATACCCCCAAGATCTTTGGAGATACCTTCTTGTGTACAACTCAAGTCAAGGACTTCTGTTAAACTTACTGCCTCCAGATTCCCATCTGCGTTATGTAACTTGGACCAGGGATGGACTAATCTCCAGATTGAATAGCTCAGAGGCCAGCAAAGGAGCACATCTGTGGATGCACCACAGAGTCCCAAGATGTGTTATATGGCATTGTGAGAAGAGGAGAAGAGGAGGCTTCTTATACACATTTAAATTCAGATTTTCTATCATTGGGTCAAGCAGCATAAATGTGATTGGAGACTGAATTTATCTCAGCAAAGTAGCTTGTTTCTAGAGGACAGGTGAACCCTCAGAAATCACCGAGTACTTCAACTTAGGCATGAGAAAAAAGGGTGATCCTACTGTGCTGCACTTCCCTCAAAGCCTGACTAGTGTTTCACTACAGGAGATGCTGGATGCTAAGTGTTTTTGAAAACACAATGTTCTTTTTAAGGTGTCTAAGTATTAACTTCATACTTTTGATAATGTGGCCTGAGCTGTGAGCCAGATCTTCCTGTGGTTTAACACTTTTTTGTCCTACAAAGAATGTAGTGTCTGCAGCAAATAACTGGTAGCAGAAGTGGAGTGAAAAAGAAAATGCTAGTTAATTTTTAAGTCAGATGTTCCATTAGACTCTGGACCTTATTTCTGTGTATATTTTAGCTTTAGGAGAGAAGGGGATACAAGTTCCTGGACTAATGCAAATTTAAAAAACCTTTTTCGTTCGTGTATATTTTGCTGTATGATGCTGTTTGCAGTATCTTGGATACTTGTGATAGCGCGTGCATGGGACTTTTCTTAAAACTGCTAATGAGAAGGGGGCATTAGCTTAGAGCAAATTTTAATGTTCTGTTTTGCAATAATGCACATATTCTCTCTCATCAAAATGGATTCTTGGATCTAACTAATAAATCTCCTGAAAAGGGACCTCCAGTGCCTAGAGATAAGAGATAAATCATACTGAGAAGACACTGAACCATGAAATTATTCTGTTAACATGTCATCTGCCTAGAATATATTTCCAAATCTCCAACAGAAGGGTCTAAATTATGAAAGGAAGGTGGCCTAGCAAAGTTGGTAATTTGGGAGTTGATACTTTTAACCTCTTCCATCTGCTGTCACTACTTAGGTGTGTCGGTTTTGGCAAAAATATTACAGAATGAAACATTCTCAAATACCATTACTCCTCAGCTTTTTAAAGTAAAATAGGTCCATAAATTCTTCAAACTCTATTATCTTTTGAGAGATTTTACATCATATCAGTGCTATCTCTTAAGGTATCATGACAAATCACTGGCAGTTATTTGAAATTTTGAAAAGTAGCGACTATAAAAAATACTGGGGCAATGAGGAGATAAAGATGGTATACTGTAGTCTGGAAAGGGTGGGTGGGGTGTATGTACCAGTGTAAAGTGAGGATTTCAGATCATGTTGCAAAGATCCTGCTTTTCAGGATTTGTCTCTTCTATAGTCTTTTATAGTCCTTTTCACAGGGACATTGTGAAGAGTAGTTTCTCTAGGTTACACTGAAAGCTGACACTAACAGAAATTAAACCAAATTCTCCACTCATGTCTATCACTCAAGTGTTCTGAGAGCAGTGGACGGCACCTGTTTTAAAATTGATTGGTGATAGGAAATGGCTGTTTGATTTTTTTAACTTACAGAATCTGAGAATTAAGTGAAATTTCATTTAAAATTGTTGTGCTTTGTGTTAAATAGCCAGGAGTGGAATGGAATTGAGCTTGTGAGTAGCCGTTGAATGGTGCAGTTCTTCACCTGTGTTGTACTGTGTTGAGTCTTACAGCTCTTGGGAGTACTTATTAGTTTGAATTTACTGATGCTTGACTGGTTCAGCAGCTAACCTGCATCCAGCAGGATCAAACCACCTCCTACCCCATTGCAACTTCAACTTCATGGTAATTTGTATATAGGCAGTATCTTCATACATTCTGTACCACCATACACTCACCTTTTATGTTGGAAAATAAACTGAAGAAGTTCTTCAAGAGTACTCAATTACTGTCATTTTTAAGATATGATCATGTCAAGAGAGAGAATAGATAATAGAATAGTTGGAATAGAGTCATTGGATAGAGTGACTGTGGGACAGCCCCTTGCACCTTCACCTTGCTTTGTTGTATACATGTGAGGCATCTGGTGTACTGCAGGTAGTTTCATCTATCTAAACAGGTAAGATCCATTGTGGGGACATTTTAAATGCTAACATTTTCTAACATAGCCTTTCATATTGCAACCTCTCATATTCAGACTTTTCTGTAATTTTGCCCTCTGCATTGGTATTGACATGGTCCTGATATGTAGCATTCACTTTTACTGCTGTTGCTTGGAATGGTAAAGAAACATAAGTATGTGTTACAGGACAATAAAGCTGAGAGTTGATTGCTTTTGTAAAACAAAATCTAAAAGAATTAATACAATTGTAGTTACTTCATATGAAGTGTTTAAGGTCATTAAAGGAATATGCTGAAAATAGTCTTAGGGTACATAATTTGACATTAGGAATAGAAGTTTCAGAGCATAATATTGTTTATTTCTGAATAGGAATGTGAAGTGCAGCTACAGCAATGTGACTAAAGTACTTCAGAAGACCAGATTCTGTCTATGGTTATCGGCAGGGCATCGTGGTGTCTGTAAAAGCTTTGTTTAACTGTCTGAGGAATAGGCTGACTTCTATGCAATATTTTATTGTCTGATACATTGGATCTCTGTCATTTTGGGATTGTATTTTTATAGAAAATTTGAAGTATTAAAAATGTAAGGTGACACGTTACATTTAGTGAGTAGAACTAAATGTCCTTGCGATTCTTCTTCGTTGGTGTATGAATAACAAAGCAATTTAAGAATAGTCTATCTCTAGGTGAAAAAAGAGATGGGTCTGTGACTGGGCATTGGAAAGACAACAGCTAATTCTTCAGGAGGTTACAGACTTGTCTACAATCTGGAACCAGTGAAATACGACTAGATTTCAAAATTATTTAAACCCCCAAATGTGTCACTGGGTAGCTAGTGGAATTTCCAAGGAGCGCTTTGTGTTTTATTTCTGTTACAATGCTTTAAATCTCCATTCTGTGTTTGATTTTTTCCAAGGAGTTCAGGATCACTGGTTTCACAGCAAGTGAAGCATTGATGTGTTTTTGAAAATGTCAGAAAGTCTGTGTGCGTGGCTGTATTTTCTTCCATAGAATCACAGAATAGTTGAGGTTGGAAGAGACGTCTGGAGGTCATTTTGTCCAAGCGTCCTGCTCAGCCTGAGTTATCTGTAGCAGAATGTCTAGGACAGTGTCCATACAGCTTTGATTATCTGCAAGGATGGAGACTCCACAACTTGTCTGGGCAACCTGTACCAGTTCTCAGTCACCCTTACAGTGAAAAAGTGTTTCCTGATGTTCAGGTTGAACCTTCTGTGTTTCAGTGTGTGCACATGGACTCTTGCACTGTCAGTGGGCACCACAGAAAAGAGCCTGGCTCAGTTTTCTTTACACTCTCAGTTTTCTTTACACTCTCTCTATACCTATTTCTATATTAGTAAGACCCATTTTGAGCTTTCTGTTTTCTGTGCTAAACCATCCCGCCTGTGTCAGCCTTTCCTCACGTGAGAGGTGCTCCAGTCCCCTGATCAATCTTGGTGACCATTTGCTGGACTATTTCCAGTAGCTTTGTGCCTCTCTGATGTTAGGGAGGTCAGAACTGGACACAGTGCTCTATATGAGGC
>VXBB01006418.1:472648-554944 GCA_013399915.1 Illadopsis cleaveri
TATCTGTATAAGAACCAAGCAACGCCCCATCGGGGTCAGTCGCATCGTGTCCCAGCCGCTGTCCGGACCTCGGCTGGGTGCAGAGCAAATTATGAGACACCAAATAATAAACAACGCAAGAGAACTGAGAACAAGGCCTTGAAGGACTCTGCTTCTTTCTTGCGACGCGGCTCGGGGCTTGCAGAGGGCCAAGGACTTTAACAACCTTGAATCTCTGCAAGGAACAGAAACCGTGAACTAATGATGATGTTGAATGGGACTGGACCATTTTTACCCCTCTAGTGGTGGATTTAGGTGTTTGTATGATTTGGGAGTACATACGTTAAGTCCACAGGGAAACAGTTTTGTGCTATGAGGACAAGATATTTTAGTATTGTTACTATCCTTTTGTCTCAGAGTATGCAGCAGTGCCAAAAGACTTCAGGGCAAGGGCTCTGCCCTTGTAAGGATGTATGGGACTTACTAATTACTAATTCATTCCTAACAGGTATATGAATTGATAAAAAGTCAAATGCATCCTTGGGTTTGAGTATCAGATTCAAATAGATGTGGTTTAACAGAGTAATGAGTAGTTTGTAGTACTGTTACCTTCGTTGTATCATCTTTACTTAAAAAGCAGAGAGCTATTTCTAAGACTGTACTAACTGTGCATCTATAACTGGGCTTTTAAGTCTGGCAGTATATCTAGAAATTGAAGTGTATGCAGTTAGCCGCTGTATCATAGCAAATTGGGGTCTGTTTTCCATTTACCTTATGACATTTTTATATATTTGAGAAAGTGGTAGAATATTATAAGTATTTTTATATATTACATAAGACAATAGGGAATCAGCCCTAAAATTAAATCATTTTGGTGCAATTTCCCTCCTTTCCTTCCTTTAGCTGTTCAGTTATCACATAACTTACATATAACTGCCTGTTTCTCATTGATTTTGTCTTTATCTTCCTTTTTGTAAGTCATTTACAGATAGAATTTGATTTTGCAAATGCACTCTTTGTTCATATGTATTCATAGCCTAATTTCAGCAAGTAATTGTAATTTGTGCTCTGTGGCTTGCTGTTGAACAGTCTGTTGTAAGCATTTACTGTTTCAGCTGTTAAGGAGGACTTCGCCTGCACATTGTGCTTCTGATTTTCGATTCATTAAGAGTCTGTGCTCCAAATGGCTTTCCCATGAATAGAAGGCTATTGTTTTATAGGTATGTTCTTTGGTGCTTATTTAAAACAGACTGTTTCACTGAATGTTTCCTGCCAGTATGGTTGTTGCTAAAACACAGAAGAGCTAAAATGAATTCATCAGGAAACTCGAATAATTGTGAAAATAAACATGCTCTAGTCCAAACCATTTTCTGAGCAAATAACAAAGAGTCACTTCTGATGCTCTGTGTTACTCTCCGAGCTGCACTCAACTGCCTCTGAACCCTAGGTAGAAGCTGAGATGCCTGACAAGATGTTTGAAATGACTCCATATGCAGTTAATTTCGTGCATTAAATGCACATAAACTGTTTTAGTCATCCAGTTTCTAAAGTAAATTATTACTTTTCAAAATCCATTGCATAAGTAATAACAGACTGCTAAGATACTTTGAATGCCATTTTGTTTTGCTCTAGTGGAAAGTTTCTTGCTGACAAGGTCAAGCCTTGCAGTCTGAGAGCAGTCGTGATGAAAGGCACATCCAGCAGGAGGAGAGGTGGGAGATGGACATCTACTGTTGTCTCCTTCAGAAGGGAGGGTTTGAAATATGGTTTAGTTGAATTTAGGGGATGGAGCTAACCTACCAAGTCTTGCTTTTATTATTGTAGACTAAAATTATGTTGGTTTTAGTGTGCTTTCAAAACTGCTTCCTGTTTCTTGACAGGACAGAAGTAGTTAACAGCTTTGTCTGCAGTTGTCTTTTGGCAGTAATAATGTCAGTGTCATCCTTACACAGAGTACATACTGATTTTTAAGGAGATTCATGCTATGGTGCACAGTAAATTGGAGGTTGCAATGGAGAAGATGTAGCATGGCTGCTTTTTATTTCTAGTGCAGCAAAATACTTGTGCTCTGCATTTAAAATAAGTTTGAAGATGGTGAGGAAATCTCACAATAGTTAACAACCAATTTTCCCCCATTTACCCCAGAGAAGAGCTACCTTTCAGAGAGATAGCTCACATGTAATATTGCTTTGCCCTAAGCCATTTAATGTTCAGGTATTTTTATATGATTGATTAATAAATATGTGTTGTTATATAGATAAATCCTTAGGATAAAAATAATTAAGATAATCTAGGAGGCAGGTTGCTCAGTAAAGAACTAGGTAGCTACATTTTCAACATGTAAGCCTAAATCATTACCAGAGGTTGCTGAGAGGCTGCTGATGCTTAATAGATAGGGTTTAGATAGATTACCTGCAGTACTAAACAATTTACTGGGAACAGAAAATGGGCTTCCAATACAGTCTAGAAATGAAACATCACAATTATTTGAGGTACTCTGTAACCTTGGAAACAATTGGGAGCAGTGACATCAGCAACAATTATGTGCTATTTTGTCTTCAGTTTATCACCAAGGTAACCAGAGCAGGTTTCCCTGCTTGAAATTTTAAGAATGTCGTGGTCTGGTATTAAGTGAACATTCATGAAGCAGACTACTTAGGGTCTGTTAAAATTGCATTCTACTTCCCTTTTAAAATGATCCTTCAGGATTTAAATTGTGTAAACTCCTGTGTTTGTTTGGGCTTTTTTCTTTTTTTCCCCCTCTTTTTATTCTATGAAAGAACTGCAGGCAAACAAAGCCTTAGTTACTGTGCTAAATGCTCTAAATACTAGAAAGAAGGAAAATGTATTTCCTTATTGATTCCTTTTTGTGGGCCCCAAATACCAAGTATTACAACTGCACACAAAGGCTGCAAATAGCACAGTGTTATTTTTGGGCATGGGATTTACCCACAATGGAGGACACATGATGTTCCCACACCAAATTTCCTTGAGGGGAGCTCTGCATTAAAGTCTAGTTTCACAAGAGACTTGTATTCGGTGCTGCCAGAGGAAAATACTGCATGAGTAATTCCGTCAGACTTCCTGGCTGTCAGACATCCACAGTCAGCCTACCTTACCTTGTGGTTTTGCCACATGACACCTTCTTCATGCTTAGTCCAGAGAGGTGTTTGGCTTTTTGCAGTGGATTTGGAAAAGGTGGTGTTTGAATTAAGATGATGTTTGAATTAAAGTTTTGTTGCATGGTAGAGAAACCTGCACTCTCCTTTTTAATTGCTTTCTGATTGGAAAGTTATGTGGTGTCAGAGCCATAATGCTGACAGGCTGGTTACTCAGACCTTACAGTCTCTCATGTATGTGACTAAATTTTAGTGAGAGGTATTTTATATGAAATGGTGATAAAGCTTATCTGTCAGTCATGGAGGAAAAAGAGGAGACTGCAAAAAAGTTGCTTTTTTTTTGAAGTCTGGAATACTTGTCTTGGGTGAAAGCCGTATCAGTGCTATAAATATTCATTCATAAAACTTTAATATTCTGCCTGTGATGTCTTACCTTGTAAAACATTTCCTTTTTTTGGATGTGTCTTTATCCCTAGATTGCTGCCAATGCAAAATACACACTTGTGTCTGTTGAATTATTGTGCATTTAACATGTGGTTTTGCAGGGTCATTGATGTGCAGGCAACTTGCCATACTTGTGCCTTGGAAATACAAGTTAGAACTTAATGTTTGAAGGAAAGTAATAAAATTCTGTTCTGGTTTGTAATGCAGTCCTAAAGAAGTGAAACTTCATTACACGCCATTAGCCTTTTGGGGTTCCAAAATAAACTTTATAGCCTATGGTTAATATTGGAGTTCAGTAGCCCACATCATTTATAATGAATTGAGCCAAATAAATTAAATTAGATTTTTGCAAGAAAAAAAGGTAATCTGGTATTGCGGAGTGAATAAGACACCTTGTACATTTCACAGTTCCAGAGATTTTCATGGGATGTAATTGAAAAACAGATGCCTTTTTTTCTATTCAAAATAGAATATTGATGTTCATATTTATAAAGGAATTAATTCACTGGCTGATAGAAGCAGAAGAAAAAAGAAAGTGAACTTTTTAGATACTAGCCACGTTCTAGTGAGATTGTAATTATTGTTAGGATTGTAATGAATGTATGTTGGTTATTACAAAATAAAAAGTCACCAAAAGCCTATGTGCTTTGCTCTCTAAAGTAATTTTCAGAAATTTGCAATAAAAAGTAATCACACTATTTGCAAACATATTTGGTGAAAAGGAGCTGTGCATTGAAAGGTATTGATTTGCTTGTTGCAGTTATCAGTTTGATTAATGTTAAGATTTTATGCAGTATATTTAATCATTACTCATGATTAGTGCAGTAATAATGCACTACACATAACTGCACATTTACTATTAACAATTAGTGGCTTATATTTCTTTCCTATCAGAGATATAGTCATAAGTTAGAACTCATAAAATTTTTAAAGAAACACTTATTGGAGTAGGCATTGGTTGTAAATCTTTATAACTACAGTATTCGGGGAGTTAGTAATAATTTCAGCGGGTTTATTTCGTGGTCATGAATGCCATTTAGATTTCTGTTGTACTGCAACTTCTCCCAAGTTTTCACAACTGTAACGAGGCCAAGGAAAAACTCCCAGGCAAGACTAGATAGTGCATTCTCTGCAGAGAGGCCACATTTGACATGAACAAACTGGGCTGTAGTCAGATGAAATGACTTTGCAATGCTAGGTTCCCAAATGTTACAGTGCTGTTTGAAGAACTAGCAAGCAGGGAATGGAGAAAGGAAGAAGAAGAGGGGGAAGATGGTAGATAATGATGAAGGCCTGGCGAAATGGCCTGTAAGTTGTTTCTGTGCTAAGGTTTAGTATTTATATGTGGCTTAATGTGATCTTGGGAGTGCAGGGATACAAAGCAATGGCCATGTTCAAGAGCTGGTTTCAAAGTGCTGACTTTCGTAATAACTAAAGAGTCCTTACTGAAAATTGACTGAAAATGAATTTGAAGTGTGAAGAGCTGAGAAAATAAAGCCTTGAGACGCCTGAGTTGAACTCATAGATGATCCTTTGAGCAGGAGGTTGGAGTAGACACCTTCTGAGGTCCTTTCCAGCCTGTGTTAGTCTGTGCTGTGGGGAAAAATGTTCACTTCATCCATATAGGGATCTTAGGAGGAATTTAAGTAAACAGGATAGTTTACTTATTTACCAGTCTGAATAAACAATTACTGGACTAATTTGTCTAGTGTGGTTAGAAACCCTTAAAATTTTGCATTGAAAGCATACAGGTGTAAAGGTATGGAAGGTTTGAAGAATGAAAAAAAAACTGGTAGAACTTATCAAAGCCAACTGAATTTTCCAAGGCAGGTATAATTATTTTTACAGAGGTCTATATTTGCTTTATGGGAAAAGTGTCAATATTTTTATAGTGTATTCAAAAAAGAGGCAACTTGAACATGGCCCTGCTTATCTCTAAGATGTAAGATCTCTAAGGTATAAGATCTTTAAGACTGGCATTTTAATCTACTTGGCAAATGAATGGTGAGATCCCATGAATGGAAGCTGTCTTTACCACACCACAGTCTCTGAGAGCATTAGAAAAAAAATAGTAGTAACATCTTTCATCTTTCTACCTGGCTGACTAAAGTGATTGACTTTATGCAGTTTAGTTTGATGAAATTAGCTAAAATGTAACTGCTAGGTTTCTTCATTCTCAGTATAGTTATATCAGATTCCCTCTTTTCAGACTGTTCACAAATTAGTACAAGTGCTGGATAAAAATGTTTTGAATTACAATAAGGTAGACTCACTGGGCAAGTTGATGATCCATGATCTGTTGCCAGCTTGCAAACATGTCAGACTTTTAGAGCAGGCAGCATCTGCTTGAACTGTCTGGGGACACAAAAAAAGTGGAAAACGTCTTATATTACGACAAAACCAGAGATCTGACTTGATGAAAGTGTAATTTTCTTCTTTGTTTAGTCATTCTGTGTGTTACTTAAAATTGAGTGCTTGTGTCATTTTAACAAGTATGTTAATATTTTAACCATCACCTTAGTTACTCATAATTAATTACTGAGAGGAAATTTAGGAAGGAAGGAAGAATTGTTTTCAATATTATATCTTCTATTTTTATTGTAGATGTATTTTTACTGCTCTGTCCTAGTTTTGCCTTTGGCAATTTTTGTTTGTTTGTCTTCATCACCTTTTTTGTCTCTCATTTTTAATTTTGCTCTTCTCACATTGTTAGTACTTTGATATTTTTCCCAGTCTTGGCATTGTCTTGTCTTTCCTTTTGCCAAGATCCTGCTTCCCATCTTCAAAATGCTCCCTTGTCCTATGTCTGTCATTTACCATTGCTTCTTTCAATTCTTCATTTTCTCTGAATTTTTAAACTTACCCAGGAGATCCTTCTTTTCAGAGCTTGCCATAGAATATTCAGTATGAGGTGTGGGTTAAATCTTGTATTAAAAGAAAAAAAATCATCCCTCTTTATCTTCATGTGTTCCATGATGTTTTAATGTGTCAGCTCTGCAGTGGTTTTTTTGGTCTCTTATTGCATCACTAATTGCTTTGCTACACATTATGTGCATCATTAGCAGTTCTTACCTTAAATGTGTTTCAACTACCGTTATCCTTTCCAAGATTCCCTAGCTTATGTGAGTAAATAATTTTCCCAAGGTATCTTCCATGGTCTGTCCAACTGTTTCAAGGAACACGTGAGTTCTACATTAGTATCTTTACAGGTTTACTGGGATACAGTCTCACTGGATTATTGTCATTTACTTCTGCCTAAGAGAGGGTTTATTTGAATTGTAGTCACAGGACCTTTTTGGTAATGAATAAGTTTTTCATGTTTCTCATACTGTGTTTAATTAGTCTTCACCACAGTTACAACCTGCAGGTATTCATAAGCAATGCAGGTTTTTGTTTGTTGGTTTTTTGGGTTTTTTTAAACAGACAAAAAGTTTGACTATTTTAGAATAAAGCTTGTTGGATGGAATAGGAGAGGGAACAAATAAATTTCATTCCACATATAGTCCTCTTGCTCAGAAAGCATATTACCTACCTTAAATGATAATTCCTTTTTTAAAAAATTGTACTCTTACACATCTTGTACATTTCTTTAGGTTTCAGCGATTATTCAGTCTTGCTTCAGAATATTTATAAAAATGATCCTTCTAATGGTCCTTTGAAAGTATGCCACCATTAACTAATGTATTCCCTCTTCAAGTGTTTATTTCTGAACTAGACTGGCAGAGCTATCAGAATAATACCAGTTCATACAATACTAAGCTGAAAAATGTAAGTAAAGTTTGTGTCATAACATACAAAGGAGGTGTAATCCTTACTTCCTTTGAACGTGCAGGGTTTAAGTGCTTGCTTTTGCTGATAGTGATGATTGAATTGCTTGTTGAGTCCCAGCCACATCAATCATGTGGTAATAAACTTCTTGTATGGGGTTACTGTTAGGCTTATTTGTATTTCTGTAAAGCCTCAACTAAGAAAATGCTTGCCTTTGTGAAATGGAAGGATAAGAAAGTGTCTTCCTCTTTGAAAATAAGAGCTAAATTAGACAAAGAAGTTAAGGTAAGAAGCAAAAGTGGAAAAACCATTTATGTGGTTTTGTGAAGCAAGTTGCCTTTTTCATAGGAGCAATGTAGTGAAAACATTTTATTATTGATAGAAAGAAGGCCCCAAAAAGCATGTCTCAGTGAGTTAAAAAATCACAGATATCCTGCATTACCTTGTGTCCAGGGGAATATGGAGCCTAATGGGAGAGTCACCATGGCATGACAGGGCCTTTGCTCTGCTTTGCCCTCCTGGGCAGAGGAAGATCTCAGCAGTAGCACAGGACTGTGATACACTGTTCCATGTTAGACTCCAAATGGTCTAGTTCTTCCCTTGGCAATCTTCCTATGCCTAAAAGAAACAGTTTGTAGCATCCCTCTGTGTCTTTCTTGAGCCAACTTTTAGCTTTCCAAGAGTGGATCTGCTTCACTGGGCAGTGCTTTCAGGCAGGTGTCCTACTCAGGCGTCTTAAACTGGCCTTAGTGTACAGTGGAAGTGTGAAACATGCACAATTCAGGAATTGTCCTTAGAAATTTATCTGTGGGATTTTCACTTTCAGATATAAAAAGATATTTTACTTCCCCATAAATTTCTACAAATATGCTGTGTAACTGCAGTATTTTAATATTCCAGCTACAGAAGTGTAGTGTCTAGACACCACCATATGTATTTCAGTCAGGCACAGAAGTATTGCTGTCCTATTTCATTTCTTTGGCAACTGACATTCTACTGCTTTGCAAATTCACAGAGCAATGATTTTAATAGAAAAGCAAAATACTACATTGCACTAAAGATGAGAACTGGTTATAAATAAAAATTGTTACTATTACTTCCCCTGTATCAATTGTTCTTAATTTGCTTATGCCTCTTTAACTCTCTGAAACTTCTGTGAATAAATGAGATAACAAAGCATAATTATAAGTCAATTATGCTAAATTTTTGGTTGGAAGCTTGACCACTGGAATGCAAAGCTGTATGTTTTCACCTCCATACAAAAATATTTCTGAAATGAAACACTTGTTTCTGTCTCAGTGAAGCCAGAAACTGAAACTGGAAACTGAAGAATAAATGACAGAAATAAATGATGCCTTGTCAGGTTCTGAAAAAGGCTAATAAAACCTTGCAGCTGCCAAATCTGACTGAAACCAGTGGCCTGTGAATTGCAATATTCAAGGGAAAAAGTCAAAGATAATCCAGATGTTCCCAAGCAGAACACTTTGCAATACTTTTTCATCCATTTTCTTTCTGTCTGTATGGACTAAAAAATTGCATAACTGATATTTGGTTTAATGCATTCTCTGAAGGTCATTATTTGACCTTCAAGATAACTTAGTGTGCTTAGCACATTATTTCTGTCTGTACTCATTACTTTAAAGGTACTGTTTATCAGATACATACCATTTTGAATCATAGATTGTTCATGTGATGGAGGTTTCTTAGAAAGCTGCTTTTGACAGCCTGTTTATAGTCTTCCTGAAGCACCTCTCTTTTGGCAATGCATAAAGTGAATCTTGACAATCAAAAGGAGATTGTGCATAATTCTGGAACTGGCTACCTTTTACCATTTATTTTTGCTCATTATTTTCCTGCCTGATGAACTATTATAAGCAGGAGACTTGTGAATAAATCTTGATTTAAGTGTGCTTTAAAGAGCTAGTTGATATTTTGTTCATTGGTAGGTTTGAATATGTTTTGCAGTTGAGCCCATATTTCATTGTTCATTGTTAATCTGCTAAGTCACCTACTTAGTGGCAGCAAAATTAATAGTCATGTAAAAACATAAGCAAAAAGAGGCAAATGTGTATTTATGTGTTATAGATTACATAGCCATCATTCTCTTCTGAGAAAGAGGGAAAACAGGAGTCCAGTTTGGTTTTTACTAGATCAGGAGCCTGTATTACAAAAAAACCCCCAAAGCCAAAAAAGTGGATTACTACCCTTGACCTTTCCAGGTAATTAGAATCCTGCAGTCTGTTTAACTTGTAATTCAATATAAATTCATCATATGCTGTTGGATTGAGTCCAGACTTCTGCAACTTTGTAGAGCCTATGGAAAATTCCAGTGAAGAGGGAATATCAGATAACTCTGTTTCTGTAATTAAAAGATAGTAAAATAAAAGATAGCAAGAAGAATATTTTTGTTTTAGTAATGAGGCAGCAATGTCTTGTGTTCTACTTGCTTTTAACTAATTCTTTTCCCTCAGTAGATTTTGGTCTTGGTTTAAAGCAGCATAGCCTTGTTAGAATTAAGGTGCTTACACATTATATGAATAGATATATGGCTTTGATAATTCTAGAAGAGAGGTGGTTGAAGTTGTATGTTAACACTTTTGAATTAGATATTTACAGAAGAAAGAGTCCTCAGAGAAGAGGGAGAGGGAGAGTGGGAAAGGAGATTATGTTGTCTAGAAGTGAATCAGTTGCTACTGAAAAGGTGTCTGGAGAGCAAACTTGACAGGAACATACTCCTTCTTCCCTCTTTCCTCCAGTATTTCCCTAGGATGTTCTGTATCTTTCATTTTCACAGAAAAAAAGTCATTTTACCAGTGTTCCCTAGGGGCTCAGGAAAGGGACATTACTGGAAAACTGTCCAGTCTAGGACCTCTGATTGCTGTTTGTTATTGGTTGTTCAAGCTGGCAGTGATGAAATAACAAACAGAAATCTGAGGGCACTCAAAGTAGACTTCAGCACCTTGAGACATTTGGTTGAAGGATCAGGAGCACAGGTAGTGATTTTGTCAGTCCTTCCAGTAGCAAGGAATAATATTGATAAGAATAGGCAGATCCATGAGGTCAATGCATGGCTCTGAGGCTGGTGTAATTGGAAAAATTGGTAGTTTTTGACCATGGGATGATCTGTTCAACACCTGGTCTACTGTCACCTGAGGGGATGTACCTTTCTCAAAAGGGAGAAAGAGCTCTAGACAGGAGCTAGCAAGGACTTGTTGACTGAACTTTAGCTTGAAAGAGGGAAAAGGAAAATAGCAGGCTTGGTAGTGATGAGTAATGAGACAGTGTGCCAAAACTTGAGAAAATGAATAATCATAGGATCCCTCAATCTGCTTCATGAGATGTTGGCTACAAAGGACAACACCTGAAATGTTTCTAGACCAGTGCACACAGCAGAAGGAACAAACAGGAGCTCGAAGCTTAGGCCCAGTCCTAGAGATTTGGTGTCACTGGCGTAATTGAAACCTGGTGGGATGGGTCCTCTGACTGGAGTGCCCTGTTACACGCTCTTAGGGAGGAAAAGGCACATTGAAAGAGATGGGGATTGGGGTGGCACTGTATGTAATGGAAAGGCTAGAATGTATGGAGCTCACTGTTGGAAATGGCACAGTTGAGAGCCGCTGGAGGGACAAACAAATAATGCAGATGCCATCATGGGAGTCTGTTGTAGGCCTCCTAGCCAGGACAGAGATCTACAGGCTGAGGGGAGGCCCCACTCAGCATTGGCACAAGGGGTTGGGGAAGGGTAAGTACCAGTCTCTTCACTCTCACGACCAGTGACAGGACCAGAGAAAATGATACGAAGCTGAGTCAGGGGAGGTTTAAGTTGGATATCAGATTTTTCACCCAGAGGGTGATTGAGCATTGCAACAGGCTCCCCAGGGAGGAGGTCACAGCAGCAGGCCTGACAGAGTTCAAGAGCATCTGTACAATACTTTCAGGCATGTGATGTGATTCTTGGGGATGTCCTGTGTAGGGCCAGGAGCTGGACTCAATGATTGTGATGGGTCCCTTCCAACTCAGCATATTCTATGATTTGTATATAGTTAGAGTACCATGATTTAGCATTAGTTTCTTCTCTTGCCCAAGAAATTTTTACGTAATTGTGCTGAGTCCTAAGAAACTAAAGATGCTGCAAGTAGCTACTATCTTTTCCAGTTGTCTCATATGCTGTGATTTGGTATGTACAGTCTTAAGATACGGTTTATGCCTTGTTGTCTGTATAGTCATGGGAATGCCATGCCTACGGATCTGGTTTTGAGGATGCTCCATTGCCTTCGGAGTCCCCTAGATCTACTTAATTGGCAGACAATTTCATTAGACCTGGAGCTATTTTGCCCCAATCCCATGCTTCTGATATAGCTTCCAGTTTTGTTGTAAATCCTGTGTTCCTTCTGATCTCCTGATCTCTTGAGCCAATTGCTGCTGTAGTTGCTAACCATGGAGGCTTCATGTAACAGCATTCAGATTGGTGATATCTTTCCACTGACCTAAAAACCAACTTCAAAGGCCTGTCTCTGTATACATGGATGATTTTGTACTGATTCTCCACTTCTGCAAGTTTCTACAGTTTCCATCTTAACTTCACAGAGCTGATAACAATGCACTGCTTCCTGCTAAGTGGACTTTGGTGAAATATTTTAATGGAAGTCAGTTGAACTTCAGTAGACTTCAGTTGGAGACAGATGAGAGTGTTTAGGGTCTGAATTTTTCTTTCAGATCAGTGAACACCTCATTGATTTGAATGGGCCACAAACCAAGTGTATCAGGAAATCTTCTGAGCCCTTTTGAGAATTACCTGGTTATTTTTGGAGGATTACCCAAGGTGGAGAGTCCTGCTCTGGACTTTAAACTTGTACGAGAATTTATGAGGTATTAATTAGTGTCAAGTATTCATGTATTTTAATAAAACTAATTCTTTTTCTGTAAGCTTTTGTAAGGAAATCTTACTGGTATGTGTGGTTGAATTTGTCCTTTTTCTCTGGCTGTTGCAATTAGTGTTTTGAAATATGCCTGAAAAGTGTATTTTCATGTGAAAACTAGCTGTGTATAAACCTAGGAAACTGTCAACAGATCTATAGTCTCTTCAGTCTGCTAGAAGAATAGTCTGCAACATGTTTGTGGGGAGTGGTGATTGTCAGAGGCTGTACATGGTGACGGGTGTCATCTGCTAATTTCTCAGTAGAAACAATGTTGATGCAATGATCAGTTGCAGTTTGGTAATTGGAGGCAGTGTCATGATTTCTGTTGGTAAAATGTATGACTGTGTTTACTGAAGTAGTTTAAAAAAATAGTAGATGTGTTTTCGGTCTTTTTAAATTTTGTCATAAATGAAAATATTTGTTTTGTCATTACCAACAAATACCTATTATCAATGATCTGTAATTAGGTTCCCAGTTTAACGTAAAGGATGAGTCGTGCTCACTGGACTGCATCATTGGCCTTACTGTGGTAAAATGACCAATTTTGCCTCACCAGCTGTGACTTTGGAGGCAGTGACTTTGGAGGCAGTTTGAATGATGGGAACACATAAAGCTCTGCAGATTAAAATATTTCCAACGTACAGCTGTGTGTGTATCAGTCAGAATTCAGCAGCAGTTCTTGCTTGATAAGCTTGCTAATGCCTTCTTGTCCTTAGAAGGAACATTGTTCCCCTGTATTGGTGTCTTGTACAGTCTCCACCCTGCATTCTTTGCTGTAGCAAAACTCCCAGTGAAAAACAGCATTAGAATGGCCATGGAAAGCACTGAATACAAGGATAGAAAAACTACTCACAAGGGCAATGAATTTGCCTAAGGAAACGGAGCATGTAGTTCTGTGACTAATTATGAATTATAGAAAGAACTGAAGGAAAAAGACAAAGTTGGGAAATAAATGGTTGATTACTCATCTTGCATCAAAAGAGGACATTTTCAAAAGACAAACCCAATTATAGCTGCTTTCCCCAATACTATCCCTATCTACTCCTCACGATTTCCATCAAATGTAATAGAAAATAAGACTATATTGTGCTTCAGCTTCTTGTACATGTGCTGATGATTGAAAAGATGATTGAAAGATTGTATGCAGAGTGTTCTAATTTTATATGAAAAAAGTAGAGTAAGTTATGTCAGCAAGTTAACAAGAGGTAGCTTTTTAGTTTTTCTGTGTTTTGAGTGCTGCAGTAATAGCCAGGTGTTGGTGAAATGCACTGATGTTGTCTGGTGCAAGTACAAAGCCACAGAGCTCCATATAATGGGATTAACAGTCTGGAATCCAAAATGGCCCTAGTGTGATCCTTGAGCTGAAGTGGTCAGGCAAGTGTTATTTCTCTGTAGTTTAGCATCTGATGATGCATATGAGTTACTTTACCTTTTCTCTTTAATGAGATATGAATTAGGATATGAATTACAGGTATCTTAATGGATTATTAATTTCAAACTGCAAAAGACCAGGCGTGCTTATGAAAAAAGTTTAGAGTTACCTTTGCCTTTTCCTACTACCCTAGAACTTAGAATCTTCACTGCAGAAGTCTCCCTCTGGAGGTGCCATGGAAGCAGCGGTGTTTTCTGCTATCACCATGAAACAGTTTCTAGTGTCTTAGGCAAAGTGAAGGTAGGAAGGTGATGCTATTATGCCTCTTTCTGGAAATCATTTATTCACATGATGCTGGGAAAGGATAGACTGATTGTTTTACTTTGTAGTTAAGGTAATGTTTTTTACCAAGGGGAACCAAATAATTTGCAGATGTTAATCAATTAAGATTCTGGTTTGGTTTATCAACTCAATTTTGCAGACCGGGTACCTGAAACATCAATTTATCATGGTCTAATTGAATGGTTTTGCCACAAAAGCACTAAGAATAACATAGTATCTTTTATCAACAAATACAAAAGTATCAAGCTCAAGATAACATCTGTAGAGTTACTACCCTTGGTTGTGTTGATTTGGGTCAGCCAAAGAGAGTAGCTATCAGTGAGAGCTTAGTAGTTTAGTAATTTGTTAGACAAAACATGTTCTGTATGGTTAAAAAGATATCTTTCTCATTAATCATTAACCTGCAAATGACAAACTATATTTCCTGAATGACACGTACTCTGCTGATCTGTTCTTCCATTAGGAAATCCCACCTTTTTCCATCATAACATCTGCAACCAATGTAAAGTATCTCTGTGTCTTTTGTTCAGAAAGTTCCTTGTGAGATTGTTAACAAAGCCTCCAAACCATATGCTTTTTGTCAGCACCATTGTTACTATCTGGAAAACCTTTTGGAACATTATGAACAGAAAAGACAAAACTGCATATTTCATTAAGAGTAATTGAGCTTTTGAAAAAGCAAATTACTTTGCAATGAAATTCAAAACTTCACTGTAAATAGTCAGTAGACAATGCTAGTATAATTCTAAAAGAAAATAAACTGTACTTCACAGTATAATAGAAGCTGGTTGTTCATCAGAATCCAAAATGTCAGCTAGAGTACCATTCCTGCAATATAAAGACTGAAACGTACACTAACCCCAGCTGGCTGTTTCTTAAGATTGTTTGCAGTGGTCACATATGTGGGATGTCGGGACTGATAACCATTTTATAGACAAAGATATTTTTTAAGTTTACCTTTCTTTGATATAGGTTTCTTTTTTCCTAGAAGTATACCTAGAAATAGTCATGGGTTGGGGTTTTTTTATGCTTGTAAAAAAATCAGATTCTGTGCTGTACATGAACATATGAGCCTGTACATGAACATATGAGAAACAACCATGAAATGTTATTGTCATTGAAAATAACCAGTCATTTTTTTTTTTTCCTTAATAATAAATTTGCTAAGTAATACACATCTCAGACATTCTGGATTTCTTCACTTCATGAGGAAAAGTGTATTCCTTAGCCTTCTGAGGCAAAAGAGAAAGGTAATAAGATAGTAATTTCAGTAAACTTGTCATCCTGCAGTGTAATTTGATGGCTGCATTTGTTATGAAAAGATGCAGATGAACAAAATGGTCCATCTATTACAAAACCACGTTGCAATTTTTTTCAAACCAATTTGCTTGCATTTTTTAGAGTAATTGTTCAATGGAACTCATTTTTCAGTGAATATACATTAAAAACTCGTGACTGTTGAGCAAATCAGCACTGATTTATGTTGCTTATGCTGTTTTCCTTTTTGTTTTGTGATATGTTTCCAAGCAGTTTTATTCTATGGAATGCGGACACAGTATAAATGGTGTGATTTGTGATACAATCCAGAATATTATTGTGTGTTTCTGTTGTAAATAAGTCTTCAGTAATATGTGACCCTCAAATGCAGCAAAAGATAAATCATTAAGGTTTCATAAAACACCTCTATAAGTTTAATCTTAAAAAGTTAAATTAGGCTTCAGTACTTAGCAAATTTTAAGATGCAGAGGAAAGCTCTGGAGGATAACATAGTATAATATAATACAATACAATACAGTACAATATAATATAATATATATGATTTTATGAACAATTCGTGCTGTAAGTTGGTCCTCCTAAATTTGAGCCTTTTAAAATTTAGTTCACTTAATATGACCTATAGGTCTTGCTTTGTATGTTAGTGTAATTAAATTGTAACAGTAAAAATCAGGAAAGGAATTCTATGTCAACTACCATGAAACTTACCAGAGTTGAAAAATTATTTTTATGAAGACTGTCTTACTATTTAATATAAAATACTGTCTGCTAGATGTTAGTTTAAAAGTAGCATCTATTTTTAACAGTTTTAGACTTTACAGTGTCATTCAAACTGAATATAGATTAAAACCCAGACTGAAAATCCTACAGGTAGTTCTTATCTATGCTTTAAAAGTTTTGGTCAGAATAAGTGATCTTGGGCAAAGGGTTAAAGTGGTTTGATGGCTGGGTTAATATTGCATTTTCAGTCTGGGTGAATTGAAAGGGAAATGTTGGGAAGTACACTGTAAGCTCTACTGACTACCAGCTTCAAAGGTATTGACATAAAAGGAGAAGGACATGAAAAGAGAGCTGTCAGTGAATAAGCAACAGCAAGAAAAAACCAACAGGCGTCTTAAGGTGTCACATAGACAATTTGACTATTACTTCCTCAATTATCATTTTCTCCCTGGTGGAACCAGGAGCATCATTGATGACTATCTGTGAGATAACATTAGCATTTTAAAACTCAAATCTTTGTTTTTCAGAAACCCTCCACCTACTTTGCTACATCCTGAAAAATGGTGCAGAGGATTCAACCATTTCATTTCACAGTGAGTTTTTTTTTTCCTTTTAAAAACAGCTTATTCAGCAAGACCTGTGTGTGCCAATCTGAAAACAGAATTTTCTTACGGCGTTACTGCTTTTGCATGTTTTTGACTACAGTTTTCTTTTCATAGATTCTAGACCATGCTTCACTTTTTGAAAGCTTTACATCACAGTTTGATCTTCTTAAGTAATTTTCTTCATTTTGAGTGTCTCTTGATTTTGATGGACCTGGAACAGGTTTATAAAATAGAGCTGATTTCCTTGATGGTTTTCCATTGAAATTTCGTGTTGAGGAGAAAAAAGGATAGTGAAAATGACTACTAGTCAATTTAAAATAAGAATGTGAAAGACAAGAAAGGAAATAATTGCCTTTTTTCCACTTTAGTAAGGTTCAGTAGGTTGTATATATGTATTGGTACTAAATATATTTAATTGAGCACCAGTAGTACCAAGAGTATGATGAATGCAGCTGTCACCAAACTAAAATAGGCTTTTGCTTTATCTTTTTACAGTGACACTAGGAAATCACAGTTTAGTAGTTGCTAGCATTGTATTCAAAAATCTTACTTCAACTTTTATGAGTGATTTTTAGTATTCTTCAGTATTTCGTTGGAACCGATTACAGCCCAAATTGTGTAATGTGGGGAATGCTATTATAACACCACTTGTCAGTACTGACTTTTCAAGATAGGTTTGTAACTATGCACGTCTGTATTTTGAATCTGCTCTGTTCCTTGGTGGATCTAGTTAATTGTAGAGTACAATATCCCTACCTGATACTTTTTTCAAGTAATTGTGTACTAATGTCTTTCTATTTTAGAAGTTAAAAATAAAAACACTTATTCAAATTTTCTTAGTAATCTGAAAAATACTGTTATTTACTATGCACTCTTTAACCAGACAGGAAGATGAGATACAGTGTAATGTCTGACCTACAGAGGAAGGACATTATTATTATTATTGCTGCGATGTAACTCAGAATCTCTTCAGTGTAAGTAGCAGAAGTACTTACAGATTGAGTACAGATTACAGTAGAGCAGATTGATCCAAGTTCTGGTTCTCCATAATGCATCTCCTTGTTTACACAACAGGGTACATTGGTATCTATGGCAGATTCAGTGTTGATGTACAAGGGTCACCAAGTGGTGGCTGAATTTCATTCTGTTATAAAAAAACATTGGTTGCATTGTATTTAAAGGCTGTAGTCTTTATTCTGGGGGACCAGCACTAGTGGATTATATTCCACTTGTGCTTTAGAAAGTCACTGCACCTGGTAAATAATATTACATTCCTGTCTCAGGAGCATTGTGCATTAACCTTCAGCATTGTTATATAAGTTTTTCTTTCTTGGTAACTTCCCTTTTAGAAGTCCCTGCTGAGCTTGAGAACAATACAAAAACTCAGCTAAACATTTCTTAGCATTTATTCAGTCCTTTAGTTTAGCGTGCACTCTTCATAAAACATGTCAGATATTAATCCTTTACAGCTAAACTTGTTTTTAATCTTGTCCTTTGAGTTTCTTATATATTTAAATTGTATCTCTCTAATCATATGGTTTATTATTAATTACTTCCTCATCATTAACTTCTGCAAGTTCTCAAATCTTGCTTTTCATTTTTACAGTGATGTGCAAAATGAAGTAAGGAAATATGCTCATACATGGTTCTCTTAACATGGAGAAATGCAACAATTGTAATAAATACTCTATGTTACAGCTGCCTTTAAGAGAATACTGAAATTGAATTCTCTCTGACATTGTTGTATTCTTGGGCATGTGTTAGTAAAGTTATGATACAGAGGTTACAAGATGTTTTTGTGGAGATTTACATTAGTGGATTTTCTAGAAAAATTTAGTTAATGAAACATTGGATCATACAACTGCAAACCTTTTAGCCATTACTGATAATTGGCTCATTTATATGCATTAGTAATGCATTTGTTGATGCCCACCTTGTGACAGCCTAGTTATGATAAATTAAAAGCAGTGATTGTATAAATTCCATACTGCCTTTTAACCGGGTGTTAGGACCTTGCCTGATGTTTCTGTCACCCTTGTGATGAGTGGTTAGCTTTTGAATAATTTCATTATCTACCTCCTTTTTGATGCTAGCATCATTTGCATAACAAGCTTATCTATTCAAGTTGCTGGCCAGACCTGTGTACTGACCAAAACTGAGCATGTTGCTTTGGCTAAGCTTTTGATTTCAGTTTGTTTTATGCAATAATTTTGTTTATGCCAAGATTGCAAATCCGGGTCACTGTAGCTTTTTTTCACCCCATTTTGCCATCCCTTGAAATGCCATTGTCTCGAGAGGCATTTTTTTATAAGTGGTCTCTAACATATTACTGTGATTTACAACATGCCTGAACTGGAAGTTTCATTGTTGGTAAATCTTTAAGCTGCTAAAACAGTGATCATATATTTTTTCAGGAATGAAGTCTATATTTTTACTTATAATGCTATTGCCTCAAGAGATGAAGACTTTGCAGCAGCGTTTTAGTCAGATGCAATGTTTACAAAATCTGAACAGAGAGTGTCAAGATGGTTTTTAGCTTGGTGAATCTATGTTTCTATTCCCAGCTCTGCTGACCTTGATTTGAGATGAAGACTGTAATGTATTGTTCTCATAAGAATTTTTACAATGAAGGTAGTGAGTCTGAGTTAGATATTTTGTTTTTAAGAAATGCAGAGAAGACACAATTTGAGCTCTCATCTCTGGCAACAGCCTGATTTTGTATTTGGTATCTACTAAGATACAGGCAGCACATACATACTTCATTGACAGGTCAATAAAGTTCTATGTCTGTGTATTTATCTGTACTGCTGTGATTGTGTATGAAAAATATGGCTCTCCAGATGTAATGTGAGAAATAATTAATTACCTTTATTTTATCTACGTATCAATAGTATTTTTACTGTTTCTGTAAGACCATGTAAACTACCACAGCAGTGACAAATAATTTTCTTGCCACTTTAAAGCTTGACTGATATTGAGGGATAAATAGGAGAGTAAATATATTCTTGTAGCAGAGGAAAGTAATAACTTTTATTTACATTACATCACAAAATGGTAATTTAAATTCAGATTAGTGGTGGTATCTCCTGAGACAGACATTCTGCTTTTAAATTTATTTAACCAATGATTAGCTATTACAGTTCTTTGTGTTAATTAGTCATTCTTGAACTGGAGGGAATTAAAGAATTAAGAAATTCAGGAAGTAATAAAGTCAAAATGTGAACTTAAGGATTTATGGTCACATTTATCATCAGAATGTAACTTTTACCAATGACATTACAAACACAGTACAAAGATAATTTTTTTATCCTGATAAACTCACTTTTTTGTACTCAATTTAGATGCGACTTAGCAAGCTGAATTTCATATTGATGAGTCTACATTCAGAGCTATTCAGTTAATAGATCATCTAGATTATATAGGCTTTGAGTTGTCCATTTATATTTAACTTCTCTGAATGCAGAGAAAGTTTTTTCACAATCTAAGCAATTGTTTTGTGACATTCTGTTCATGTTACATGAAGAACATTGTACTGTTTCTTTCATTGAGAACATGGTATGCATTTGACATAACTTACTAATTTCATGGTGTCTGGGGAGGCAGAGGTTTGCAAATGTCAGAAAGATACAGATTGCAGTGTGTGAGGTTATCACCAAATCTGAACATTTTTCACATTTCATTCATTGATGGAGACTCTCAGAATCTGCCTACAGATGAACTTGAAATGCAAAATTATAATACCTGATGAAAGATCTCTGCCACTTTTGAACATTGCATGAAACGTATGTATTTATACAGAGGAATGGACATACATATTAAATACAGTTATCTTCAACTTTCTAATGAGTTGTTGTAACAAAAATCCTGCCTCAAATCAGCTGCATACTGTAGTGTCAAAGTGGGATAGGTACCTGAGGGAGAATATCTGGTACACATGCAAAACATACTGTTTCTAATAAAAAACTTCAGTTGTGCAAGGTTCTGAAGAGTTTTTGTTTTTCTGGGCCTTCAAGGGCAGACCAAAGAAACAGAGCAGACCAATTCCTGGTGAAAGGCTATTCATCAACTTCATCATACAATAAATAAATGTATTTGGTGGGTTTGAGATGCTCCTGGAGTTATTCTGATTGTATTTCTGTTACTGGTAAAATTTCAAAGATTTCAACTGTCAGACCCATGCTAAAGAGCTGCAAGAGGTGCCACTCCATAGAGTTTCTGTTGTTTGTTCTCTAAACCATGTATATGAGTCAAAATAAATTGTGATGCTAACCCAGCCCAAATAAGGCTGGGAAACCTGTTCCAAATTTTGAAGATTTAGAAGAGGTAAAGGTACTTACTACACCTAGTTTTACAATTTCAGTGTGATAGAATCTTAGTTATGTTTCAGATGTGTGCTCTAAATTATACTACATGGTTCTTGATGTTGAACATTAAACTGAAAGAAGATTTATTAAGAAAATAGGTGATGGTGACATTTCAGTGTTTGAGTATTTGTCTCATTCTTAGGGGGGATTAGTAATTACACCATTTGCTACCAAAAGGCAGATCAATAATGTTATAAATGTGTTCTGACCCTCAAAATTTATACCATGCATGTGATGATTGAGTTCTTTGTTGTAAATTCAGTCTTTCATCCTGATATCTGATTGTAGCAGAATGAGCAGTAAAATCCTTATTATTTATCATGGGATGCTGTGCAAGACAGGAGACCTATTTAACCTCCATACGTATCCCTAGTGCCCAGCATTTACTTTTTGCAAAGGGACAGCTATATATAGTCCTGAAGATAAGGTTATTTCTGTCCTATGAGTCCTGCTGAATTAGGACTGAAAACAGAAATGCTTTTGGCAAAGCTGTCACAGTTTTTTAGTTCACGTCTGCAAATTAGTGACTTCCAGCAGTGGGGGCTGGGCAGACCTGCAAGTGGAAAGCAGGGAAGTGTCAGAGAAGCAGGCACATTCCTGCATCTTATTACAGATGTGGTTCATGAAATGTCTTCTCCACCTCGTGTCTGCATGTACATGTGGTACAGAGATAGAAGGAACACTCAGTTACTAGGCATTTTAACCAGCTAAAAAAATCTCAGAGATCGTTATTTTTCCTTCCCTGACTGGAAAGTTTCTGACCTAATGTCCTAGATGATCCTGCTTGTCAGTGCCTGTCCTTCCATTTCTCTAAGCAGGGGGAGTCAACCCATTTGAGGTCACAGTCTTGATTTCATTAATCTTGCATCATGAAGCAACCTTGTGATGTAAGTAATCAGGTAAGTATGCAGATAAAAAAAAAGGCTCAGGCTCAGAACCTAGAGACCTCATTCTCCCTGCTTAGGAGAGAATGCTCTTTCCTTTCAAGAGGATATGACCTTACTCTTCTTCCTCTGGGAAATTTCCACTCTAGAACTTCAGCTGAGCCACTCTAGAACATCTCTGGTTTTGGGAACAGTCTTGTAACTGTATTTTTTGGGACTGGGATGAGAGGACCTTAGCACCTCAGGATGACCTGGAGTCTGTTTCAAGACCCTGGAAAGCTCTTTTATTCTAATAGCAGAGTCCTGGAAACATTCCTCACTGCTAGACTGCAGGTACTTGTGCAAGGAGTGAAATATGTGGAAGGCAGGGGACAATGGTCTAGAGCTGTGAGAGGAGCAGGTAGTGGGGAAAGCACCCTGATGAGGCAGGGAATGGCTGGGAGATAGGGACCAGAGGAGTGCCAATGAGGACTTTAGCTAACAGATAACACTTGAACTTTATATCACTGTCACCCAGAGGCTGTTGTGTGAATCCCTCAGCTCTAATAAAGTCTGATACACTGTCATAATTTCTTCCAAATATTAATCTATGTATCTTCTGTGCATGTAGGTATTAAATATTTGCTTGATGTCTGGTTGGGTGTTTGGGTTATGAGACAAAATGAGTTCCAGCAATATACTTCTAGCAGATAAGAAATCATCAGAAAATGTAGCATTTACAAAATGTAATTGAAAAAACCAAAATTCTGCCAATAAATCATAATGTAACTAAGCTATGAGAGTTGCAGCTGCTTGATTTCTTCCTTTTAAAAAAAGTACTTGAGGTCAAATAGATCATAATAAATGTAATGAAAGAGAATTTCTGAAAGAAAGAGCTGCTGCTGCTCTACTTAGGTTTGGCTGCAATAGTGAGTGACGTTAGTAATTATTTTTCTATTTCTGAGCACACAGGAGACTTAGACCACCACTGCAGCTCTTACAAAATCTGTTTCTTTCCATTTATTCATTAGTAAATAGTAGCTCATGAATGCTGATAAATATCTCTCCTTTTGAGCCATCTGATTCGCTGCTTGTGAAATGGCTATTTATGTTGTGAGACCTAGCAATTCCAACAATGTTATCATCCGAGTGCAAGCAGCCAGTGAATTTTTAGAGGCTGTCTCAGATGGGCCTGTGGATGGGAGGCTGCCCTTATGCTCTGCTAATCAGTGCTTCATCTTTGCTTGTAATTGTGGCAGAATGGAAATGGTGCTTAGGAGCCTGGCTGTGAGATTGCTGCAAATGGCTGCAACCTATGTTTAATGTAGTGACTCTAATGAATTCTGAAAATTAATTTTCAGCTAAGAAATCATGATGGAAGATACTAGAATTTCCAATTAGGTAATGGATTGACTTTTGTCAAGGCAAACATACAATTTTTATTTATTTTTCAATCTCTACTTATTTTGCCTTTCTGTTACTTTAGATCCAAAAAATAGCAGACTAAATGTGATACTTTCATCATACATTATTTGAAACCCATTTTGTAGTAGATTTGCTAGTCAATTTGCTCAGTTCAAACTAATGCACCATCTTTTTCTTTTTTTCTTTTTTTCTTTTTTTCTTTTTTCTTTTTTTTCTTTTTTCTTTTTTTTTTAATTTTCACAAGCCAAACAATTTGGCTGAATTTGCAGGTGCAGCACATTTACTGGTTTTATGAATAATTGCTATATGGTTGATGTTTGACAGTGCCTGAGCTAACTGTCCAAATGGGTCTTAAATGAATGCTCAGGTGAGAAGCTGAAAATGTTTTTGTTTTCTTTTTTCCTCAGAAACAAATCCTTCATTAGTAGGGCTTTTTAATGTTGTTTTTCACTTGTACAATGCATACCCTGGTTTCAGAATATTTTGTGATGATTGAAATTGTAAAAGCTGTTTTGTTACTGTACTCTTTCAGATGTTAACATTATTGATTTTTGTTTATTACTTCTTGATTTCTTTTTTTCTGGTATATATGGTAGATACATTTTCTCACTGAATTTACTGGCAACTTTGAACTCAAACACTCATATAATTAACTTTTCCACACATTTTAATTCTATGTCAGAGTGCAGGTCAGTAAAAACTTTATGATAATTCTCACCTTTGTGCAGGCTTTAGCATTGGAACAGCTGACTTTTTTTGATTTTTTTTTTCTGAGGAGCATTATAGTACCAGAAGTGCTTCCAGTAGGATGATGATGACACCTTATTGAACACCTGCAGTGACACTGACAGTCTGATGCATCATTTTTCATTAGCACTTAGGTGGTGGCCCAAGAATTTTTATTTTACAGATGATGTTGACTAAGAACAGCAGCAGCAGCAGGCATTCATGTTGCACTAAAAACAACACAGTTGAACTGACAGTGTGTAGAAACAGCATATTAATAGGCTTTTTCTACATGGAGAGGAATAAGGACAAAGGAGTACGCACTGAGAAACATAAAGGCTATGTTTTCAGTGTCACATGACAGCTCTCCATCCTACATTCCATCACAGCAAGCCTGGTGAGACATCAAATTGGCACTGAATAGCTGAGTACAGACTGAGCCCTCAGTACCTACAGTGACTAAGCTGCAAGCTGTTTACTGCATTTGAAACATAGTAAGGAGTAATTTCCAGAAGTGACTGTGTCAAAACTTCTGCTGTTCAGAAGCAAAGGAGAGTGTGCCTTACACACTTCAGTTCCCTATGGCCTACCTGGTCTTTCTGCTGCTGTGTTTTTAAAGTGCTAGAAACTTGTCATTTGACTTGGTGGATTCAACCGACTCTGCTGGAAATGTCCTGTCAGTCTCTTCCCTGAAGCTGAAGTACTCACACACAGAGTTACAGACATGAATTTAAGCAGCTCTCCCTCACCCCAGCACAGCTGTTAGTTACTAGCTCTCTGCTTTGTTATGTCATCACGTTAACCATCTGAAAGAACTCATCTTCCGATGCAGGCACAAACTTGGCACAATAGGAGACGTGCTCTGTCTGAGCTTGGAACAGAGTTTGATCACAGAATCATGTTGATGTGTCATTAACTTAGTCATCCTGTGATTTAACAAAGTTTTGGTTGTGTTTCAAGTGAAATCCTATGTGAACACAGACTGCAGCAATATCCTACTACCAGAGAATGAAGGCTGCATTTAGATGAAACAATAGATAAACATGATTGTTGAAACGTGAAGCATGCGCACAAAGTGAATAGTTATTGAGGGATTGGCAGGATTATGCAACAGAAGCAAAGATAATCCTAAAGATCTCCAAGATCACCTCCTTCACAGAACCTACCTGTGCTCATTAAAACATCCTCCAGACCTGAAAAGCTCACATTTCAGGCATGCAAGAGAGAAGCTAAGAACTTTTTTCTTCAAAATGTCTCTTCTTGTTGGGCTTCCACAATGAGTGCAGTATCGGGACATTTAGATGTCACCTAGGGGCCACGTATATAGGAAAACTCTCGTGCAACTTCCATATCCTGTCTATAGAGTGTCCCTGTGGGTGCATTGTTCAGAGCTCAGAGAATTCATATTAATAACTGCATGCCACTAGGTCAAAGGTTTGCATGTTCTTCGCACTTTTGATAAACACAAGATATCCTGTCTGGAACTGTATAATTTTTTTAAGAGAATCCGTTTAAACTCTAATGTTATTATCTGAAAACCCTTTTGTGATAGGACAAGAGATAATGGCTTTAAACAAAAAGACAGTAGATTCAGACTAGATATCAGAAGGACATGTTTTAGGCTGAGGTGAAACACTGACAGAGGTCGGTAGGTGCCCCATCCCTGGAAACAGTCAAGGTCAAACTGTGGGTTCTGACCAACTTGATATAGCTGATGTCCCTGTGTATTGCAGAGAATTTGGACTAGATGACCTTCAGTGATCCCTTCCAACACACACTATCCATGATCCTATGACGTAGATTCACTTGGATTCAGTTATAGTACTGAAAAACTCCAGATGAAACCAAATTTAACAAGAACATCTGTATATTAACAGTAAAATATAAATACTGTAAAGTGGAATTCTTGATAGAATGGTAAAAACCATGAGTGCATGAGCTTTTCAGCCTAAAATCTCCACTTCAGATACTTGCCATCAATCTGTGAATTTGTATAATGTGTAGTACTTGTTATTTTGTTCTCTTTTCCTCTGTCTTCCTGATTAATGTTGTCTTTCTTTTCAAATGCTTTTTTCCTTTTTCTCAGGAAACATGAATTTAAACAGGATTGGCATGGACCATATTGTCTGTGTGGGTGTATTGACTTTTAAAACTCCCAGATTGCAAAAAAGAAAAGGGGTAGGGGAGATTGTCAGAACCTGTTCAAAGGTAATGATGGATCTTTTCATGGAGGGGAAGGACTGGTATTTATAGCCTTGCACTCAGAGGGATGGAGATAAAGCAGGTTGTGTTGCTTTAGTGTTTCTATCAGTAGACTACTGCTCTAGCCTATAGCAGAATAGTTCCAAAACACATTTTACAGACTTTTTTTCTGGACTAGATGTAAGAAGAGATTAGCAAAATGGTTTTTGGAAACTTAAAGTATTAAAGTTATGTGCGAAGATATTTCAGGATCATTTTAAGACCAGACTTTAGTCTTCAGTAAAGTCTTTGAGGTGAGGCTAAACTTTATTAACTTGCTAATGTGTTTGGTAGTATTTGAAATCAATTAATGTGTATGGTTTTTTGTAATGTAGTTTAAATTTTGTACGTTGTTACTTTTATTACTAGAATATAAATTCTAAAAGGTACTACAGTTTCTTTGAACTTTTGGCTAAAATGATAATCTTTATTTGTGATATTTAGCCCTGGAAGGGAAGTACTTTAGGTACTTATTCATCAAATAAGAAAGGAAATTGTGAAGTATGTAGTATGAATGCATCTCATCAAATAAATTCATCTTGAGCTATAATTTGCTAAAATTATAGATACTAGAAGCAAGGTATATGCTGAATTGCAGCACTTCTTTTTCACATTCTCAAATAATGTCATTTTTATTATTATTTGAGCAAGATTAATAGAATGATTTAATATTATTAATTAGAGGATACTTGAAAGCAGTCTTATCCTGTTGGATCATTCTTCTGCTTGAACAGTATTATTTTAGCGTTATTATGCCAAAAATAATTCAACTTGAATGATGGCTTTGCCAAACTTGAATCTCTATTATATAAATTAGCATGGTACTTTATTTTATGCTGATTTAATAGGACGTATTTCTTTACTCATTACTGGTTCACCTGTTCCTATCACAGAAAGAACTTTGGTACCCTGGCTAGCATTTATTTCTGACTGATTCCTTTCTCTTCCAGACTGAATTGTGCAGGTTTGCAGAATTTTCTATAATTCTTTTGCTAACACTCATCATTGTGATATAGAATATCTACCCATAACATTCATTTTAAAAACAAAGGTCTATATCAAATCATTCTGATTAGTGTTGTACCACAGGTTTCAGTTGTGATTTTCAGTAGGCTGTATCCTACAGTTCGTAGTCAAACTCTCATCAGAGAATAGGTAGGAAATTAAAGTGAATGAAGTGTTGTCTATTCATCTTAATTTTTATGTATATTAACCATATGTATATTAACTCTTAAGGATACAATGTCATTTTTTTCCTTTAATCTATTTATGGTTTAAAAGAGAGATTAAATAAGCTCAAATCTGTTGTCTTTATATTAATATACTTGTAGAGTGCATTCACTTAGCTAAGTATTTTATGCCAGATTTATTGCAGTATGGAAGAGTCTTGTTACATATTGAGGAACTCAAATGTGTGGAAAAAGAAAACAGAGTAACAGCCACACAGCAAGCTGACTCAATTCATGCTGTAATCGTAGAACATCATTGTCTGAGACCCCTATTTCTCTGTCACAGGTGTCTAATCAAAGATTTTGAAAAGCGCCCTTCGGTCACCCATCTTTTGGAACATCCGTTTATTAAACAAGTACATGGTAAAGATATGTCTCTGCAAAAACAGCTGGCTGAGCTCATCCAAGAACAACAGCAGCTAGGCTCCACAGCCAAAACAAGGTACTGTACAAGATACTGGATGTAGCAACATCTATGCTAAGGCCCTCCTTCCCCACACTTATACTGGAAGCACAAATTGAAACTTTGAATGTGACTTTTACTGTTTCAAATGATCGTATTAATTCATTGACTGGCAATATTATTAGCAACAAGTGCTGCTTGCCATGTGAATGTAAGAGTCGTGTTTTCCCTTCGATATTTTTAAAGCTAGTTTCATCAGCTGTAATACAACCTTCTTTGCCTTTCTTTCTCCCACTGAACTCGGTTCTATACTTGTTTTCATTTGGCTCAGTCAGAAAGATATTGATAATACCAGAATGTCCTGATTTGTGGAAATAAATGTGGCAAGAAACATTATATCATAATTTGCATTATATCATACTTTGGTAACAGATCTTTAAAAATACAGCTGTGAACATTCAAATGACTACTAGAGAAAGTTAAGAACAGAAAATTTTGAAGTTTACTGTTTGATTAAATCCTATTAGTAAGAGGGCTGTTCAGTACTGAAAGTAGTTGTTTTGCCTATAGTTTAATATTAACTTCTATTTTTTCATTAAGCTCAGTAATTAAATTTAAAATGTGCTTAAAAAGCAATGCACTTCTATCAGCAGAAGTGGCATCTTCTGAAGCTGATTGTAAATATGTCTTAGTTTAGTTGTTGTCCAGAGGGTGGCAGAATTTCACTGTTTCAAAAGAGAATTAAATGCAAATGAACACACTGTCCCAAGCTCAGCAATCATTCTGTAATATGAAATTCTAGAGTTAGATAAGCTCTGGCCCATTATTATAAGTAACCACGTACTACTGTTGATGAAATAAATTAGATGTTATGATTCATAAGTCATGAACACGTATATACTTGCATCCCATAGAACTCTGTGGCTTAAATGCTAAA
The DNA here is from genome assembly GCA_013399915.1 of Illadopsis cleaveri. Taxonomy (NCBI): domain Eukaryota; kingdom Metazoa; phylum Chordata; class Aves; order Passeriformes; family Timaliidae; genus Illadopsis; species Illadopsis cleaveri. The sequence continues at coordinate 501,380 of VXBB01006418.1, forward strand.
GGCCCAAACAAAAATGTACAAGTTAAAATAAAGGAATGGTTGTTAAGTACAGTTTCAAGGTGAATCTGACTTCTCTGGGTGTTTTTTGCTTGTTTGCTTTGTGGGGTGTGTGCCTTTTTTCTTGTTGGTTTCTTTGTTTGTTTTCTGGGAAAACATATCTGGAAATGCTCACTGTGGGTGGGAGTTATGCCAGCATTACAGTAGAAGTTACTGCTTTATCTAGTTTCCTAAGATTCCTTCCCCATATAGCCCCTCACAGATCACGTTGCCTACAGCTATGGCATGGCTGGCCCAAGAGGTATAAGAATTTTTCCAGCTGTTGACCTGGTTGCACATATAGACAGAGTGGAATGATCCTTGTGCTAAGAGGAGCTCTGAAATGGATTTGTCATGGTATTCCAATACATTCTTCTGGGATTGAGCTCCGTAATGTGGAGTGACAAAGAACCGAGACCACGACAGCATTTCTTTCCTCAAGCCTTTTCATGTATTAACTGGGTGTGCTGTGACAGACAAGCTTGTGCACCTTAGACATGACTCGACTGTAAGAAGGATTTTGCTTCCCAGCACCCTAGTATGAATCAGTGCTCATTTGAGGGAGTTTAACTTCTTGTCTGTCCTGTCACCACCTAACCAAGCTTAAATGTTTTATTTTCGAACAAAAAACTTTCTGATTGTTTTAGCGTTGTACTGTGGTATCCTCCTTCTGTGAAGCACCAGCTCACTGTGATCAGGGTTGAGAGCATGCTCAGTGAGGAAAAAAATCTACTTACCGTTTACCTCTGAAATTTACAACATATTGTTCAGAATAATATTCTAAAGATTTTAAACTTGATCAAATTGGTACAAACTTTAATGAGATAGCAAAAGTACATCCCTGCAAAATATTAAGTCTGTGGGCCAGACAGTTAATACTGGACTAGAAACATAAGATTATTACAAAAACACAAACCACCAAGAGCATCTAATTATAATTTTCCCCAGAGGATTGACATAGCCTCATAACAGTAAAAAAACTTGGCTCTGTAATAGGGATATTGTACCCTCTAGAAAAATTGTTACCAATTAAAAGCCTTTAAAACCTCTGTAATGCATCTACAACATAATTTTCAATACAAAATTTGACATGCAGAAGAACATATGACCAGATGGTACTGTAAAAAATTTACTGGCATTCATTTATACTGATCTGTAGAAGTCATCTGAATGTATGGTCACCACTTCAAAGTAAATAAGGCCAATTCAAATCCATGTTAGGTAAAACGTTTCTATTACAACATTGAATATAGTGCATGCTTTTTCTGTTTATTGATGTGCCCATGACAGGCACAATGAAATGTACATGAATTTCCTGGTGTTCAGAAGTAAAGAAAAATAGACACCCATTTTTAGGAGTAGAGCAACACTACAAATCAATTATTTAAAAGATAAGTAAGAGAAAATGTTCTCAGAGCACAGGCTGAAAATTTCCAGAAGCTGGTAAATCATCAGTATGCTTGTGTTAACAGCACTTCTTCTTTGAGGGAGCCCAGGGAGTCACTGGTGTTGACAGCTGATCAGGAGGTGTCTGTGTTTTGTCTCATATGTGCTTTGGATTTGTGTCTTTTGATTCTGTACTGACTCAGCGCCTGTGGGGTTTTAAATAGGATTCTCTTCGCAGTGGAGCCATGCCAGTTTTGCTTATTTTGGTACATCAGGTCATTGTGCCTGAGAGCAAGCCTCTAGACTTGACAGTCAGTACTAGTGACTTAGAGCGTGTGAAGGAGAGACATGGAGAGCTGATCTAGCAGTGCACTGCTAGTGAAAAGGAGAGAACTGACTTCTTTCTCTCATTTTCCTGCAGCTCCCAGGAACAAACTCATGGTGTTGTTTTTATTGCTGTTTCAGGGATTGTCAAAAACCTGAGCCTGAACTTCTACAGTGAGAGAAAAAAACTAAGCCAGCAGAAACACAGATAACTTTCTACTCTGTTAGTGATTGCAGAGTGGTGCCTCAGGTGATACAGCCGAAGTGAAGGAGGGAATGCTTCACATGACCAGGAATAAGCCGTAGAGTGGTAGAAAGAAACAGGCTGGCCCCTTTTGGTAGGATCATCTGGGTTGGCCTCTGGAGTCGCAGACTGAAACATCACCCTATTTTAGTTTCTTTCATTCTTCTTTTGTCAGCTTCTTTGTGTGCAGTGTAGCTAGGCTTAACTTCAGTACATTTCATCAGACCTCTGAACTGAAGGGCTCTTTATTGACCTTAAGTTCAAAGAAGTCTGATTGCTTGTCAGTAAAATACCAAGAATGTTTAGGCACCTGCTGAATTTAATGCAAAAACATACTAGAGGTTTGTGTTCTGTTCCTCATTCTCACTCTGATTTGCTGTGTAATCTCTGTTCTATCACTTGCCCTCAATATTTCTCTGTTCCTTTCACTTATGAAATGGCTATTAATAGTTTTACTTAATATATTATGCCTATGAAAAAGAGATAGCAGTTTGCTGAGGCAAGAACTTCATCTTGCTTTATAAAGCTGCACTGTATTGTACTGTTAGGTCACTGTAAACCTGGTAATGAAGAGAAACATGTATAATACCTGGAGATCTAACCATTTTTGTTTTCATTCTTCCTGCCCTAGAGTCTGGGGAATGCTTTGGGAAGGCTCTAGATAAGATATGTTACAAATTATGGCTATTAATAATTCTCACTTAACAATAAACATTTTCTTTGTGGAGATTATATTTTTGTTAAATAATGTTTGAGTGTGTTTGATAATCCATTAAGGGAGGTTATGAGAGAGCTGCTCACTTTTCAAATACACCTTTTGATCTCTTGAGCTTATTCATGTAGTTGGTTGCTTTTTTGATTCATAGTACGAGATTCCAACATACAGGCTGATAACCAGCCTGCTTAAGGAGAAAGTCAGAAGAGATTTAGTGTGTTTCCTAATATTGCTAAATTTTAAATGACCCCTCATGCTGTCTACACTGGCAAAATGCACTGCAAAAGGTGGGTATGTTCTCTGGTGTTTGTTTATATACATCAAATATTATCCCTGTATTTTTGTCCTTGTCGGGACTTTATCTCAAGCTGGCAAAGCTGGCAGCTGCTTCAGTGTTGAAAAAGTTGAAAAACAGATGTAAAAACTTTCAAAGTCTTTTAAGCTAGGAATTATATGAAGTTCCATAAGTAATGTGTAAAAATACAACAGAACTTGTCATGGAGACATTTGAAAGGGGAAACTCATTTGAAACTCTGGTATTCTGTCTGTTGTCCCAGCCCTTCCTTGCATAAATTACGATGATAAAATCTTGCATCCTTTAGGAAGACTTTCTCAAAAAAAAGTAAACTTTCCATTTTATTCCATTAAAATAAACAAAAAAAATTTCAAGGCTTGTGAGTAGAACAAATGGAAAACTGTAGAATTTTAAATCTTTTAACTGTAGCCTTGAAAAGTACTGTCCATCTGCAGAAGGGACTGAAATCAAAATGTTCTGGTTTTTTTCTTTTCCCATTTGAATGTACAACAATTAAGAAATTATCTGCTTTGCTCAGTCTTAAAGTAACGGATTTCTCTATCCAGAATAGCATGTAGGAGAAAACTAAAAAAGAAATGTCATAACAGCACATGAGATGAAGAAATTCAAATGTAGTAACAGATCTATGAGTTGCCTTTTTACTGTGATGGTGAAGCACGACATCAAGGAGGAAAAAAGCTGATTAAAATCTTAGACCTAGAGACAGGGAAGAAGAGTCTTCACAGAATACATTTTGAAATTTTTGCTCTTGGTCATATTCTTGGAAGCTTTCCTCCAAAATTTTAGATATTGTGGGTTTCTGTGTGGCATTTGCCTGTTCCTTCAGAGGAGATAATGTGAAGCACGTGCATGAATTGCAGTAGATAAATTTATATTAATTTTAAAGTAACAAAAATATTTTATAATCACCAGTTGACATCTACATTTATTTAGTTAGCTCTGTTTATCAAATGTCATTGGAGGTGAAATTGAGAAAAAAGAGGATCGTCTGTATTTCCTCAATAACTTAATAACTCCCAATGTAAATGTTATGTAATGATTGTATGTTTGAAAGTTAATGTTGATAAAGCACTGAATAGTTTGGGTTTTATGGTTCAAAGTGGCAGCTTCCCACTTATCAGCAGGTTTGAAGAGGCCAGCTCCAGACATGGCTTATTCTTCTCTTGGATGTTTTCCTACAGAATAGGTATCTTATGCTCCTGTCAGTAAATAGACTTCTTCATAGGAATCAGAAAAGGTCTACTAACCTCTGGTTTCAGTTCTTAAAAGAATGAAAAAAACTTCAGCACTTGCATGAATATGGTTTTAAATAAGTTTAAGGTAGACTATTGATAAAGAGTTCAGAGCTTACAGGTTTGGGTGAAGCTGGGTCAGTGTACTACTGCTGGTCACCATTTAGAAGTTTATTTCTGTAATGGGGAGCAGAGGCTTGTGAAAGCTTGAGTTTTGAAGGATAAAAACAAGTCTCTACATCAGGAAGAATCAAACTTGAAGAAGCCTAGGGAAGAAATAGAAAAGGGAAAAAAACAAAACAAAAACAAAAACAAAACAAAACAAAACAAAAAAAAGGCATTTAATAGTTTGAAACATTAAGGAATGTTCAGACTACCTTGTCAGATATTAGAATGGCAGTACAATGTCTTGGCAGCTTCTCCCTTCTCATGTACCAGCTGGATTACAGCAGCAGTCCATCCAAGGAAGTAACCCTTACTACCAGATATCAAGCTTCTCTGCCAGCTCACATTTAGATTTGAAAGCAGTTAACCACAAGGAACTTGATTGCATCCAGCCAGTAATTTTCTTTGGACTCAGAGATAATAACAGAAACAGAACCAGAAATAGTTCTCTGATGCTGTACACAGTGTAATTGAAGGCAATTCTTTCAGCCTTCTTCTATACGAATATTAAGGAAATGAGTTTCAGTCTCTTTTTTCCCCCTTGTAATATTTGTTGTTTTAAATCTCAGAGCTACTGTGGCCCCCAAAAGTGTTCTGAGTATAGTGCATGTGTTTTCACTGGAGGTTTTAAACTATAGCTGTAGCATTTATATTGTAATTAAGGCTGTGTCAGTGTCTCTATTATGACCTTGCTTCAACAAATTACTTCAGCCTGAAACTTGATGTAAAGGAACAAAATTAAGCCTTTGCAATGCTGGGAAATAGGCTGTGTATCTCTGTGTGGCAGTATCACACTCTCCCCTTTTTTCTTTCTCATTGTGTTGAGTATTTTTCTTGTAAATCTCAGGAATTAATTTTAAAATTGGCAATAACATAAAGAAGACCAAATACAGAAACCGCTGTACCTTTGTGAATCCTAGAAACAAACAAACAAACAAACATTAAATATAAATGCTTCACTGCAGCAACATGGTAAAGTGAAGGCCTCTTGGAAGGCTCTAAAGATGTTAGGGGTAGAGGAGAGAGAGATTAGAGAAGAAGCTTCCCACTGAAGGCAAAAATTCTTGGTCTGTGTTGCTTTGTTTCTCAGGTGGGACCTGCTAGCAAAATGACTTTTTGATCTAGAAGTCTGTGTGGTCCATCTGGCTTTTCTTTCCCCATCTCTTGATAGCAGGATATGAATGTATAGCTATTTACAGTGCACTTCTATTGCTGTAACTGGTTACTTTTCTTTCAAACTGTATCTTTACCACCAGTAGAACAAATGAATGCTTCCCTCCTTTTCATGGAATGGTTCTCTCAAGGGAGAAGTGCTTCTTACCTTTTGCTTCTCCTACAAAATCCAAGAAAACTGTCCCTTCCAGCTATTCCTGCCTGAGAAAATGGTAAATGCTTCAAAGCATAGTGCCTTTTTCAACAGACAGTGCTCATCACTGGACTTCTGGAATCAATCTAATGGTGCTCTTCAGGTCTCTTCTAACCCAAACCAGCCTGTGATTTTATAATAAAGTTAGGTACCTTGAGTGACTGGCCATTTGCACCTATTATGACTGTTCTTTTGTTTGTGAAGAGACTACATCTTGCAGGGATGGCTTCAGAAAATTACTGGAAACTTAAGGAAAATAACATAACATCTTTGATTTTCCTTTTGCTTAGAGTTTGTACTTTTTAAATGTTGCCAGAAAGGAAGGGTAATTGAAAAAATGGCTGATAATTCTACTTTTTATGCAAAAGATATCATGACAGTTATTTAACCAATTAAGAGTGTTTTCTTCTGCTTTTTAAGAATTTTTAATATATATTTTAAAAGGAGATTGTATATTTGATGTAAAATTGTGGAAATAATTAAAGGTTACTCTGTGTATTTTTCTTTCCCACTCTGTCAGTCACTGGAGGACATAGGGTCAGTAGAAAACTGATGAGGCCAGCAGGAGATTTGAAGCTAATGTGATGTTATGCTCCTAATATCCTCCTCTTAATCGTGTACTTAGGAAAATGAGTTACAGGCCAGAAGATATGTGCACAAAGGTATATATGTTCTACTTAGGTTTAACTAAGACAGGTTTCCTTATTTATTTACATGGGCTTAAAAGGAACCCTTCCCAATAAAAAAAAATTAATTCATTTATCACTTAAGAAGAACAAACAGCAGGAGTTTAATACACAATCAGTAACAGATTAGTTTACAAAGCCATTCTGCAATTAGACATGCTTAGGTTTGAATGTGCTCTCTTCCCCCTCCTCCTTGCACCTCTGGTAGACGTGTCCCTACTTGCAGTTTGTTGCAATTCAGTATTGTGGCTATGGTGTTTTGCTCCAGGAAGAAAAAGCTTCACAGATGTGTTATGTTAGCTAAAATATCTCGTCATTGCTTTGTTAGTTACATCCTCATGAAGTAAAGCAACTGTTAAAACATTTCCTTCGTTTGTATACTGAGGGATGCTCCCATCTCTAAATGATTCACATTATTTACGGCAGTGTTTTTCTATGCAGTAAAATAAGAGGTTGAATTCTGGTTTGAAAGGGAAACAACACTTTAAAACCCTAGTAGTACATCTTGCGTTCTTACTCCTTTGAGGATCTGGCTGGTCAGCGAAGTGTAATGTTTTTGCATATAGTGACTCAAAAAAAAAAAAAAGGAAAAAAAAAAAAAAGAAGCCAAAAAGAACCCACAACCCAATACCTAATCGAAGACCAGGAAATGGAAGATTTATTTGAATGGAATTTTGAACAGATGGAAATGGTCACCATGCTGCCCACGGGAAATAATACCCAGTATAACAGTTTTTCATTCATAGCTTATTATTTGTCTTCTTGTGTCCTTCTTTTATTGTTTCATATGTACAACATAAAGCAAACTACCATGTGTGGGAATGTAGTGGGACTGTCAGTAAAACCTGCTGTCTTCCCACTGTTTTATTTCCTAGCTGACAAAACGATTTGCATGGTTTTATTTAGTTACAATTCAAATAAACCATTGAAGAATAGTTTTCTAGAACACATTGAGTATCTAAAAGAAAGTGCGGAAAATTAATAAAAATAGACATAAGAAAAATATGATCATTTAATGTGATTCAATGTGATATCAATGTGATAATGTGATACAGTTATCAGGGAAGCTGTACTCATGGCTAACACTCTTGTCCTTCCTCTTTATTAGAGGCTTTCCTTGCAATAATTCTCTGATGATGTAACAGCTCTTGGATATGAAAACATTCTCTTTACTGAATGAAAGCTGATCGGCTTGAAATACAATACAGAAGTATACATAGAGGGGGGAAATGCAAATGCCTCACTGTTAATATTTAGAAAAGGATTCCAAGAGCTTATGAAGATATGATTAAAGAAATCTGCTACATCTTCATGTTAACCTTGAACATTATAGATAAACAAGTGTTCCCTGCTAAGTTATGGTACTGTTCTGTTAGTGCTTGATATAATATTTAGCCTTGTTTTGGGATGCTTGATCACATGACTGTTACTTTCTACATGGCAACCAATGCAAAAACAATCTGTCAAGGACTGTCATTGAGGATCAATGCTAAATGTTACTCAGCAGGATGCAGACTGTATCTCGGTGGGTGTCCTTCTACTATGCTTTGATTATGTTTGTTGTAAAGAAAAGCCTAGTTGCACTTACAGCATTCATATTTCACACCCTCTGTGGAAGACATGTTACAGCCTCTTAATTTGTTCCCGTTTCAACATGATGTGTTGTTTAAAAACATATACACTGCATTTTCAAAGATTCCTTCAGTATAATCTGATTATAAAGGGGTTATGTGACAGTTTGTCTCTGCTGCTGGTTGTGTGGCTTAAATCTCTGGAGACAAGCCGACTGAGCATCCATACGGTTTAGAATCTGATGGCAGCTGTGGCTCAAAAACGTTGTTTTGGGCCACATCTAGGGTCATCTGAGGAGGCACTTTGGCATACATCAAGGTAACAGCAGGATTTTATACTACTTACTGCTTCTAATAACTTCTTTAGATGACAGTACTATGGCTGGGCACGTGGGGGTAGCATTTAATTAAACTGAGTGGTAGTTTATTAACTTAGAGCAAGGAGGGAAGAGAAAAGAGGAAGAATATTTTTTAGTTTACTGAGTGTGAGTGAGGAGTAGTAAGTCTGTAAGTAGTAAATCTTTGCTGAACATTGATAAATAGATAGGGTTATATATTGTGAAAGAGAAAACACTGGACAGCCAGCTGATCTATTGCTTTTACAAAAGGATATCACAAGCAAAATTACACATTTCAGAGAGCATGCCTGTGTTTCTGCATGACAAGAACATTGGCCCGTGGCTCCCTTTTGCATCTTAATGTTTGCTGTCTCTAATACACTTTTCTAACACTGGTGCTCTACTGACAACTTCCAGGCATGAACGAATACATACTAGAAGACCTTACCATGTGGACAGAGCTGACAAGTACTCTCTAGATGACGATCTGGTAAATCTAGAAGTTCTCAATGAGGTACTGTACTATCTGAGTAGCAGCTTCTGACAATTGTACCTCACATTCTTGCCTATTTCTGCTTTTTAGTCTTCTCTTAGCAGAATGAAAATATTTCCTTCTTGCAATCTTTTGTCTCACCAAGGCAAAGGAATTCTAACATGACTCATCTGCTGCCCTCACTTCTTTAATCTATATAGTGTCATAAAAGTAGTAGCAGTGAATACTGTTATATGGAAAAACTTAATTATGAATAATGCTAGTTTAAATTATTTTTGTGAGTTTCCTTAAATGTGAAGTTTAGTCATAAATATCTAGATTGAAGAGATTTTTTTCTAAAGTAATTGATTTTTGTAGGATAATGTATTATCTACTGCTTCTGGATAAAAAGTGATAAAACTATCAATTTCAGTTTCACTGTATCACCTATTTGCAGAGTATCTGTTAATTTTTGTGTTGATAATCCTTGAATTACACGCCAGCAAGGAAATGACATAATATTAAATTGTGCTAGTGTCCTGTTTAAACAGTCTTTTACCTCTACTTAAAATTTAATCCTTGAAAAATTATTATCCTTGTTTCATGGCCAAATAAAAACAATTAAATGGAAATGTACCATTTTCTCTACGGAAGTGCAACAATAACATGTACCACCATTTTCTCTTCAGAAGATTTGCTTCTCAGGGTGATATAAGAAAATATTCTAATTTGCAGTTAGGAGTTGCCATTTAACTTAGTTTTATGACATTAGCAAGAATCTTGAAAATATTTGATTTTGTAGATTTGGCATTTAAAATATAATTAGAAACACTTACAATAAGTATTTCTTAAACAGAGTTCTCAGTATATTTACAAAAATATTTCTAAATGGGAAAATACTGAATAACTATCAAACTTTCTGTAATCTTCTCAGGATACAATTATCCATCAGCTGCAAAAACGTTATGCTGACTTACAGATTTATACTTACGTTGGAGACATTTTAATAGCCTTGAACCCCTTCCAGAATCTCAGCATTTATTCTCCCCAGGTAAGAGAGATTCCAAGCTGAAGATGGAAGTTGGTTTATATTTTATATTAACCCCACTAGCTAAAATGCTTAAGTGATGCTGGAAGTTAGGAGCACAGACTAAACCTCAGCCTTTTCTTTTTCCAGAACAGTGTGGTTAAAAATTAATTTTGTACTGTTTTGTGTGTTAAATTTGGTTTCATTTGATTTCAGTCACTTCTTGTAGACACAAATTCCACAGGAGCGACAGAGATTACCTCAGGCACAGCTGTGCCTCTTGTCTAACATTTAGGGCTTTCTTTTGGGAGACAGAGGATGGTTTCATGAACCTCCTCATGCTGAGGTTTTTGCGTGCTGAAGATGAAGCTCTGACTGAGGGTTATTACATGTCCTATGCCATCAGCTCTTGCTTAAAAGAAACAAATGAATCAAATGCTGTAAACGTAAAGGCCACTTCAATTCTCTACAAATAGGAAGAGACATGGAGCTAGAAATAACTTAGTCTCCATGGATGCCTAAATCAGGGCTTCAGATAGGGGGTCAGAATTCAGATTCACTCCAAGTTTCTTTTGTATAAATTGCTTATTTCTTTGATTGAAGGCTTGTGTTTGAAATTCTCTTTTTTGTGATAAAGTTCTCTTCATTGTCTTGTGTGGGAAACATCAGAATGCATTCTAGATGTTGTATTTTGTGTTCTGGAAATTAGGCAGTGCCAAGAATTACAACTCCTGTTCCAGGTGATTCAGTGGAAATTCTGTGGTGTAACAGGCAGCCTCTTTCTGTTGAACAGGCAGATGATAGTCACTGTTTTCTTTTCTCTTTTTAATTGTATGGCTAAGTTGTGTATTTTGACTATTGTGTGTATTTCTTTAAATTTAGTTCTCCAAGCTTTACCATGGCGTGAAGCGTTCATCAAATCCCCCCCACATATTTGCCTCTGCAGATGCTGCCTACCAAAGCATGGTTACATTCAGCAAGGATCAGGTAAGAATCTGTTCATTTTGGTTTAGGTTTTATATTAATAATACTGCCACTGTGCTACAGGGCTGTGAATAACGTTCTGTTATGTTGTATTTTGGGAATTTTTTTCTTTAAGCCATTTATTCCTAAATCAGCAAAATCAGAGTAGAAATCTGATCAAATTTGGGAGTTCTGAAGAGGACACAGTGATATGAAAGGGACTGAAAGGTCAAATAAGATGCTGAGATACCTGACCAATATAGTTTCCTGGAGACCCACTAAGTCCTGGCTGTTGACTCCTGGCTGCTGCACACTCTGATTCTAGGCTTGTCTTGACTTAGGTTATTTGAATAATTTACACTTGTGTAAAATAGAGCATTTTCAATGCCATAGCAGATTAACCAAGTTTGAATCACTTTTCTATTGCAAAAAGACACTAAGTCACAAAAAATAGGAACCATTAGCAAATTTTTTAGTAAAATAAAGTATGAGTCTATTATAAAGGTAGTAAGGACACAAATTCAATTATATAGCAATGATTTTAATGAGAATAAAATACCATGCTGTAGAAGATTTTACTACATTCTTAAGATTATAACTTCATATCTTTCTAATTTGATGTGCGGTGTATGCATGAATACTGAAGGCTGATAATTATTTTTGTTTATAAAATCCCCTGATATTACCCTGCACATCACACAATAATTAATAGAAAGTGTTTTCTTAAAGTCACAAAAACAGAACAAAATAATAAAAAAACTCAAATCAGAAAATGCCAAGAAAATAAGACAAATAAAAGGGACATTGAAGAGGAAGAAAACAGGAGCTTTACTGATCATGTGAAAGTACACTGGCCTGGGAGATGGTTAATACTTCTTTAATGACTTGCGTGTTCTTTGATGGAAGCATTAAAGGAAACGAGTACTCATGTAGAATAACTCTTGTGAGAACTTGTTATCTGAGGAAAAAGATGGGTAATTACATCAGCTCATCAGGCTAACTTAGTGCATCTTTAATATTAATATGTTTTGTACGTCTTTTGGTAATAATCTTAATTCAGATCTAAATCAGTTTCCTGTTTTCTGTTTGTGAAGTATTGCAGGAGCTTGTTTATCTCTGTTACCTGGCCAGTGTTATGCTGATTCTTCACATAAAGGTGCACCAGACAAGCACTGTAGCCAGACTGAAAATGTATGGATTCTCTTTGTTTAATCCATTGAGCTTTCTCTTTTTTTTTTCTTTTCCTGTGAAGCTTGAAAGTTTACTTCAGCCTACTATTTCTCCTGAAGCAATAGTCAAGTTCTGACCAATTCTACAAGAACTCATGGGCCTTAACTGTGTAAACTGTTGTGCATGACTTCCCTAGTCACACAAAATACATGCAAATAGTTTTCAGATGTTTGCATTAAAATGTGTGAATCTGTGCCACTGTACAGTGTTAATATTTTAATTATGTGTCAGTTGATACTGTACATTAAGTAGACTAATATTTTTACTGGTGGTCTGCAAAATACATGAGAAAAAAAGGTAAATTATAAATGCTATTAAAATTCAAACTTTCTATGATCTGCATTCTTCAATGTTCAGGAGAGGACTGGCTTTCAACTTCCATTTTGCCCATGAAGCATAACAGCAGAGAGAAAGAAAGTGATTTAGACCATTCTAGGTAGTCTCTTGAGTCTGGAAGCCTTTTGAAGAGCCTATAAAATACCATGTGTTAAGGACTGTTGACACAGGATCTGCCAAGGTATGTCCTCCCAGAATCACCCAGTGAACAGATGCACATTTTTCTGAAATGTTCAGGTGCTGGTTTGCTGTTCTAGCTTGAATATCAGCATCACCTACAGAATAGCCTCTCTACACAGGACCTATTACTTAAAATTATTTTTCAGAGCAAACTTTTGGTCAGTGTCTTAAAAACAGCTGTACCCTGTGATTCATGTTAATTCATATAAAGTCAATGCAGTGAGCTGAGAGATGGTCACTTGTTTGTGTTCTAGCCCTTCAAAATTCAGTCACTGCTTCACACATGCACCTTGGGATCAGGCATTGCAAGATGCGTTTTAGTAATCTAGGGAATAAGTTACTACACTGAACCTGTAGTGATCTCTCCTTTCAGAAGGGAGTTGACCCTTAAAGTATTCTGTAGTTTTGGTACTAAACCAAAGGTGGGAGTAGTAATAGCAGAAATCAACCATGTGGTGAGCTATGCACTTAAATACTTTGTTTTGTGTGTTCAGTGCATTATCATCAGTGGAGAAAGTGGTGCTGGAAAGACAGAAAGTGCCCATCTGATCGTCCAACATTTGACCTTCTTGGGAAAGGTATTTCCTAGCCAATTATGTCAAATTATGAAGAAATCCTCCCAACTCTACCCCAATGTTCACTTTATTTAATCTTTCGTACTTAAAGCTGTTCATGTGAATTGTCACACTTGATTTAGGGACATAGTAATCATGCATTTGACAGTATTGAATCACCATGCAAGAGTATGACTCAGACCAAGCCAGTAATAGTTTTTTAAAGAGAAGGTGCCAGATTCTGAGTGTTCAGTACCTGTAGTTATATGCAGTGTTTATCACATATAACATTGTTTATTTATACAATAAAGAATGACAAATACTACTGTGGCTCTAATCTTAGAAGCTCTTACACATTTAAATGTTACGAGTAATGCTATTAGCACCAAAAAATGGGAAAATTAACGCTGAGTAGACATCTTTAGTCTACTGTGGTTTTGGTACTCCTGCCTAATTATAAAAAAAATCAAAGGTGGAACAATTGCGGATAAAGAAGAATCTGTATTTTGCTACCTGTGGGAGATTTTCTTACAAGTTTGTTGGACCTCTTGTAGAAATAGAAAGGTTTGCATGAGAAAAGGATTCTTTGCTTCTGGAGCAAGAATTGGATTTGGGGTAAGCATTATATTCTTTTAATTCTATCCTTCTGATTTGTATGTTTTCTGTCAAGGCAAATAACCGTACCTTGCGTGAGAAAATTCTTCAGGTGAATCCTCTGGTTGAAGCATTTGGAAATGCCTGCACTGCCATCAATGACAACTCAAGTCGCTTTGGAAAATACCTGGAAATGATGTTTACACCTACAGGAGCTGTAATGGGGGCAAAGATTTCTGAATATCTACTTGAAAAATCAAGGGTCATAAAACAGGCTGTGTAGGTATATTAATTGTCTGTCCTGTGGCATTTATGTAATGTTTGAATTGATCTAATTATCAAAAATTCTGTGGTTTAGATACTTTTCTGTCTTCTGCTAAAAAAGTAGTCCTTTGTACACTGCTATGACAAGAAGAATAGTCTTTTTGGAGTAGAAGCCAGAGCCACTTAATTCTTTGGGGAAGTGTTGTGTTCACTGGGTTTTCTGTGTTTCACAGCTGCTGATCCTACACTATTAAAACAAGTGTGAGATTTGCTACCTTGCTTCAGTGTGCTAATTATAAGAACTACTTTTACATTCATTGTACAAGATGCCGCAAGAATAAATGCAGGTGCTTTAAAAGGATACTTTTTTTTTCCAGAGGAGAAAAAAATTTCCATATATTTTATTATATTTATGCTGGCCTTTATCATCAGAAGAAACTTTCTGAATATAGACTTCCTGATCAAAAGCCTCCTAGGTAACTATTGCTCACTTGTTTTAACTGATCATTGTAATTACCTATTGATCAGCACTTGCTTTCAGTATGATGCCTTAAAATCTCTCTTAATCCTTCTCCATTCCTTAAGGATCACCCAAGGTGAGAAGAAGATGGACGCTAAGACATTAAATTAATTTGGATTTGTTTGAGAAGTGGAATTATTAAAACAGGAGGAGGAAGAACCAAGCTCATTATGTTGATATTTTGTCATACTTTCAAATGCAGACAACCCTCCTTATGATTTCTTGCCATAATGCTTCAGGTTCAGGAAGAACCCAGAATATGCTTTGGAGATTTTTAATTGGTGTTTGTACTTTGGGTGCATCTGATCTGTACTGGGTGAAGGGACGTGTGTGAAATGTTGGTAGCATTATTAGACTTTAACAAAGAATAAGCAGATGTTAATGCAACAGAAACAAAAGCTTCTTATGAATTAAAATCAGACTATATAATTGAAAGTTGTTGAGATACATGTTCTTTCCAGTTACTGAGGTACTTACATTTAAGTCACTGGAGCTTGTATTGACGTACGTGGTAGTGTGATGCTTTCTTTCTCCCACTCTGTTTAGATATATTGATAATGAAACTGGAAGAGTAATGCATGATATTGTTACTAAGGATTCCTACGGAAGACAATTTGAAGCGATTCAGCATTGTTTTAGAATTATAGGATTTACTGATGAGGTAAGAGATTCAGTTGCTAAACCATTATTGACCTTATTTAGGAAAACCACCTCCAGTGCTGCCCTTTGGTTTTGTGGATGTACAATTTTGTGAGGCACAAAATCTCTGTTACGACAGAAGTGAGCTGTGAAAGTGTAACCCCCACTCAGGCGAGACCAGCCTGAGGTCCCAGTTGAGTACTCACGCAATTCTGTTGCACTATTTCTTGTGTAAATAGAAGCTTACCCGTAGGCTTACTTCTTCTGTTATCTGTAGAACTCAGAGGTTTCAGAGGAAGCTACAAGCTTTAATATCCATTCCAATGCCCATGTTTTTATTTCCTAGCCTAAATATGATGTGTGTAGCTAACGGAATTCCTTAAAAGTGCTTCTTGTCATCTTTTCCAGGAAGTGTACTCAGTGTACAGGATACTGACTGGAATCTTAAATACCGGAAATATTGAGTTTGCTGCTATTTCTTCACAACACCAAACAGATAAAAGTGAAGTTCCTAACCCAGAAGCCTTAGATAATGGTATGCACTTTTTAACATAGTCAGTTCTGTATATGCAATTTGACTCTATTTGTGATAGTCTCTACCTCATGGTAGCAGTTGGTCAGTGCTGGTGATTTCCGCTTCACAATCACAGTTGTGTCTTTTTCCACTGTCTTTTAGCTGCTGCACTACTAAGCATTGGGTCAGAAGAACTCCAAGAGGCCCTGACCTCCCACTGCGTTGTAACTCGGGGGGAGACAATTATCCGAACGAACACTGTGGACAAGGCAGCGGACGTGCGCGATGCCATGTCTAAGGCACTTTATGGCCGGCTCTTCAGCTGGATTGTAAATCGTATTAATACGCTGCTTCAGCCAGATAAAAATATATGGCAAGTTACACATCACTGAATCGTGTGTACTTACTGGGGATAGGTCTGATGAGTTCATCCATTTGTATGTTTTTGATTTCGCAGAAAGAGAGCTGTGTTTATTTTGGCTAAGGCTTCAAAATGGCTTTCATGCTGTGATACTGAATCCTGTTTCCAGGACATTAAGCCCATCATTTTCAAAGAGCTGAACAGAATTTAGCTACTGAAGTCAATGGAAATTGGGTGGTTGAAGTGCTGTACAATTTTTTTAAAAGATGCTTCCTATGTAGTGAACATGAAAATCATACAGAAGGCTGATAAATAATTGAAGTACACTGTAAAATTTCAGAATGTATTCACAGTCCTTACAGTCTCCCTGCTTTTGTAAGCAAGTAATAAAATGCAGATTTCAGATTATTATTGTGCTGCTACTTGAGATGTGATTATTTTTTTAATTTTTTATAATTACAGAAACATATTGTGCATCCTTATGATTTCATTGCCAGGCACTGGTCTGTCTGGTTTGATCTTTTGATGAGGCTGTAGAGATTTCAGAAACAAGGGAACCTCTCAGGTGATGTGAAAATGCCTCTGATCTGAGATCTCTACTTGCTACTTCACTATGTCATATAGACATGTTCTCATCCATTTCATGCAGTTCTGGTAGTGACTGAGTGTAGTTGAGTTAGCACATGGACTTTTAACAGTCCAGCTTGTAGCAGCAGCAGATTTGGTAATTACCCTTCTGAATGAGTATAGCAAAAACATACCATTAAACCTTGACACCTTCTCTCCGCCTGGAGGAGCATACAGTAGATTTTATTTGGGATCTGCCTAATGAAACCCCTTGTTTCAATATGGCTGCTAGGTGTCTGTTACTTTGTACCTATGATTTTCCTGCCTTCTTCATGGAAATTTGCAAGAAGCAAGTGGAAAACAGTCTTAGCAATACTGAACAAATGCACAAGTAGTCTTAGTTCCAGATGTACTTTTCCTCCTTTATTTTTGCAGCAGAGTGAATCAGTTATGCAATCTTAGTTACCAGGTTAATTTTTATTTTAACTTGGTGTTGCCCATAATGAGTTTTGTTTGTGTTTTCCCATGCAGCAATGCTGAAAGTGGGATGAATGTTGGGATACTAGACATATTTGGATTTGAGAACTTCACAAGAAATTCTTTTGAACAGCTGTGCATAAATATTGCTAATGAACAGATCCAGTTTTATTTCAATCAACATATCTTTGCGTTGGAGCAGGTAAATTCACCTCTGTTGAGGTCTCTCTGAATCCAGCATTCTACACCATAATCATATCCAGGAATACTTTATAAAATGATTATGTGATTTAAATGTGAGATAATGACATCTTTCTGTTAAGTTTTGTAAATAATGTTGTTGAGGCCTATAGAGCATTGCTGTGCATCATAAATGCCCTAATGATGATGTTGCTTTTACTGTTCTGGTATTAAAACTGTGCTGGTGACTTTTGTAGATGGAATATCAGAGTGAGGGAATTGATGCCACTACAGTGGAGTATGAGGACAACCGTCCACTTCTAGATATGTTCCTTCAGAAACCCATGGGTCTTCTGTCTCTGCTAGATGAAGAAAGCCGATTTCCTCAGGCAACAGACCTAACTTTAGTTGGTATGTGCAAGTAAAACTCTGGGGAAAGTCTGGGAAATGACAAATGTATTGTAAGTGCAATGTCATCTTTATGCAAGTTTTCCTACTCTAGTTATCTTGAGGCTGTGTCAGGTGACATTCTATGTGTATTTTTCATTGTGCTTCATCACTTTTCTCTGCTTGCCTGTTTTCTATCGTTTTCAAATTGAAGAAGTTGTCTTAAGTATCAGGTGTCAAGGGCTTATTGTTTTTTCAAAGTTACAAGCAAATAGCCCATGTCTTGTCCATGTATGTGGGGTACATCAGGCAGTATTTATCCCCATTTACTGACGGGAAGGCTGAGACGTAGTAGAATCTTGTATCTAGGACCACCCTGTGAGTAGCACTAGTGTTGAAAGTAAGGTTTAGACCCCCCAGGCCCCTAGGCCCATGTTTATCCAATTAGAAAATACTGCTTCACTCCAGATTATCTCGTCATAAATAGGAAGCGTGTGTTATTTCTGATATGCTATCTGGCTGAGTATTTCCTTGTCTTCATGCATATTTCACATACATTTTGACAGATTTTGGTGCCAACCTTAAAATATCCAACGCATGCCATGTTTAGAGCTGTAGTCTTGCATTTATTTACTAGAGCTGCATTTTTCCCTGCAATATGAAAGAGTTCCATTTCCTTCAATGGAATGTGCTGCAGAGATCCAAACTGTTAGAGAAAAATAACAGTTTCCAGTTAAATTGCACAATACATGTACAATACAATACATTCTTCACTACTGCTAGACTGTGCTGAAACTGGAATTCAGGGCACAGATAGAATGAGTACTACAGTTTCATTCTGCTCCTTGTCTTGGTTTGAAACACAGGTGTCTGCCAAGGAAGGCAGGAACCTCCTTTGGGATGGAAAATTTCTCTTTCTCTCTGAATTATTATAGCTTTGAAATTAAAAGGCTTTCAGGCAAAGATACGGGAAAAGGAATGATAGTTCTTTATTAATATATGCATACATATGCATATGTATCTGTATAACAAGACAAACAAACAGCTGTGGCCGCAACAAGAAACCAAACCGGAAGCCAGTGACCACCCTCTCTGGGCTGCAGCACTTCCCCTTTGGTGCAGTTACAGCCACAGCCGGCAGGGGGCGCTGCTGGCTCCCGACTGGGCGGGGCCAGTGCGATGATTCCCTTGCGCCTGCAGGGGGCGCTGTGGCGTGAGCTCACGTGTCCCCCTCACAGGGCAATGGCGGGCGGCTGGATGGTGAAATGGGCTGCAGCAGGAACTGCGGAGAGGTGGCTGCAACGGCAGAGGTGGGCACACTCCAGGGTGCACCTCCAACACTCCTCCTTTGTGTACTAAAGTTTTCTGCCTCTGTGTGGGTTGTATAAGTCAATTAATGCTGAATATTGAACTTCTACTTCTAGAGGTGCTTTCCCTGGTCCAGTGCTGATCAGCTTTACTGCTGATCTGCACACAGCACAGCAGGATCCCTCAAGCGGACAGCAAAGGGGGATATTTTGCCCTGTTCAGGTGTGCCAGACAATCATTAATTCCACCACTCTGTCCCAGCCCCCAGAAATTCAAAACTTAGTTATTTTTGCTTTAAATGCAAGCTCAATTAAGTGGTAATAGAAAGAAAACCCTTACAAAAATATTAATGGATTCTAACAGTAGAAAACACATTTTGATAATATTTTCTGACACACACAGTGTGACAGAGAGTGTTAGTTATCAATTGATTCTGGTCTCAGGTCTCTAGTTGCTTGTTCAGGTAAATTAGTATAATAGCAAGTGTAAACAGTGTAAACACTAATTTAGTTGTACATGGGTTCCTTTGGATCCTGCTTCTTTCCAGGGTTGTTTCCGTGGCTCAGCAGGCAGGAATTGCTACCTGGGCCCTCAGTATTGGACAGACAGCACTAATTTAATTACAAAATATTAAGGAGCCTACAAAATATCACAGGGCATAAAAGACATTTTTCTTAGAAACTGGTGTTTCTTTTCTGTCAGCTCTTTAGGGGTAATCACAGGAAACACAAAGTCTTCTTAGAAGAGGTTTTATAGAGAAGCTTCTTTTTTTCAGTAGAAGTTCAAAGGTACATGAGAGACAGTTCCAGACTGAGCACCTTAACATATCCTGAAAACATGATGCACAAAGGTAAATGAATGCAGAAAGGAAGATAGAGAAAATACAAATAGTAGGCATTTAAGTGACCATGATATATGCAGTTTTAATTGTATGTATGTATGAGAAATTAATTCACTCCAAACCCTGCATATACATAAGAAAATTCATTGCAAAATATGAGAAATCGTCACATCATCTCATTTGGTGTTCCTACTTAATATTTTTCCAATGCACAAAGGCATCCACAAACAGGGATGTTTGAAAGACAGTCTTACTGGGCTAGTTTAAAATTAACTGTTCTGCTCAGATGTGACAGCTTGGTATTTCTGAGCAATCTGATAGTATGTGTTTATAGCAGTTCTCACTTTTTGAGCAGCAATTTAGGAAACTAATTAGGATGAAGATTGTAGTTAATCACTCTGTCACTTAAATCAACGTCTTTTCTCAATGTCTAGATAAATTTGAAGATAACTTACGATGCAAATACTTTTGGAGACCAAAAGGAGTGGAACTGTCATTTGGTATTCAGCACTATGCTGGAAAGGTGAGGTCATGTGATTTTTATTTAGTTCAAATAATAGTGGTATGATCATTACTTGTTTTCATCCAGAGTTTCTGCTTTATGTTTTCTCTCCCTCATTTTAATAGAAAAATGATAAAGTTTATGCAAACATACACTCTACAATGAAATTTTTATGTGTAGCAGTCCATTTTGGAGCCTATCCTTTAGGGCTCTTGCACAGATTGTGTAGACAGTAAGCATCTTTTTTCTGCAAGAAACCTGGCCTCAGAAATGCCAGTACTACCGTCATTTCAAAGGAGTGACTCTCTGGAGCCAGGGCAGGCTGTGTGCTTGGTAACAGCATGTGAATTCCACATTAGTTGTGTGTGAGTGTATATAAAGTATGTGCATGAAAAGCAATGTAAACCAGTCTCTCTAACAGAACTTAAAATCCTATGGAGTGCATTGGAAAGATTGGGACTTGCTAGTAGACCAGTTTTCTTGTACTTTGTAACATTTTATTTCTTTTGTTCTCAGAGGTTCCCATTCACGTATTATTTTATATGGAGAGTAACAGTCCAGTTTTCACCATAACATGAGCTTTGTTTGTGATTTCAGGCCCAAATACTTGTTCATAGACAAAATGTTCAGGCCCAAATTTTGTTCATGGACAAAATCAAAATAGCCATGAGCTATGTTTTATATAGTTATCTATTAGGTCTCATCTCCGGATCATTAGAAGATTCCAAGATTTTAAGATATATTCTAGTAACTTTGGTCAGGCTTTCTGTCTTGTTAAGAATAACTATTAAAATTCACACAGTTTTAGTACCCACATGGCCAAATAATAAAAACAATACTGGCCAGTTTTCTCTTGCTGGAGAACATTCAATTTCTGTATAAATTAATGGACTCCAGGGAAATTTGGCTTGAGGGGAATATTCCTCATGATAATAAAACAGCTCTAAAAATTATTGCAATTATACAAAATGAAAAAATTTAGTGATTCCTATATTAATACAAATATCCAGGCATTAATTTCTAATCAAAACAGTTAAAATAATTTAAATAGAGGAATGTTTTGTTTTCCTAATATGATTTTCAGTGCCATGAGAGTTGTTTTAATGTACCTACATTGTGTCCAACCTGTTCCTCCAGCAGGTTTATTTATAGATCACATAAGTAAAGGTTTGATGCAGACAACCAATAGAAAGTGACCACCTGAGACCCATTTCTTACATCACACGTAAATTGTCAACTTAAGCTTTAATGAAGTGTCTCTGTTGTTTTGCATCATTTGTAGAATTGTTTGACATGGCCAAGCATAGCACAACAGGATCTAAGCCATTTAACCCAATTTGGCATGCAGTGGTGTTCTGTGAATATAGGTATTCTGTATAGGCAATTTACATTCTGAGCACACTGCTTATAGTTCACTTTTAAGTCCTTTGCAGATAATTCATTAGCTTGTCAGACCAAACTAGCCGCTCTATTTGGTCATCCTGACTGTTCATTTTTTAAAGAACATAGGTTTTGGGTAACCCTTTTCGTCAGAATTTCTGATTCTGCTTTCCCACATTAGGTACTATATGATGCCTCTGCGTTCCTTGAGAAGAACAGAGACACTCTTCCTGCTGATGTAGTGGTGGTGTTACGAACTTCAGAGAACAAACTTCTTCAGCAGCTGTTCTCTAGCCCATTAACAAAAACAGGTATGTTCTGCTCAGCTTTGATAACATTGTAACTTCTTCAGCTACCTGTTCCTCTCAAACTCTTACTTCATTCTGGACATTTTTTTTTCAATGATTTTATCGTATCTCGTTTCCACGGTGTTTGTTACACTTCGTTCTCTGATTTCAAGATTTCATTTCCTTTCATGAATCTTGTGCAGCAAGATTCTTCCCTGACTCCAGAGAAATGGAGGTTATCAGATGTGTAGGGCAAGAGCTCATTCTCAGAGCAGGATAAAAATATGTGAATTTCTAGTTCTTAGTCCTTTACTAAGATCAGTACTCAGTTGATGGATTCTTGCGTACCACGTCTTACAGTTCACAAATCATGTAATGTAGATCAAGGTGTTTTGGAGGTAATATCCATCTATTTAGAAGCACTGATGTAATACATAGTTTTTTACAAATAATAAAAGCCATATACTAATAGGCTAGAAGTAATTCTGTTGATTTAAAGCTTGTTGACTTTGACTTATGTCAAAGTGCCAGATCTGTAGCTAAATAAAACAGCAAGATGAAGTTTGATTACTCCATGGATAGGTGCCAGAATGCCAGTACCATATGCAAATGATAGTTCTGCAGTATCTATGCAAACAAGCCAGCAAATGAATACTTCTCTCAATACTTTCTACACTCTTAAACCATCTTTTTCATTATGGGTGAGAAAAAATGTAATACTAAATCTAAATACAATGGATTGTACTAGATTGCAAAATTATTGTGGGCTGACATATGCAGATGAGGTTGTATGTTCAGGTAGAAATACTTGGTCGATGCATTAGATAGTGCTGTGTAGGTACATGAGCTGTGGATGCAATTCTGTGCCTGTGCAGCAGCTCTCTGCCTTGCATTTCTGGACTGTCAGTAACCCAGTCGTAGCATCTGGTGATGCATTTAACCTCTCTTGACATTTCTGTGTAGAAAAAGTACATCTGGAGAAAAAATTATATTGGAGCTTTTTTTGCACATGTAAAATTGATACCATGGTATCTTTTTATATACTACAGAGGATAGGTTCCTGTTACAGATTAATTTTTCCTGTAATTGAAAGGCTTTCAACTACCCTCCTTCAAATTACACTTTTAGAGGTCCCTGAGACTTGAGGATCCAATGGGGAATCTGCTTCTCCTTTCAGCTATAAAGAGTTTAGAAGGGAATATAGTTTATGATGAGGGATTGGTTTGTGCCCAAGTGGGGAACAAAGGATCTTTCTGTCTGCTACTACTCCACATTTGAGTCTGTGTTAAATTGATAAAAGAGATTCCGATCAAGCACAGCAAGAAGGAAAGCTTACACCTGGTCAAATGTGCCTTCACACCCCTCTTTACAAGTCATTTTATACCTTGGGGCTATTGTCAGAACAAAAGCATGGTTAGGTGCTTTGCCCCAGTTATCAGTCCAAATTATGGCAAATATGCTTTTTATTTTATTGCTATTTTTAAATCAGAATGTGAATGCCTTCATGCAAATTCATGTTTTTCTGGCCTTACAGAATTATTTTCAGTAGCAGCAGCATTCAACTTGAGTATTTTGCCTAAGACGGGTAGAAGATTCAGTAAGAGATACATCTCTTTGCAGTTAATGTGCAGTTAGGTACCATGCTGGTGTATTTTACCTACTTTTCTAGGTCTCTTACATTCCTTCCTTGTTTCCAATTTACATTAACTGAATGCTTTCTCCCTCCATTTACCTTTCTGTGAAGAGCACACAGCAAGTTGTGTTGTCTGTATTTGTCAAGTTGGTACAGGACATCCTGATAAAAAAATTACTGTGCACATGCATCTGTGCATGGTGTTACAAGAATAGCTTAAAGCTCTTATGTAATTTTTATTTTTTAAAAGCTTTTCTGATTTTGCTCTTTTTTTCCAGCTGTCTGATATAATTGACATTCACATCCTGTGTTGGGGCCTCTGTGTTCTAAAATCAGATTGTTGCCAGGTTTAGTTTTGGCAGCTTGCAAGATAAATGAAAGGTTTGGCTGAGAACAGAAGGCATTGCTGGCAATGCTGCTTCATCTGCTCAGTGAAGAAAGATAATGTTATTCTCCTAACTTTCTACAAAGATGCTTTTGTAAACAAAGGAACAGTGAGCGTCTATATGTCCCATTGTACTCTGCCCCTGTCTCTTAGCCCTCTTCCCTCCACTCAACATGTGCCTCATTCTTAAAGCAAACCAGAAAAAATACAGATTAAGATTCATAATCTTGGTACAGTTTTCTCCAGCTTTTGGCCAATTACTGACTAATGCAAAAGATTAGTCATTTACATGGGAGCCATATTCCATCTTTCCAGGTAACCCTGACTTGAAATGGGCCTTCTGCCGTGTTTTGTTTGAAGATGGGTGACGGCACATTCTCACATCTGCTTGCAGCTGTCTCTTGAATGTGCAGTGTAGGTGGGTTTTGCCAGGCAGCAGTCTCCCATGCATGTCGCAGCCACTGGGTGGTGCTATCCCAGAGGCGAGAGGGAATGGGAGACTGGAATCGTGGGTCTGACAAGGACTGAAGATGGAGTTCTTTAAATACCAAAAAGAACAAAAAGATGCCTTTCCCACCCTGAGATGATCCTCTGTTTGAAGTATATTTATATAACTGGCGTATCTTCCACTGTCAAAAACTGAGCAGCATCAGGAAAATAAATACTAAAAAGCTAAATTCTTTTACTAATTTAAGATCATGTTAATCCCTGTAATTTATCAAGTACACTTATCCCCTCTTAACAAATGCTTCTATTTCACAGTAGCGGTCTGTGCAGTTTAAAGGGCCAGAAATTAACGGCAGGGCATTAAATACACATTTGTAATAGTAATTTATGGTTAATAAAGTATGCAACTACTCATATGAGACATTGGAACTTAAACATTCTGGAACTAATTTTGTAGTGTATACAGCTTGTTTTGTCATCTTGCAGTGGAAACTTAGTCACGTTCAGCATGTTTTGAAATCTGCACTTTCAAGGACCTTTAACTTCAAAAATGAATGAATGTATTCTGATTTAACCTAACAGTTCCCCCAATTGTTTCCATACCTGTCACTTTTTTTCTATAGACACAGCTTCTTGTGCTGCTGCTACTGTAGTTGAATATGCATGTTCCCATTTAGATAGAATGTATTCCTGATTGTCTCTGGTTTTAGTATATCACTGTGGCTGCTAAAGCATCAGAGAGAAAAGGAATCACAGGAACTAGAAAACAGTGTCCCCTTGTAATAGAGGACTTTGGTTGGAAAAATGAAGGACAGCCTTAGTACATTCACCATCGAGGAGTCAGATAATTTTACTCTCTGTCCTGATATTTGAGAATTTTTGCAGCATCAACTGTAAGAGGTGATACTGTTGGATTGCTTGGTCAAAGCACCCCTGAGGGGGGTTGAGACTGCAAGGTTTTTATCTTCTTAGAAAAGCTGCATCACAACAAGGTCTTCTGCTCTTGAAACACAATCTCTGCAGGCTTTTGTCCTTGCCATGACTCACAGACCTTTAGAACTTCTATCAGGGTTGCTCTGCTCTGCCTTAGGTCTTTACTTGAGATAGAGAAAAAAGTTGTCTTCTGCAGGGAGGGAAAGGAAAATGCTCCAGCCTTCCCACCAGAAGAGCAGAGATCCTCCATCTTTGTCCTTGCTCTGAGGATCAGTAGGGATTTTGCTTGGCTGCAGAGAAATAATGCAAAGCTGAGTACCACTATAGCAACATCATATCCAATAATTTTAGTAGCATTGGGGATTGCTCATGCAGGAGGGTAATGGAGTATCAATATATCATTGCTAATAAACACTCCGTGTTTGTGGTGCCTATATATTTAAGCATAATCTGTCAAAGAGAATTGGGATAAGCATTTTCGCAACTGGGATGAAGGGTTTGGTTAGTCATATTTTAACAAGGTAATTTTTTTGTCCAAAGTAGAATTTTTTTCCAGACACAAGTTATTTATAATTCACCTCTCTAAAGGTCATTTCCCCTCCTCAATATTGATTTTTAGTCTGTGTTCTTTCTGCCTTTGAGTCTCTAACCTTGCTTACAAACCTGAGATGAAAAGTTATTATAAATAGTGTATGTTTGTTTACCTAACCAAATGAAAACAAACAACTAACGGACCATGTGCTAAGAGAGAATGTGAAAAAAATGTTTCAGGCTAGCTTTATGCACACTAAAGAACTAAAGAGCTATGGCCTTCTGCATAATCACTTTAGAGAACTGCTTTTCACCACTTCTTGGTGACAAGAGTACTATTTCCAGTATTAACTTGTGTGTACCTGTGATAGCATGTGATTCCTCATGACGAGTCAGAAACTGAAGGAAAGAGATTTTCTTGCATTTCAGTCCTGTGAACAGGTGCTGCTGGGCATACATGGAGTGTAATCTTGGCACTGTTTTCAGTAGAGCCGTGGTTTGAGCTGTCATGTTTGTCCCTGTGCATTCCTATTAAGCACAGGCCCTTCCTCTAGCAATAAGTAGCGGTAGGTCTCTTGGTTTAGTGTGTGCCATTCACTGAAATATAGCGTGTTTCCATTCGGATTTAGCGTATTTTTTTCCTCTTCATTCCGTACATCAAAATAGAACTAAAAGCTCAAGTACATTTTAATTTTACTAATTTGTTCCACAATAAAATCTTCTTACATTAGTACTTTTGTGTTAGTATTTTTCACCTTTAAGAGATCAGACACTCTTAAGTCAAATATTGGAAACAAAGTCATTGTAATTACAGTATCTCTACTTAAAAATGAATCAGAATTTATATTTTGTAAGAATTTTGATACAGTTAATCTGTGTATTTCAGTCAGGACATGGAGGCTTTCATACTTCTAACTGGTCTGTATGTTAAAAACACAAAAATAGTTTTTGCTTTGCTGCCAGTGAGTTGTATGCAAAGAGAGGCTTTAAATCACAGCTGTGCAGCATAACAGTCATGAACTTTACTGGGTTGCAGATGTGGGACATCAGTAAACTCAATTAATTGTAGCTTAACTGACTTTGGGAGGTAGAGTGATGGATTACTTTTTTGAGTTCCGCACTTGAGCATTTCACAGTTCAGGGTTTATTTTTCTTCATGTCCTAAGGTTTTGCATCATAGGACAAATGCAGTACAGATACTCATAATACTTGCTAGCAATAGGATCCAAGAAATGCTCTAAAATAGCTCTAAAAATGGAACTCATCTAGGAACAGAACCATCTATCAGATCAAAGTTAAGGTCTCAGTCCTGCTAAAGCTTTATATAAAGCATAACAATTACTTACTGTTGAGAATAACTCCCTATAAATAGTGTCAGTGAATCTCTGGAATTGCACATGGCAGTAAGCACAACAGCCGAGAATTGTCGAGTTAGATTTATCACAATTATGTTTGGTAAAGGGTGTTGCCCAAACAGAATTGTGCTGTTTTTTAATCTGAGACTTCACAGATTATATGGTACTGAAAATGAGCAAGGGAGCATAGATTTTTTTTGTCTCCAAGTGCTTGCAAGTTGAACTCTAATAAAAGTAGAAGTGGACAAGTTTAAGAATAGATCTTAATTAATTTACTGATTTGATTTATAATAGACCAATCTCTCTAGAACAAATCTTCAGAATAGTTTTTCTTTACCTTTTTCTCAGAAGAGAGGAGATATCTTTCCCAATATTCATGTTTCTGGCCTAACTTCTCAAGCCTGTAATGAACATGACTTCCCAGTAGTGAATAGTAATTAATCTTAACACTGCATTTTATACTAATTAAATTCAAGATCTATTGATATTGAGGAAACAAAAGATGTTAATGTTTTTAATATTACCTACTAGGCTGTAGGATTTCACTGTGCACCATATACAGAATTTAAATAGAGAAATATTCAGAGAACATTATACCATTGTTTCAATGCGTAGTTTACTCAACAATTTCAATAGGCACTGTGTGCTGTAAGGTCAAACTGTGTCAAAGATGCTCAGTATGTCATTGGAAGCATTCAGTAGCTCTGAAGATCAAATCCTAGAAGAGCATTATTTTTAACTTTGCTAGTGAGTTTTGAAAGCAGATAACTTTATTGAATATTCAGATAATCTTGCTCATATGAATATCCATAATGTTTTGGTGTGTCCTTAACAAAGAATGTGCTTATATTTCCCACTCATTCAAAATAATTGCATTAAGGGATTAATATATCTAAAGGATGAATGTAGTGGGTGGAAAATAAATCTCTGAGTCTGTGCTAGATTTTATATATTAATTTCAGAGTATTTTGTGCAGTCTTTCTATGATTTTGTACTTTATCATTTTTCTTTATTCCTTCACCTTACAACAAGCCGTAAAGGCCAGTACTTTATTGAACCAGCATTATCTATTATTATTTGACTTTGTCTTCCTTATTCCAACCTGACTTGTCTTGATGCAAGAGTGTCTAATTGAGCTGCCTGGATAGCAGGTCAGAGTGTGTTACAAAGACTGTGTTTGTGGGTATTTGTATGAATGGGTATTTATTTCATTGAGAGCAGAGATACAAATATAATTAATGCTTAGCTTTACACAAAAGTAACTGATTTTGTGCCAACTGTGATACTATACAGAAGTGCTGACATCCAGGGGAGCAATAGTTCAGTTGAGAAGCTTTTGAGACTTGATTAAATTAGTTGTCAACATCAATAATGCCTAGATTTCAAAAACGGGAAGGTCTGGGACTTTTACTAAGTTCTATAACCTTGTTTCATCTTAAGTTAATATAATTAAAAGACAGTTCTTGCCTTGAAGTTTCAAAACCTGGTTTTGACACCATTTTTTAGCCTATCTAGCCTTAGGGTCTTGATGACTTGGGAGAGTGATAGTCATAGTTAGGTCAGAGAAATGATGTCATTTTTTTTTTCCATGTGCTTTTAGGTGCATCTTTACACCTGATTTTTTGTCACTGAATTCATTGGGAATCTTCACTGTCTTTAGTAGGAATTTGACCAGACTGTGTATGTATGGAGCAGCTTCAGCAGCAGGTCCTGAGTCATGGAATATATACTGTAAAGTTTTTGAACATTGTATGGAGAATGAACATAGTCTGGAAATACAAGCAAAGAGCTAGAAATCACAGTTCTTGACTTTCTCCTGGATTTCCTGTTTATTCACTGTTGTAGAAACTTACTTTGGCCTCCAGTTAAATTGAGCACTATGAAGCTTAATAGAGAGAACAATGAGATAACTACCATGTTCTTTATAATCATAATTTTACTTTTCTGGATAAAGCATATACAATTTGGGGGAAAAAATTTCCTACATAACATGCAACAGAAAACATACCAGCTACATAAAACAATGAGGAGACTAGAGCTGAATCAGAACGTAGTGGAAGAATATTTCCAACCTGTGTATGGTTTTAGATCTATACTTTCACATACCTCTGGATGAAGAAAAATAAACTTGTCCAGCCTGAGTAGATGTAAGTAGGACAGGGTTATTTTGACCAATGCCTAAAATCAGTGAAGAATTCCTTAACAATGAAGTTTCACAGAAAATTCACCTCTGTAGTTTTCTTCTAATCTCAGTTACAGATGTGGTACAGGTAGCTGGGAAATCTGCTGGGGCAGCAAAAAAACTGGTATTGATGGTGAGTTACTATCCTGACAGCAGCAGTGTTTTGTCCTGTCTGCTGTTCCCCAGAGGATTCAAGGTAGTTGTCGCTGAGCTGATTACATACAAGAGCATCAAACTGCACATAACAAGAGATATGTAACGTAATTGCTAAGGACCATATCTGAAAGAAGTGGCCCATGTCTTCTGACAACATACAAATCATAAAAAGCCGAGCCAATTTATTCTGTAATGCAGCAACTGGAAGCCTGACTGGATCAGGCTGTATCAGCCTCTCTTCAGCCAGCCAGTTGGTCAGATCTCCAGCTGGTCAGGCGACAGACCTGACTAAAGAAAATGGTGAACATCAAGCAGTAGAAAATTGCAGTATTGTTTATACAACTTCACTTTTTCCAAACTTTTAAAGTGTATTTTATTTTTGTCTAGATGCAGCTTCAGATAATTAGCACTCACTGTACTTAGTGTGCCACTCCTATCATTAATCCTGTGTTTGAACAGAGGTGCCCAAGCTGTGGCCTCCTGGTTGTGGCCAGTTAGCAATCTACTTACTCCCTGCTCTGCCACTCTGTTTTCCAGAACCACATGATCATCCCTTGGCCTGTGCTCAGAAACCTCTTTATCATGTTGACAGGCTGTACCGTACGTGTTTTACCTACTGTCTGTAAGTTTGGTCATGTCACAGGACTATGAGAAT
The DNA here is from genome assembly GCA_013399915.1 of Illadopsis cleaveri. Taxonomy (NCBI): domain Eukaryota; kingdom Metazoa; phylum Chordata; class Aves; order Passeriformes; family Timaliidae; genus Illadopsis; species Illadopsis cleaveri. The sequence continues at coordinate 531,619 of VXBB01006418.1, forward strand.
CACATAAGGTTTGCTTGTATGTCCTCTGACCACATACTGTGCCCATGATACTCAGGAAAGGTCTGTGTTTCAGTGAACATACTCCCAGTTGAGTAGATGAATACACATTTGGTTCAATTTACCTTGAAAATTGGGCATGTTGCTTAAAGCAGCAGTTAGTACTCAAGGCTGAGTTAGAAAAATTCCTTGGGCATTACCATTGACTAGTTTAATTGGTACCATAATTTGTTCTTCTTTAGTAGGTAAGTATAAAAGTTAAGATCTTTCTTACTGACATCATAAATTCACAGGTCTATAGTATGTATAGATACTATGTATGTATGTGTACAGAGTAGAGTAGGCAGTTTGACCTTCATTTTGTCTCAGCTGCTGTCAGTGTCTCTGTTCCATTCCATTCTACAGGAAGCCTACTAACCTACTGTGTTAAACCAATACTTAAACGTGGCAGTGATGATGCTTACAAGCCAAGTTTTATTTGTTGCTGTAGTCATGATGCTGTATGTTTGCCAGTGTGTGCCTTCCTAATGTGGGAAGTGACCACTGAAGTGTCTGCAATGTATGCAATAGAAAAATTAACAGCACTTAACTTACACTCAGGTTCTCCAATCCCAGTCTAGCAATGTGCAGCTTTTAAGTATCTGTAAATATGAGAGACGTCTACTTCATGCTAAAAAGACTAAAGAAATCCTTAGTCTAATTGAGAATCAGTATCAGAATTCCTCAGTTCACTGTGGTACGGATTTTTCATTTCAAATAATATGGGCCAGAAACATCCATGTTTTTGCTCCTGAAGCAAATATTCATAATCAGATTATTCCCAGGTGGGCTTCACTATTACTAGGCTTTTATGCTGATTAGATTCTGTTTGGTAATATGTATCTGATTTTGAAAATACTATTTCTTGGTTTTATTTTGAATAGAAAGTAAAGCAATTGTCTTTTTAGAAGAAGCAGTAGTTGAGGCCTATCTATATTGATAGTTGTGCTCCACAGACATATAAATACATTCTTGTGTAAAATGTGTAGTATGTGAGAAAATTAGATTCTTAGCTTTTTACACCCCAAGATCAGCTTAAATGACTTCAATGACTCTCAATGACTCAAAAGAACAGAGTTTTGATAGTCAGTGACCAGATTCAAATTAGTACAGAATAAAAAAAGTTCATGTATTCATTTGCAGTTGAGCTAAAAGCTTAGTCTTGCAGTAGCAGAAGATGAAAATGCATTATGGAGATAAGCAGTCGACTTCCTTTGGCCAGATAAAATGTACTGAAAGGAAAGACAGAGAAGAATCTGTGTATGTCAAAGACATTGTCTGGCCCTGTACCTCTTCTGGAGTGTGAGTGCTTAGCTGTGATTAGGGGTAATGTCAATGAAATACAAATGCATTGTAGCAATTCTGACCATATTATACTGTATCTACATGGTGTTTGAAGTAACCCCTCTTTATCTGAACCAGAAGCATGAAAGAAATTAATAAAATATGTGAGGATAAGGAAAGAGCTTGTACTTGCCCTCTATATAATAGTAATATCCCTGGTACGACATGTACAGTAAGGTGACATTGTCATCAGGCTTCTTCTCAGTAAGTCATTTGCACTTCACAAACTGAATGTTGTATCAAAGCTTAACATATTTCTTACCTGGCATGCTCTTACTTTGGGAGGAATGATCTATTGCAGGTATAACCAAAATGAGGTTATAAATACAGTGCTGATATTGCTAATATTTGCTGGGTACTACTTACAGAACCCATCACCTAAGAATAAATGAAGCACAAACCATAGGTTTCATCAGAACATCCAGCCAGAATGTGTACTTTTCCCAATTAATACATAAAGTCAACAGCTGGATAAATCATTAATTCAGCCAGATCACACAGTGAGCAACTACTAGGGATGCAAATGAGAAACCAGGAATGCTGACTAGTCCTTTTAGAGATCTGGAGACCACTTCCGAAGTCCAACTTGAAAAAAAACACCCCATGTTTCTTTTTTGTGTGTGATGTAAATACTTTCAAAACTTCTCCTGCTTGGCTTTGCATAATAGAAGAGATGCAGTTCTTTGATAGTATGGTCTTTCTCACCTAGCTGAAATGAGGCAGCAGTGAAGAACATTTTTGCAGAGATGTGAGATCTTCTAAAGAGCTTCAAGACAAAGGGAGGTTTGCTGAGCATTGACACTGAGCTTAGCCAGTGAGTGCATGGATTTTGTGCTACTTCTTTTTCCTTTGAAAACTCTAAGACCATTTCACAAACTTTAATGTCTAAAACTTATCAAAGTATTAACTTAATTCTCAAGTTTTAACTTAATTCTCAACTTTATTGAACAGCGGGAAAAAAGAGAAACATTAGGTCTGACTGACTCCTCCACTGACACAATGAATCCCAGAGACTTTAGTCTCTGATCCAGGTGCATAGATAGGAGCCTTAAGTTTTCAGATGTGCAGTCCCATTGAACTGAAGTGCATGTGTGTAAAATTAAACATGTACATGTTTAAAAGATTAATCCTAACTTTAACCATTAACTTCCTTCCCCTCCCTCAAAAAAAAAACCAAAAACAAACAAACAAAAAAAAACCACAAAAAAACCCTCAAACAAAAACAAAATCCCCAAAACCTGAGACAATTTTGAGAGGGTTTTATATGACTTAGTTGGTCCATTTTATGGACTTGGATTTAATGTAGGTAGCATTTGGTCTACAAGAGTGTCATTTGTATTTCATCTAAAGTTTTGACCATATAATTGGTGTGAAGCTAGACTTCTGAAGAGCACGGTGCAATCTTTCAACCTTTAACCAGTTTAGCCTTTCAAGGAACCCATGGCAGTTCAAACTGCCTATGTTATTATCTATAAACATTTGTTCTTCAAATATTTAATCTTTTCACAAAGTGGATTAACATTTAATTATTTTTGATGTGTTAAGGTATAAATTACCTTGTAAATGAAAATCAAATGCAGGGATAAGTACCAGATTCTACTGACTGTGAACACCATGTGAACCCTGGGTGAAATATTTCTTATTATGTAGACTGACTTTCAAACCACATTTATTCTGTTTATTAATTTTAATGGCTTAGGCATGTTAAAGATTGGTAGTTATTTTTCCTGAGCATGAGCTACACGAGATGACGAATTCAGAAATTTTCACTGAAGTATCATTTTGTGTTTCAGCTGAGAAAGAAAGTCCTAGTAATATTTTTCCCATTGATTCAATCTAATGCTACAAGTAATTACATAGGAATTCACTTGATACATGACATAAGCACTGGGAAGAATCCATTCCTAGAAGGAAGTAACTACTGAACAAAGGCATGATAGGCAAAGCATTTCTTTTTTTAAGTGGGCACTGAACATTTCAGGGGTTTTTTTCATGTGTGAAGTCGTTAAAGACTTGTGATTAATTAAAAGGTTTATTTACTTGCTTGGCCTACCATATCAGAAATGTTTAGTTTTAGTTTTGCATGAGAAACTAAGGGAGACCTCAGGGGTACTAATTATGAACCCTAGAAACCTAATGCCAGCAGTGAGTGTGGTGAACCTTGAGCAGCCATAGAACCATTCTAAATTTTATTTCATTACTGAAGTTTTTTGAGTTGTTACAAAATGCAACAAAATTTTAGTCCTTTTAAACAGTCTGATTCAAAGTCTTTTCTTCTCCCAACTCCTCTCTTTTATCATGTGTTGTCAGTTTTTTAATGCAAGGCTTTCAAGCTTTAAACTTGCTAATCTGAAACCTAGCCAAAAACAACCTTTCCAGGCTTTTTAGCCAAAAAAAGGTCCAAAAGAGTAATTTCTAACATACAAAAATAGCGTAATTGCAAATGGGACAAAAATTATTTCACTGTCTACTTGTTCATTAAAGTCCTCATTTTAACTTTGGGGAGATACATATATTTACAGTATGTACCATGCATGTGCATAGATATTCAAGATTCCCAAACAGTTGTGGTTTCATTAGCATACCCAGTATAATAGCCTAAAGCAGTTTCCAAAATAGTGGACATACCTTGTGTTCTGGACCATGATTTAAACTGTCAGGTAACATCCGATGTTAGATCTGGAAATGACATGCCAGTTTTGCAGTATTGTGTCAATACCAGTACTAGCAGCTTAAAAGATAAATACTTCTTTAAATGAATTCAGAATGTTCGAATGAAGAGTGCTGTGTTTGAGTGCTGGCCCCCAGATTATTTTCGAGGGTTTGGTATTTCTCTTGTTCAGAGGAAAGTAAGAGCAAAAGTTCTTTCAGTGGTAGAGTGGACACTGAATTTGATCTGCACTCTTAGGGAATTACTACCAGCATTTGGGTTTCTTTACCTGCGATTTGGTGGTTTTGATTTTCATTTTTCCCATCGTGACTCCTTACTAGTTATGTAATGCACAGTTTAGCAAAACTCTGAAGACTGTTTAGAGTTACTGCCTTTCTGTAAAGCTAACAGCTAAACACTGGAGTTGATGCAAACAGGTCATTTAGCATCTGAAAGAAGTGTTAGCACTTTATTTACATTTAAATTAAAATAGACACTTATTTATGTGTTCTGGTTCTGAAAGGTGTGTGGTACATCTGCAGAGGCCTATTGTTTATTCATGCTGTAAATCCTTTGAAATGTGTTAAAATGCTTCCCACTCATTATAAAAATCCTGCCACCCATGGATTAGGGCTTTGATGTCACCAATCCTGCTTCAAAGGGTTCTTTCAATGCTATTAATCACAGTTTAGCCTCTGAAGATATAGCCAGAGAAAACATTTGGACATCTTGTGCTAGACTTGCTAAAACTTTGAAATATACAGACTGTCTTGCATATGCAAGTCCAATATCACTTCCTCTCTCTTCTCCTAGGCTTTATTTTGAAAAGCTGTTTTGTGATGATTTTGGCTTTCTACAAGTAGAGAAGAAAAAGTTTAGGACACGTCATACCTTACATTTTAAAAAAGGCTTGACACCACAATATATTTTTGCCTGGAAAATTGAGTCAGTCTTTTAAACCCCTGAGTTACAATAAGATTGAGAATTATATGTCAAAAGGTCAAAAAATAGTGCCATCTTAGCCATTTTCTCATCTCTTTCGCTAGTTTGTGAGTTTAAGATACTGTCTTGACACTTGAGGATCCATGTGATTTCGTAGAAACAAGATTAATTCTGTAGTCTTTTTGCTCTTTGAAATCTCTCAAGGAGTCACAGAGAAATTGATTGCTAGTGATTGAGTTGTATGCCTTTGTGCTGTCGTTGTTTTCATCAGCTCAGTAGCTAAGGTCAGTGACATACCACCTTATCAATGACTTTTTCCTCCCCTCTAAATCAACACTGCACTCTGTCCTGCCCGTGATGAATGCTCTGCAGGCACAATTGGTAATGAGAGGGGTGTGGAAGAAGTGTGGTGGTGTAGTTTAGCACTATTGTACAAACTGATTTTACACAGTACAAATTTTTCTCTTCTAAGCTTCTTGAATAGTGTTTGCAGGATGAATTTCTTTCTTTTTGAACAGGTAATTTGGCACAAGCAAGAGCCAGAGTGACAGCAGCATCTCGGTCTTTGCCTCCACAGCTCAGTGCTGGGCGTATCAAGGTTAGTGGTGTTCCCTTTGAGGACAGGCAGGTGTTTATAAATACTACAGTGAGACTGTGTACACAGTACTTAGCTGATGTGGGTAGAGAGTGAGCTTCTTACCAAATAAGAGTCTGCCTTTACTATCAGTAACATGCACCTTGTCTTGGAGCATGGTTTGCAGTTCTAGTGATGAACCTATTCAGAATTCAGTGAAGAATTAATTTACTACTGATAAAACTTTGAACCTTTGGAGTGAAATCTGTTACATCGATATCAATAGTCCTCTTTATTTCAAAGGGGTTAAGGTTTTCCTCTGACAATTTTGACCTAGAAAGAGGTCTTATTATGTCAAATTTGAATAGTGTATTTAACAGTATGAAAGGCAAAATATTTTTTTTAAAAAAATCTACTTTTTTATTCAACTTGGAAGTGAAAAAACAGGAAGTGTTTGTGACTGGTAAGTAATTGGAAAAGAATGACTCAGCAAAACCACTATTCTGTAAAAAGAACTGTAGAATCTAAATGCTACTGAATTTTGCCATGAAAGTATGTGGCATAGCTGCAAAAAGATGGGATAGTTTTATGGCAATTGGTAGGATTGCAACTGAGTACACTTAATTTGTGAGGAAACTGTTTTCTCTTGAAGCTGATGGTAAGTGCACGTCCTCCCTGCTTCCTAAGTGGTGCTTATTAGAGTTAGCTTAGTTAAGGTTTGGGGGTTTGGGGTTTTTTTCAAAGCAAACAGTAATAAATTTTTAAAACAAGTGTGGTAACAACAACCCTTCAAAAGTCTACAAAATTTTATGTTTTGAGGTTTCTATTTCTTCTTGTTATCTTCTAGTGTTTGGAGCTCATGCTCAAACATCAGTGTGGTGATTTATGTCATCCAGATGTCTATATCCTTCACTGTACCTGCAAATACAGATGTGGATTTCAGACTATTATTTCCTGTCTGGTGTAAATACTTTCTGTGCTGAAGGGTGTCCTTTCCAATTTTCTTGTGTTACATACACATTGTCTTCCACATCCAGCTATTCAGCACAAGCTTTCAAAGCATGCATTTTATTGATACAGCAGGATTGTAATAGAGCAGTTCACTCCTAGAGCTTTACTAAACACAATCAGTTAATAAGGACTGTTTAAGTGGGCTTTACTCACCCTTCAAACTTTTTAAAAGGAACTGAAAGAAAAGACATGCAGAAGTGCAACACTATTCAGAAAATGTTAATTTAAATACTTTTCAGATAAAAAGCTGTTTCTTAAAATTTTGTAAAGCACCTAATTAAAACAACTTCAGGAAACATTTTAAATTATTAGTTAAAAATTTGTTTTAAAAAATACTAATGTAATAATTTCGTTTGGAAGTTTAGAATTTTTTATCATTATTTAATTTAAGAAGGTTTTTTTGCTTAACATATTTTTTGGTTTTACAAAAAACCCAAAAAATTTCATACCATGCCAGCAGCAGGTGTGGTCAATATGTGGAAAGTCATAATTTCAAATGACTTCATAAGGTGATATGATATCATAAATCGTTTTAATATTGTGTCAAAACTATTAGAAGGAATCTTTTTAGTCATGAAACAGTTTGGCTTTTGTAGGTCAGGATGTTTTCCATTACAGTTGTAATTACATAAATTCATATTGTAGGTCATTATAGCTGTCACGTAAAAATGTAATTTAATAGTTGAAATATCTTCATTTTTGTTTAAAAAGAGTAGCTAGTGATTTAAAATACAAGGTATCGTGACATTCTTATTCTTGCATCATGACACACTTTTTACCTTCTGTCATTTTCTAGCAAGCCTATTATGAGAAAGCATATTGTCTGTTGCACATGAGATTGTTACCCTACCATAAAATTGTGTGGCTTCATAGACATTATTAATGTTTTACATTAATGAGAGACAAAACTTCTTAAAAAGTCTTACAAGAAAATCCCATCAGCTTCAGGGTCTATCAGATTTTTTCTAATGAAAACTTCAAATGTTTCATGTCAAAAAGATTCAGAAATTGATTCTAGTTCTTACATGTTGCACAGATCTGAATTTACAACTTCATTCATAGGAAATATGACAGTACTGCTTTCAGCCTAATTTTCTGGGAAAAAGTGTTTTACATCTCCTCTGTGAGTGTTTCTGACCATCTGTCTTTCTGTGCATTCTTTCCCTTTGCTGCCCCAAAAAAAACTCAAAACAAAGCTCTTTTGAACCCAGCAGCCTGTTCTAAAACCATATTTGATAGAGTGGCAGTCCCAACATGGTAAAATTGTACAGTTTTGGTGAAAATAAGCAGCTGTGGAAAGGAGATGATACTGCCCTTTATTGACCAGCAGATATGTGAGAGGTTGTGAGTGGTCAATCTCCCAGCAACAATATCACTGAGTCTCTGTTTTTCTAGACAGAGAAGAATCCTATTTAGAACCTCAGATTCATTGGCATTTGGGCTCAAACTATTGGCTTTTGTTCTTAATTTGATCTTATTTATAATTGTGTGTGTTTTGACATTAAATATTACCAGTTACTCTGAACTTACTGTCAGTGCTCACTGTTACGGCTTTTGTCTTCTAGCTGACATTTACTAGATATTTAGATAACAATCCTCAGAAACTCGCTGCCTTGCCAAGATAATCTTGAAACATTCCCATATCCTTCCCCATGGACATGTCTGCTGTTTCGATTAGGTCATTGATATTACTTTGTCACATAACCTCTTAAGATGTTTGACGTTACCTGTGCTGATAAGGCATTTTTCCTGGAATATATTACAGAGTGTCCTGTTAACAAACTGCATCTCTCATTTTCTATTCTTTTTTTATTCTTCTTCTCCTGTGTTAGTTTGAGATGTGTACCAATGCATGTATGCCGCTCTGGGCCAGAAGATCATAATCACAGATTACAAAAACATACTGAAATTTTTGTGGTCACCCTATTGAACTCTGTCTTCATTTGCACCATCTTTGTTCTGAGTCTTGACCTCACTGGATTTCTTTTGATTTCTTCCCCAACATAAAATCCATTTTTTTTATCTATTATTACTTAGCACTTCATTTCCTTTATATTTTGCATGCAGTCTCCTAAATACCTCCTGAAGGTAAGAGTCTCCAGTTACTTTGTTGAGAACTGTAATCTTTCAGCAATTATTTTAATGTCCAGAAGAGTGTTCTTAAGTCAGTGAGTGTTGGAAATGATTGTATGGAGCAAAGTCCACAAAGTGTATCACAGGTGCTGACAACACCATTATCTGGTTTATACAAATGCCACCTGGTCAGAGCAGATGGTAAACTGCCACAAAGCAAGTGAATGCTAAAATGCTGTTAATGCTCCATGTAAACAGGATGCTGGTTAATTTTCTTTAATTTTGTTGAGCTGTAATGCAGCAACACAATCTGCTTGTTATGGGTAACCACAGTTATACTCATTCATAAATTCTGGTTTCATTTTGATAAGAACAGCTGTACTAACAATATAATTAAAACCTACAAGGAGCAGTATGCTCACTGTCCATGTATATCCTCTAAAAATAACTCTTCTGCAATGCTGAAAAAGTGGTGTGCTATGGCAGTTCAGCCATAAGATTGAGAATCAAAGTAAGATTGCTGAGATTCTTGGCATCAAAATGGCAATATAAAGTAATTAGTAGTAACCACAGTAGGAGAAGGGAACAAACTTACGTATTCTGAGTCTACCTGCTTTGTTTGCCACTTATTATCCTACAGTATTTTTTCCATACATGAGCAAAATGAGGCAGTTCAATTTACTTCCTGTCTATTACAAATATGACAACTTTTCTTACAGATACAAGTCCAGTTGGAGTTCATTGTAGTGGCAATAAGTGGAATACTTTTTAGAAATCAGTTCCTAAGGTATTGCAACTTGACAGCTATTTCACTGGCTGAGTATTGTACTATCATAAATCTAGAGTGCTCTTACACTATGAAAAAAAATTCAAAATGCTTAAAGACCTCTCCAAAGTCAGTGTATCCTGCATCTGTTAGAAGCTGGCCTTGCTGTCTCTGATAAAGTACTCTGAGGTACTCACACTTGAAGGAATGACTGTAAGAAATTGAGCCCAGCTTTCATGGGCAAGGTGGGGTGGGTCTGCAGTGTTTCTGGAGCAGTCCTGACATCAGAGTTTTGTCTTCCAGGTTGACACAATGGAGGTTATGCGGCATCCCGAGGAAACAACCAACATGAAGCGGCAAACTATGGCTTCCTATTTTAGGGTACAAAAATTAAAATGAAAAGCATTTTGATAGTAAGAACAATAGCTATATGTAAAATATTCAGGGGATAGTAAGATCAAAGAGAAATAGAAGAGAAGTTTTTTTATTCTGTTGTAAGGCCTCTGTTGATTCATAAACATTTTTTTGCGTTTTTCTCCTTGTTTCCTCGTACTTGTATTTTTATAATTTCATTGAGTACGTTGATAACAATCTCTAGAGCCTAGACTATTTCCTGTCTAAAATGCTAGAGGTCTAGAACAGGTCTCATTATAAACAGAACACCAATTTTGTGCAAATAAAATAGATGCTATCACTAAATTCTTCATATCTTTTCACAAGCTGAGGCACACATACCTTTAAAGATTAAGATTTTTCATTTATGCTATTAAGTAAAAAACAATCCATCTTTTGGAAGTGCTGTTGTAAATCATACAGATTGCCATTTTGTCAGTAGTAATCCTGTCTGAGGTAATGCATATTCTGCATATGTGTTTAAAGCAAAAGGCAGGGAAAGAGCATTGAGAATGTTAGAACTGGAAGCTTAGGAGTCAAGAAAGTGCTAGTCTAAGACACTTGGTTACTGTTTTTTTCTTGCAGTTATTGCAAAATGGAAAAGTTTTCAGCAGTTAGCTCTTGGGTTGCCCTTGTACCATGCAGAATACAGAAGTTCACAGAGTTGTTCTATCCCATGTGAGTCAAAGCTGCAAGCTGTGTAGGAATACCTGTTCAATTTGTTTCATAGAATAGTGTAAGGAAGGGTATAGGGGAAGCTGGTGTACACTGAGGTGTTGTCCCAGTGTGGAGAGTGCAAGGACACACATTCAGACTTGTCGTACAGGTGTGCACTTAGAGTGCTCTTGCACAGAACCACACAAATGCCAGCTCTGTAGGAACTGAAAAAATTAAAAACGTGTAATGGGGGAGTGAGTGTGGAAGCAGACCTTAATACATGTGCAAACCTGCAGCAAGGTGATGGCAGTCAGCTTGGAATTGTATGTGATTTTGAGACACATACGGGTATATGAGATTGAACATAGTTGACAACACATACTTATCATACAACAGCTTAATGAGGTGAGTATGGAGCAGGAGTATCAGTATTCAGAGGAGTTAATGGAAAAAAAAGATCTGATCAAACATTTTTCATTTTCGTTTAAAATGAAGTGGAGGAAATTGTTTTGTGTGTCTAGGGTGGATAGGAAAAGAAGTAATGGACCTACATTTCAGTGGCAAGATTTATGTTAGATGCTAAGAACTTTATGAATAGCTGTGATAATATAGCAGTTCAACAGATTTCCAGGGAGACTGTGCAGTTTATATTCTCAGTGATTCTGAAAAATTAACGTAACAGGAATGTACCTGAAATGTTAAAGATACATCTAGTGTTCTCTGTGGACACAGCACTGAACTGATGACTTCTTGCGGCCCTTTCCCCATGATTTGCTGTGAATTTCAGTGGCTGTTTCATGGTAAACCTTGTGTTTCTGTTGGGTGTGTTTGATCAGTCAAATGTGTCTACAGTAGAATTGTAGTTAGGACAATTTTCAGGTTTTTTTTTTTAATGGACATTCTTCAACTGTGGAAATGTGATATAAGGTGAAGAGAAAGGTGTAAGGAGTAAACAAAATCAGAATTTTAAATTTTTTTTACAACTGAAAATTTTTAATAAGCTCCATGTTTCAGTTGAAATCTTAAAAATTAATAAAAAGGCAATGGAGATTAACATTACAGGTTAAAATATAATCAAGCATTACAAACTGTTTACAAATATGAATCTCCTGCTTAAGTAGTTCCATTGCAGTTTTTTGTCAAGTATGTACATCTTCTTTATTTTCCTCACTAGTATTCCCTCATGGATCTTTTATCCAAAATGGTTGTTGGACAGCCTCACTTTATCCGCTGCATTAAACCTAACGATGATCGAGAAGCGCTGATGTTTTCTCATGAGAGAGTTCTGCTGCAGCTACGATACACTGGAATTCTGGAAACTGTCAAAATACGTCAGAAAGGGTATTCTCATCGCATCCTCTTTGAAGAGTTTGTGAAAAGGTAAGACTTGTATAATAGGGCTGTTATTCTGATATTCTATTCAGTAAGATATATTCTATGTTTAAGTGCAGAAAGTTCTACAAATGTTGTTTGTAGGTGTGTGGTCTGAATCTCTAATGAGGACAGGGACTTTCAGAGATAAAGACTAGAAGAGATATCTGATCTCTAATGCAGAACAGTCAATGTGAAACCCACAGTGAACACAAGTAGCAAGCCTGTCCCCATGGTTTCGTTCCCATACTCCCACGTAGAGGCAACAAGTGGAAATTATGCATCCTACTCAGATAATTCAAGGATTCTGGAAGGTTAGTGACCTTCAACCATCATATGCAGAATGTGCACATGTTTAAGAGTGAACTGATATAAAAGCTTCAGATTTAGCTTTTCAGAGTCATTTATCTTGGAGATACCATGAATTATAATCAGATCTCTGTTCACCCTAACCCTTCCCATGGCTACTGTTACTGGCTTTAATATATATTCTCAATCTCAGAAAGTTACAAATTTTATTCAGGAAATGCTATTGTCATTATGATGGCAATATGGCTACATGAGAATTATGGTTTCCTCTATATTTTAAATGTGGGTTTGTGTAGTATTTACTGTTTTTCAGTGTGTAGGATTGGCAATTCAACAATGAGCAGAAGCACTACCATTAACCATTTAGGCAATAGTAGGAGCAAGTAGTGAATGCCTAATTCAGCCACAGTTTGATATTTTTTGAACTGGAGGTTGTTTATCCAGACAATATAGAATTAATGAATCTACTCAAAGCAAGCCATTACTCTCACTTCAGTGCCTGATAAAGTTATGGAGAAGATTATTCTGGGAGGTATTGAAAAACACTGGAAAAACAGTGCAGTCACTGGTCACAGCCGGCACAGCTTCATGAGAGGAAAGTCTTGCTTATCAAACCTGATTTCCTTTTATGACTCAGTAACCCACCTAGCTGACCAAGGGAAGCCAGTTGATGTAATCGCCTTGGATTTCAGTGAAGCTGTCATTACTGTCTCTCCCAGGATCATTCAGAACAAAATGTCCAGCACACAGCTGGATAAACATGTCATTGCAATGGGTGAGCATCTGGCTCACAATTTGGGCACAAAAGAATTCTAGTGAATGGGGTGACATCAGNTTTTATGACTCAGTAACCCACCTAGCTGACCAAGGGAAGCCAGTTGATGTAATCTTCTTGGATTTCAGTGAAGCTGTCATTACTGTCTCTCCCAGGATCATTCAGAACAAAATGTCCAGCACACAGCTGGATAAACATGTCATTGCAATGGGTGAGCATCTGGCTCACAATTTGGGCACAAAAGAATTCTAGTGAATGGGGTGACATCAGACTTGTGTCCAGTCACTAATGGGGTTCCACAGGATCCATCCTCAGCCATGTGCTCCTCAGCATCCTCATAAATGGCTTGGATGCAGACTGGAAGTGATACTAAGCAAATTCACAGATGATGCAAAACTGGGAAGAGCTGTTGACTCCTTGAAGTCAGGAAGGGACTAGAAAGAGACTTCGACAAATCAGAGGGCTGGGCAATCACCAGTGATATAAAGCTCAGCAAGGGAAAGTGCCAGGTTCTGTGCCTGGGACTGGGCAACCCCGGATGTATGGACAGACTGGGGCATGAGGTGCTGGAGAGCAGTGCCACAGAGAGGGACCTGGGGGCTCTGCTCACTGGGGAGCTGAATGTGAGTCAGCAGTGCCCTGGCAGCCAGGAGGGTCAGCCCTGTCCTGGGGCATCAGGCACAGCATGGCCAGCCAGGCAAGGGAGGGATTGTCCCACTCTGCTCTGCTCTGGGGCGGCCTCACCTTGAATATTATGTGCAGTTTTGGCCACCATGATAAAAGGCATTAAAACTATAGAGAAGTGTCCAAAGAAGCACAGCAAAGATGGTGAAGGGCCTTGAAGAGGAGCTGTATGAGGAGCAGCTGAGGTCACTTGGTCTTTCAGCCTGGAGAACAGGAGACTGAGGGGAGACCTCATCACAGGTCCACAACTTCCTTGTGAGAGGAAGAGGAGGAGCAAGCACTGATCTCTTCTCTGTGGTGAGCAGTGACAGGACCCAGGGGAGTGACCTAAGGCTTTGTCAGGGGAAGTTGAGGTTGGGTATCAGGAAAAGGTTCTTCACCCAAAGGGTGGTCGTGCACTGAAACCGGCTTCCTGTGGAAGTGGTCAGAATACCTGACAAGAGTTCAAGAAGCATTTGGACAGTGCTCTCAGGTACATGGTGTGACTCTTGAGGATGGTGCTCTGGAGGGCCAGGAGCTGGACTCAATGATCCTTGTGGGTCCCTTCCAAATCGGCATGTTCTGTGATTCTGTGATATGATGCTAAAGGGAAAACCATTTCACAGTCCTCTCTAAAATCCAGAGATGGCATTGATTTATGCTTGTAAACCAGTCACTTGGGCTTGGAAATCTGCAGTCCATGCATTCAGATATCATGAATGATAAATGAGAGCTTAATTAATTAAATTCTGAAAAATTACTAATTTTTCTGATTTATATTAGTACACCAAATGAATATGTAATAGGAAAACACTCCAGATTATATATGCCAGGAAGGATAACTAATGTGTTTATTTCTCCTTCAAGGCAATTTAATTTACAGACATGATCTTTACCAACTTTTTTTGTGTTATATGACTAATTTTAGTAAGGTTACACTGTTCTAGAGCACATTGAACAGAATAATTTTTGTGATCATTAATATATCTTTGCATTATCCCAAAGCGGCTGAAAGCATTATTATTAACCTCTACTTTTATTCAATTTACACATAAGTGAATGAGGATTAACTCCACAGAAATTAGTGTAAATTGAGAGGAAATTAAGCCTTCTCTTATCAGGAGATTCTTTTTATTCAAAAATGCGCTGAATTTGAGTACAGCCTTGAAAACTAATGATAATAAAAACAGCATTGACTGTAGCTTTCCATCCTGCAGATAAGACCAAGTTGTGATTAACATCTTGTCAATTACTTCCCATGTTTTTAGTCCAACTTAATGTAATTTTTTAAGAAAAGAAAGTCAACACAAAAAGGGAAGGAAAGGGGAGTAGATTTAGCAATTTCCACAACAGCAAAGAAGACTTCTGAGTTCAGAATATAAGTGGGGGTGGGAGAGGAGATGTTCTTGCTCCTTTGTTCAGCTCATGATTTATTTTAAAACAAATTCTTTTCTCTTTTGCTCTGGCAAATAAAATCAAACAATACTTTATAAAACTATCAGTGGAACAAGAAACATTTTTCTTCAACTTACAGCTATGTCTAGTCAAGTGTTTTTATGAACTAAGTAGTTGAATACATAAAAATGTTTGAGAAAACAGGTCAAATGCTAAACAGATTGGCACTTCTTTGTTCATAATCAAAAAGACATTAGGCAAGTATGAAGAAGAGTTTTAAAATGTCAGTAAATGTAAGGATATCAAAGATTTTTTAAGCCAGCAAGTTAATTGGTATTTTGATCCTTTTGAGCAACTGAACAACAAAATGGATGAGCCAGCATTTTTTCTCCCTTGATGTTATTAAACAAATAGGTGTGCTTCTTATCTGCCTGTTCAATAATGCTGTTTTGTAAACTCTTAGCAGGAAATATGAGCACAAAACAATCAAAGGCAGGGAACAGACCCATTCAGAGTTTATCAGGTGGGAGGTAAACAAAAGATAAAGCTCTGTCTAATGTTACTCTTTACTGTCTCTGTTTTCATGTAGAGCAGATTATTTGCAAACCTGGATGTAGTTTATTGGGTTAAAAAACAGATGGTGAGGAGAGGGCTTAATTGTAATTCATTCACAAAATGTTTCTTCAGCCAAGTATATTACCATCTGTTTTATGTATACAAATATACGTATTCTTTTACTTAAAGTAGGAAAATGTAATCTGCAGTCCATGTAAAGACTGTATCCCTGTCAAGTCTTAGACACTTTGTCTCCCTTGGCCCCATCTTGCACCCCATGACATCATGCATCTGTCTTGTTTGCTGTGAAGCAACATGGCCTGTCTTTCAGGCTGGAATCTCAGATTTTAGATACAGGTTATTATCTTGATCAGTCACCCAGGTGTGCCTGAAATATGGGGTCATGTGGTGACCATGCACTGCACAACAGTTTAAGGGAGTTGTGCTTTCTCATGGGGACCTGCACTGAAGGTCCCACTGGATGGAACACTCCTTGCTGAGTCCCCCTGGAGCTTTACATGACACGACGTGGTGTGCAGCTGTGTACTCTCCACATATCCTCCAGCTGGATCCTCCATTTATGTGTATCCTCCATATTCTGTGCCATGGGTTGAAAGATAAGGGGCTCAGTAGGCCAATGGTACTAAATAATGTTATGTACTTGTAATGCCTCATCAGCTCCTAGGAATGTGTTAAGAACTTTTGCACAAGTTTCATTTAAGGATTGCTTTTTTTCTTCCCTGCCTGTTTATGTTAGACATTAAAGTTTTTTGTACTGCATTAAGATGCAGGATAAACTTTTGCTATAAGCATTACCTATTCCACAGTAGTCAGATGATGTTACTCAGATCATATACTCATGGCAATACCAGTGCTATTACTGTAACAGTGATCCCTGTTAGGCTGGTTCTGCTTTTTCAGTCTCACAGGAAAAATTTGCATAAGGTCACTGTTAGTACACATGGTATACACAGCTTCTAAACCACCAGTGTTACGTTTCTCATGACCACATAAAGCCTCATTGGCCTTAATAAGTCACATTTTGCATGGAGTGGAGCTAGGAATAAACTGGTCAAACATTACAAAATCCTGTAAAACATATAACCTCAGTAAGTGCTTTCTTCTAACACCAAAAATTCAGTGGTGATACACTTGCTTATTATGCAAAATTGGGCAAGCTCTGAATTAAATTAGAAGTCAACAGATTTGCTACAGAGAAAGAATACTTTCTTTTTAAATTATGCATTTTTAATGCAAGCCTACTTCTAACAGTAAACCTGCACTGTAGCAAAGTTCATAAGTGATTTCTGTAAACAAAATTTTAACATTTCCTGATACTTTGATTTTACTATTATCCATGGAAATGTTTGTTTCAGTGGCTTTCAGATTTCACCAGGTCTGTGGAATCCCATACACTTTATGGTGAACTACTGTACCTTCCATATTCACTTTCTAGACATTTCCCATTCACAGAACACTGGTAAATGGTTGCAGGATGGAGAGGATAGAAAAACATTAGGAGTGGAAAGTCTGCTAGCTGCTTATGGATAGTATATGCACATTGCACCAAATTATGCTTTTCTGAGAGTATTTCTGTGATTCTATGTTTCTCTGATGATTTACAGTGTAAGTGCTAGGTATCTGTTACTGAATTTCAAGAGTATCTTAGATGTTGTAGCATTTTTATTTATTTATTTTGATTTATTTATACTCTTAATGTAGAGTCAAATGTAATTATTTTTATGAATTCAGGTCTGAAAGTTTCTGAAAGAGGTGAGATACAGCCAAGACAAGTTAGAAATTTTTGGAAATTATTTTACAGCTCTTTTCGTTCTAAAAAAAATTTTAAAGTTTCTGGTTCCAGAGCTGAGAAGGAACAAATAGTTTTGTGATGTTGAGAGTCTTCCTGCTGTTGCTCATGGTCTGGCTAGACAGGGATTTTGCACCTCATGCTTTTCACATATCATTATCCATTATCCACCTCAGGCCATTACATTTTAGTACAAGATTTGTTTTAAAGAGAAAAAAGGTTAATCATTACTGTTTAAAGTTAATTATGTAGAATTGGTGCAGCCTTTAAGACTGGAATGTGAAGGGAACTTCAGTAAGAGACACTGGTATAGTAGTTAATGGTGCTGTTTAAATGTATTTTATGGAACAATTGCACAGTTTAGCCTTTAGGAAGGGGTGGGAAATTGAATCATTTGTTTACAATCAGTTTATTTCATCTGAAACCACCAACACTAAAATGCCTGGTCTCTAAACAGGTAGTAAATGCGAAGCATCTTTCTGAAGTTTTCCATATCTTAGCATACTTGGATGTCTTTAGCATTTAACATTACTGCTGCACGTCCTAGCTTTGCATTCTGAGGTTAAATTCAACTTTTAAAAAATGTTATTTCTACTGACTGGTAAATACAGTTAATCCCATTTTAATGTATTTTTTTTCAGAAACAGTATTCTCATCTAGGAAGAATAGTATGTATTGCAGAGAAAAAAACACTAGTTAAGAAATGCAGAATTCTAAAGTTCCATCAGCTTTGCAAAATCAGTTCTGAGGGGAAAATACTTTCCTCTTACTTAGTCTTACTGCTACTGACCATGTGATTAGTCAGGTACTTTTAGGAAACATGTAGATGAGTGTGTGCCATGTGTAGGAAATTTTCAAGTAGGATATATAACCCAAGGAAAGGATATATTCTTGCACAAATATGTGCATGTTTATGAAAGAACACATGAAGCACCATAAACCATTTTTTAAAAAATAACAATAAAAGTATTGGTTTAATGGAGAACACTGAAATATTCCTGGCTACCATATTTCGTGCTGAAATAGCAAGTACAAGTATGGAAACAAAAAGGTAGAGTTTTGAAATTTTCATCTCATCTGAAAGCAAATGTGATTTCTAGCCCTACTTTTCAGAAAATAAGTTTCTGGCTTCTTGGTGATACGTTGCAAGTAGAGGTCACTCTGTGATCTCAGCGCAGTAGATTTACATAAGTATGACAGAGATGAAATTAGACCACTAAATCAAAATGAACAGTTGTATATAGCCCAAAGCTTTTTTTCAGACGTATTCTCTACCATTTCACCATGTGCAATATTTGCATACGTCTGCCAGATACATAAGGGTGAAATATTTTACCTTACTCCAAAATTTTCCATAGGGTCCATTGCTGTACAAAGATTTTAAATTAGATAAAACAGTTGGATGACCCTGTGTGGCACATGCTGTGCTGCCATACAATTATCCTGAGTACATCATGTCAAACTATTTGGGTGTCTGTAGTTATGTTATTCAGTCATGAAAACAGGCACTAAACCAAAGTGTTTACTTAAAAATACCCACAAAACACATGGATTTGAGCTTTGGAACACAAATCTAGAGACCTTGTATGGTGCAGAATGCACACTACAAAAGGAGTTCTGGAAGAGAAATAATTAAAAATAAATAGCCAGTCTCATATTGGTAGTCCTTATTTCTGATGAGTACAGTAATTTCTGCCGTACTTCGGATGAGAGAATGGCCTGAAGTTGTGCCAGGGGAGGCTTAGGTTGGATATCAGGAAAAGGTTCTTCACCCAGGGAGTGGCTGGGCACTGGAACAGGCTCCCCATGGAAATGGTCACAGCACCAAACCGGACAGCGTTCACGAAGCCTTTGTCAAGGCTTTTGGGCACAGAGTGTGACTCTTGGCGGTGTCCTGTGCAAGGCCAGGAGTTGGACTTCATGATCCTTGTGGGTGCCTTCCAACTCAGAATATTCTGTGATTCTATGACATAACTGGAAAGCAACAGTGAGTATATTTAACCAGGTACAGGTGTCTTCTATGCAGTGGTTTGATCAATCAAAATGTTTGGAAGATCACCATTTAGAGGAAGTTTTGAATAAATATTGAGAGACAATATATTTACATACAGAAACTATAGTTATTCCCATGTAGTTACTCCCATGGTTTGTAGAGTTCTTGTCATTCTTATGAATAGCTTGCTTTCTTAGACTATAGGTACATTTATAAAAACATTTGTAAAAATAAGATTTGATAAGAAAAAAATAACCACTGTTTTATTTATGGGTTTTTTCAGAGCACCAAAGCAACTATATTCTACATCATGAAAGAGAGTTATTGGAGAGGGTATTACCTTTGACAGATAATGAAGTTTGTCATAAACAAAATGGTGTAGTCAGGCACGTAAATCACACAGTTCAAAAATACTTTTTACTCAGATATTTCTCACAAATAAGTCAACTTTTCAGTAAGTGGAATGCCAATGACAAGATTAAAAAAGTATGAGATTCCCCCTGAATATTTTATTGCATCGGTGCTATCTAAAAACTGTTCCGTTGTTTTAAAATTACCATCAATAACATACCTTAAAAGATACATGAACAACCAGTGTCACTCACTTGAATCCTTCCTTCCTTCCTTCCTGCCTTCCTGCCTTCCTTCCTGCCTTCCTCCCTCCCTCCCACCTTCCCATGAGGTAACTTATACGTGTAACTCACATGGCTATCTGAACTGGCTTTTGAAGCAAACAGCAATTTACTGTGAGTGTAACTTCCCCCATGTATCTGTCAGCTGTCTGTTGAAATTGTATGCTGCCAAAAATTATTTGTGATACATATATTTTAAATCTGTATTTTATGGGTGCAACTCAGTACCGCTTGTTTTGTAAAAGCTGGCAGCATTAACTTCAGTCATAAGGTGGAAAAAATGTACTTTTTTCTTTTAAATGCACCATGTTTCTCCAAACCTACTAAAAGGCATGAGTTGATATTTTTAAAGACTTGGTTAAAGAATTTTAAATATCACATGGCTGAGAAAGTCACTGCATTAAAAATAACTCAGTAATACATAATCTCCTATCATTATTCAGAGTCAGCAGTGTCTCCAGTTAGTGAATATCTATGTCTCTGGTCCAGAACTTATTCCAGTACTTCTCACTTCAGATGTCATTTTGTTCCTGTTTGATCTTAATTGAGTATTTAATGGTTCTTTTTTCTTCCTTGTGACAACTGGAGCTAATATCTAGAGATTAACTGGAACTAATGTTTGAAAATCATACTCTTCTGTTCAAAAAAATTAAAAGTCTTGCAGAATTCTAAATTTTCTAATTGCTTCTCCATGTTTTCTTCAGTATAAGGTGGGATATTTTCTTGACTCTGTGTGGCTACAGAGGAATCTGTCTTTGTGATTCACTGATGACATTCTTCTCTTCCTGTTTTAAAAAACATCTGCTGGCTCTTCTCCATGCTAATAATTAGTAGAACTGCTCTTCTCCATGCTAATAATTAGTAGAACTGCTCAACCTGCCAGTTACTCTCAATCCCAATGTAAATAGAGTAGCACCTTTAGAAGTATAACTTAATACCAAGACAACACATGGCAGTTAATAAGTGAGAGCTGAGAAGGCAGTTGCTACCATCTAACAGTGTACTTGTGCTAAAATAACCTTAAATTTGTAAACTAACTGGTACGCATTCTTGCTGTTACTTAACATAATTGTTTGTAAGTAGGTTTACTTAAATACTGTAAAACCAGTCTTCATTAATGCATTATGGCTTTATAAGTAGGAGGATTGGTTCTTAATTCAGTTCAAACATGTTTGCATCCCTCTTTCATTAGCTATGTGTTATTTAATACAATTGTTAGGAGCTGTTCTTTGCAAGGGAACGTGGACAAAAAAAGACAGTATTGTTTAGTATGGGTATGCTCCATATTCCTAAAATTGACCATAATCATTCCAATTAATTGTTTATCCTAATCATTTATATGTTGAAATACCTATTCAGGACAGCTGTGTCATGATTTATGAAGACAACTGAGTATCAGGAAGAATTTGGCCTATTAATTCTAGATACAAAGCTTGGAGCTACAGAAAAACAGTGGAAGTACATATGATTGTCAATTCAATTCTTTGTCATTTTTCAGGTATTACTACCTTGCGTTTAAGGCACACGAGACTCCCCTTGGTAGCAGAGAAAACTGTCTTGCCATTTTGGAGAAATCTAAACTAGATAACTGGATTCTTGGGAAAACCAAGGTAAGAGGATGCTAACAGTTTCTCAAGGATAGTATGCTTTTACAAATCATGTCTAATAGTGGTTCAAAAAGTACTGCATGAATGAACAAAAGAGCAAGAATTTTGCTCCAGTTATCTTCCCAGGTTATGGAAGTGTCCTCCCAAGCCAGCTGAGTTAGTGCTGCAAGAGGAGGGGTGCATTGGCTACCTCCCCAAAGTGCATTCAGCACATGGCTGTCTTGGTGAGGACAGTACATCTGTCAGTGCTGCTGCTGTAGTGACTTCCTGAAGTTTCCCATGCTCCTAATAATGACATGGCTGAAACATCACAATTTGACCCATCCTGTGAGCCTGGTTGGCACCATTGTCCATTCATGGAGTTTCAGGTAAGCTCTTCTCACTCTGTCAAAAACCTTTGTTGATGGTTCAAAATTGAGTGAATGACTTCTTTTAAAAGGATGCTACATGGTACTTTTGAGTTGTTTTACATTACACAAAGGAAAAACTGTGAGAATTTTCTTGCCCAAGACCCAGATAAAATGTATGGAAGCACCCATAGCATTTGCCTCTAGAGGGAGAATGCTTTTATACAATATTACCTCAAAAACCAAATTCAACCCAGGATTTGTGTTTCTACTGACAGGAAAGGTCCTCTTTCAAAATTGTTCATACCAGAAAAGATCTCAGCATCCAATTTAGTTTGTAAGGGGGGTAAATGTGGGATTTTTTGTCAGAGGATCACAGAATATTCTGAGTTGGAAGGGACCCATGAGCATCATCAAGTCCAGCTCCTAAGTGAATGGCCCATACAGGGATTGAACCCCAACCTTGGTGTTATTGGCACCATGCTCTAAGCAGCTAAGTTAATCTCAGGGTTAGCAATGAGGTGATTATAATTGGTGGAGTAAAGAAGTTCCACAAGTACACAAGAGCAAATAATTGATTCACAAGATTGCTATGATATGCACAATCAGTATTTTTCTAGTTTTCTCAGCAGTGACACCCTAGAATAGACTGCTGGAGGATTAATGAAAAGGCAGAATACAAGAGGTTATAACTGGTTATAATACTGATTTTTTGTTTGTTTCATTGTTGTTCCGTTGTAGGTTTTTCTAAAGTATTACCATATAGAGCAGTTAAATTTGTTCCTGCGAGAAGTTATAGGGAGGGTGGTGGTCATGCAAGCCTATATCAAAGGATGGCTCGGAGCAAGGAGGTACAAGAAAGTCAAAGATAAAAGAGAAAATAGTGCTATTACTATACAGTCAGGTAAATGTTCATACTCCCTATTTTACTGAGTGTTTTTGTATTTCAATCAGTTAAATTGCATGCACATTGTTAATTTATTAATTTATTATGAAATCTAAATGACTGGACATGTTTTCTCTCCAGCTCTATGCAGATATTACTGATTTACTTCTAAAGTGTCATTTTAGCATGGTAATGTCTTTATTTAAATATATTAGTATTTTGAATGTGATGCCTGTGCATGAAATGAAAATGTTGTTAGGTATGTCTATAATAACATGCAGTGCATAATTTAAATGCAGTAGCACATGTCCCTGCCCATATACCAGAATTCCACACATACTTCAGAAGGTGGGCCTGAGAGGCTGATTGTCAGTACTTTAGCAGGTTTTCTTGTAGTGATTTGGAGAACTGTGTGAGCAAGAATGATGATGCATCTTTGCCTTTTGGGTTAGGACATCAGTGAGCACATCGTGACAATTAAAATTTGAATGAGCGAAGTGGTGTTTGAAGTTGTGAGGATGTGAATACTGCAGTCAT
>VXBB01006418.1:555033-578274 GCA_013399915.1 Illadopsis cleaveri
GGGCTGAAGTAGTTATGGCAGGAGAAATGAGAGTTTCAGCACATCTCTGACCCTGTAGACTCTGTAGCACTTCCTTAAATAAATCTAATTTCCAGCACATGGTTTTGTATTTTTAGCCTGGAGAGGATATGAAGCTCGCAGGAAGTACAAGGAAATAAGGAACAGAAGAATTGATGCTGCTATACATATTCAGGCAGGTAATTAAAACAGTATTTCAATTGCCAACACCTATTTTTCTATGGGTGATTTTGTGTGTGTCAGTGTTTATAGCAAAAAAAAAAAAAAAAAAGGAAAAAAAGTCCAAACAAAAGCTATCAAAAACATTACCTCTGATTATTTTTGCTTCAGTGTCAAATGTCAGTGACAGGTATCAGGCAGTTTGGACCTTTTATAAGTACTTCTCTGAAAGCAACATATAGTAATTAAAAGCTGTTAAGTTAATTCTTGGCTAAAAGTGTGGATGGGAGACACTAGACATGCATTTCTCCGTCTTTGTTTGGAACACTGATCTTGGCAGATTGCCAGGTTTTTGTTTTGACTGCTTGCTGAGTTTGCCAGCTTTGACCAATCTTTTGACAATCTGCCAGACTCCTATGCAGCCATATCAATATGAATTTGAATAAATTTTAAAGAGATTATTGGAGGAACAGGCCCATAGGGCCGTGTAGGTCTCTCGTAGAGAGCAGAGTACCATATGGCACAGAAATCTAAGAACCAGTGCTGTGAATGCTGTGAACTCAATGGTGTTTTCAGATGCTGCCAATATGAAGCAGCTTCCATATGATGCAGTACAGTACACCTTCTCTGTCCAACTCCAGGTTCAAAGACTGTGGCTGATAAAAAACGATTGTAGCTAGTGTGTTTACAGATATACCAAGATACCACTTTGACCAGCTTCCTGTGCTACAATTCCTTAGGCTTTGTCACCTCTTGTTCTGCATCTTACAGTCTGAAATCAATATGAAAAATATTTGTTGTGATACTCTTTTACTTGTTCTCAAACATTCCCAGTAAATTCATTCATTTTTGTATTGTCTAGTTTGCTACTCTGAAATTAAGCATCACTGTGACTTTCAGCAGAAAACAGAATACCATTCCAGTTACTGAAAGAACAGAATATCATTAGGATCAAATAATAATTTGTAGCTGTGTATACATACTGTTATGTAAAATCATGAAGCTCTAGGGTTAAATGCAGTATATTCTATTAAATGGAAGAAATTTTTTCTTGCATTACCAACAACCACTGAAGGATTGCACAAGTGCTCTCAGTCTTCATCTCCTTTGTGTTGTCATTTTCAGTTGTTTCCATGATAGCACAGAGAGTAGATCTTAAAAGTACCCCCCTGCTGCTGTTTCTTGGAGTATTTGCTACCTTTACAAATATATACATACCAGGACTTTGATTACAACAGCCTTTTGTTGAAGAAAGGAAAGTGAAACTGTTAACCCATGACTGTCTCACTATTATCAGCTCCTTAAGGTGAGAGTTACCTCAGGTGCAATAGGAAGCTTGTGTGTAGCATTAGCACTTGGAGACTGCAGGGGACATTCTGCCTTAGAGTTTTATCCAGACAGATTTTTAGCTCTTTAGAGAAAGATACTGATATATTCTGCTGTTAGCACCCATGGGAGAGATTCGGAGCTCTGTCGCTTCCTGCCATCTTTTAGATACTGTGTTGAACATGGCAGAGCAGAGACAGTGGGAGTGAATTTGGACACTGCTGGACTCTGGACCTAATGCTGGAGGAATGTTGTTAGTACTCTTCCCTCCAACACACACAGTGTTTTCCTTTGTAACCTGGCACTTGACTGGTTCAGTGATCAGCCTGGGTGAATAAACATTAGGGACGACAGGGTTAAGAGTGACACAGTGAACCTTTGTATTAATTAGGCTGGCTGCTCCTCCTGTCTCTGGTACTCTAGTAGAATGGGAATAATAATAATAACAGTAATAACAATAATAATAGTGGTAATCCTCACCACTTTTCTGTCTGCTTTTGGAAACCTTTATCTAGGACTTCTTATTTGGAAATATTTCTTGTGCAGGTTTTCTCTTCCCAATATGCTAATTATTCTGTGTTTCAAATCAAAGCTTATGCTTGCTAATCATGGCCGTTTTCCAGGTTTTAAAATACACTGACAGTTTTTGTGTTGTTTACATAACATTACACAGTCCAAGTGCCTAGTGACATGGAGACAAAAGGTACTCTGAATCTCTCCTTTCCCTGCACATCTTACAGTGTGAGGGTAGTTCAAGGCAGCTTTCTAGTAAAATGGAGTATAGTCACCTTTGTATGTTTTTTAAAAGAGCAATTTCGGGCAGTGAGATAAATTGTTTGCATTCGTCATCCACATTAGCAAAACCTATAATTAAACTATATGTACTTCCCTCTCCTTTCCCTCCCCCCTGCCCCGCTCAAGCAGGCCTTGGAATTTAGGAAGCATTTGGCTTACATGTTTCTACAGAACAGCGCATATTGAAATTTGTTTTCCTTTCATCTCTTTCCCAATAAAAGCAGCCGCTCAGCTTATCCCTTTAGCTTCCTCAGAACTTCCTTTCAGAATTCCCGATCTATTACAGCACATTCACATACCAGAAACAAGATGCCTTTTCATGCTGTCAACCTTTTTCATCTGAAATGTAAATTAATTCTTGCTGGTACGCTTTGACAGAGATCAAAGTAGGGGTATTAACCTTATTGGGCCTTCTCCTCATCAGAATCAGTTCCAAAGACTGCAAGGGTAGTGTTAGGAGGCCAGTCTTCACTGTTATCTATGGCCCTCCTCCAGGCAGTCCTCTGTCTACAAGTCAGCATTTCAAAGGCGCTGATTTCTTTTGTAAATGACCTTATCATTACTTTAAACTGTGTGAAAAATGATTTGCCTGAATAATTCTTGCAGGATTATCCTGCTCATTTTAATTGTGGGGGGACTTCATTCAGGTTCCAGGATATTGTTTGAGTGGTTTTGACAGCAAGTGATCATAGCCTGCTAAAAAGGAGGAACACAGCTCCTGATTGGAAACCTCTTGACTTGTTCAGATTGTTCATTTCTTGCGAGTCAGTCTTTGAGGTAGGCTGCATTTGCATTTTAAAAATAAACAGATGCCTTTCAAATACATGAGCTGGTGGTCTGGAGATCTCTGTGGGCCCAGCAATTCACTATCCATTGAAGAAATGTTGGAAGAAAAAACAAACTTAGGAAAACAATATACATGAGGATAAAATTCCTGAGTGTATTATATTACAAGAAAAAAAGTCATTATTTCAGATGGGGGAAACCCTCACTAGGAAACAAAATATTAGTGAATTTAAATTAAATGGGGAAGAGAAAGCTACCCTATTTTAGCATATCTACATCTCAGGTTCTCAGAATACACAGATGTTATTAGACTCATGGCTAAAATGGTACACAGGGTAAACAAGGTCTTTCCTCCTACTTCCAGTCACACTTTCTCAAACTGTGAAGGTTAGAAAATGCTAGTTTTTAACTCAGAAACAAATTGTAAAGAATGATTTTGTGTTAAGTGCTTGAGTTGACAATACTTTGTACTTCTGAGTATTTCATTGTAATTGGAATTTACAGTGTTTAATTCACATCTACATAAGAGGAAAAATATATTGTCAAATATTATTTAAAATTACTTTGCCAGATTCACAGCTGGTTTAAATCAGTGTATATCCACTGAATTGTCTGACTGAAATGTTGCTTCATTGATTTACCTCACATGCAAGTCTCCATTATATGTTTATTTTAGAATAATTAGAATTTAGAATTAATTAGAATTTAAAGCAACAGATAATGCAATTATGAAAGTATGTTTTCTAGTTATAATAGCATGTATTTTCATGCAGTGTGACTTGTCCCGAAAGACTTAAGGGAGGATTTTAATCTGGTTATTTTATTTGTGAACTGACATTGCCAAAATGCCAAATGAGTGGTGCATGCAATTCATTTAGATCTGAGGTGACATCACTAAATTCATTTTAATTAGGTCCACTTTAGCCATCTGGAATATACTGTGCAGCTCTGGTCAAGGCTGAGTTTAACTATGCTTCCAGAGGTGAAAGGCAAATGACTAATCCAGTGAGCCACCATCTCCTCCTCCAACACGTGCTCACACACTCACCATATGTCATATCGTATTAGAAAATTCTTTATCAAGAACTCTTTGGGCTCTCTTCCTTAAATAAAAAAGTGATGGGTGTTCAGAAGGAAGCATCCCCTTGTAAATTGCTTTCTTTCTGTAACTTCTGCTGTTGTGGTGTTGCTCACATTTCTCTGACATGTACTTCTGGCAAAATTTACTCCATTTTAATAAAAAGAAAGACAGAGAACAGCTGCAGTTTACTGGTTTACATTTATAATAAGTGTAAGCTTTTAATAAAAGCATTGCCTTTCAAACTTTCTTCAGCAAAAGTGCAATATTAATTTCACTAGAAGACAAGGAAGTATTTTTTGAATATTTATTCCTATATCTATTCATCTGTTTGTATTACTATTTATATGTGTGTGTGTGTACATGTACTCAGCTAATACCATTGTATACGTCTAAGAATTACATAAGTAAAGTGTTCCAAAAACTTCTAAGCACTTGATAAATATATCTAAAACTGTTTTCTTAAAAATGTTCTTGAAAATGACTCCTAAGTAGCAGATCCATTTTACTTTTTTATATCAGTAGGTTTTTTTCTTTTAACTACATGGTCAGTGTAAAAAACATTGAAGACATATTTCTCCTAATAGCAGCTGAACTGATTTCATATTATCTTAATTTCACAGTCAGGGTAAACCAGAGTAGTTTGTACTACAATGATATTATAAGCCTGATCCTACGTGAGTTTGTACAGGCTGCAAAGTTTTGGGTAACTTTACTCTCCCATCTCATGTTCTGTACTAGCTTACATCATCCGGTAATTCTTCATGTTTAGTATGTCTCTAGTAACCATTAAAGGCTCATATACAGGGAGCATTTCAGAAAAGTGAGAAGGCCTTACAGTTTTAAAGTATGAGGGTTTATATTCCATCCCCATCTCTGAGCTGAGCTCTGTCAATATTCAAATGTCTGATTTTTCTCCTGATTTTAAGGAGAAAAAATGGAGACTATTCTTACTGGATTTCATGCTAAAATCAGGAAGGGACAATGTACAATAAAATCTCCTCCTTTTCCTTGCTGATATTGCCAGAATTTCTTAATCATCTTCACTTTTTTATTTGACCAAGTCTCAAGATCAGAGACTGTGATACATGATGGTTACAGCACCAAGCCTGACAGAGTTCAAGAAGCATTTTGGGCAATGTTCTCAGGCACATGGTGTAATTCTTGAGGATGGTCCTGTGCTAAGCCAGGAGTCGGACTTGATGATCCTTGTTGGTCCCTTTCAACTCAAAATATTCTGTGATTCTATGTCCAAGGGTTGAT
This sequence comes from Illadopsis cleaveri, assembly GCA_013399915.1. NCBI lineage: Eukaryota > Metazoa > Chordata > Aves > Passeriformes > Timaliidae > Illadopsis > Illadopsis cleaveri. Next base: position 560,459 of record VXBB01006418.1, read on the forward strand.
GTGCATCAGTGACACCAGACCTGATGACAGCCTTAGTGAGTCTTGCTAATAGTCACTGTTTGTTACTGGTAGTTATTGTTTGTACATGAAAATTCGTAACTTCCTTCTCATAATGCTTCTGCTGGAGAACTTAGGAGGATTTTTTCTGCTATTAAACATGTATCACCCGATATCCACCTAGAGAGGTGAATGAGGGGATGCATTCATGACACCCAACAAAGGATGTGACTCTATGCCTTCTACTGCTCATTAGAATTAATTTGGCATGGAATGAATAATCAGATTCATGGGCTCTAATTTCTCTCAGATGCTGTTAGTTAAGTTGCTGAATGCTCTTTTAACTAGACAAATTAAGAAAGTGATGTGTTTTTCCTAGCAAATCAACTACCTTCTCTTCAGCAAGCATGAGCTTTCACTTCTGAGTTGCTGTTATATGCTATTTTAGGTGATGTTACAGAATAAAAATATGTATGTGTAGAAAGAGTCTGCTTCACATGATTTTTTAATGACTGAGAATTAATCCTTCTACTGTTTTAAAACTACTTCATCTCCTTTCTTTATAGTTCTCTCATAGACCTGTGATTGTTTAGCTTTGATCTTTTTACACTGTGCTTCACAATTTGCTCTGTAATTATATATTTCCTGTGGGAATCAGAAAGAAAATGCCTGTACTTTTCCTATCTGGAATTGTGCAATATTGTATGTAATGTATATTGCCTTGGTATTTAGACCTTAAAAGTTTGTAACTGCAAGATGCCAAATTTCAGACTCCCTGAGGTAAATAGATTCTTGGTTTGTTAGGTGCTGAAACTGACAGAAAACTGTCTTTGTGTGAGAAATGATCAGTACAAGAAGTAAAAATTCATGTCCTAATTTGTGGCACATAAAGCATTTAACACTAAGTTACTAATAGAAGTGTTAAAATTAAGTTCAGTTCCTATGTTGCTTTTCAGATCCTGTCGTCTTTGGCTGTGTAAAGATCAGGGTTAAAGCTACTGTTGCTGGAAAGTTTGGAATATAGACTGAATAAGGTGAAAATGAGGTGACAGCTGGTAATCATTCTTCTTCAATGATGCAGTGATTGTTCATGGAGCAGTAGCAACATGAGTCTGCTAATTTCACACTCTTTGAGCCAAGTGCTTAGTGTCAAAACCAGCACCAGTCAGTAATGCAAATTGCTGTGATGGAGCAGCTTCCCAGCCTCTCCGACTCCCCCAGTAGAATTCTCTGCATATGCATTTCTTTTGAAACATTATAGATCCTGTTAATAAATGTTGAAAAGATGCAGTCCTACTAGTGCCTGATGAAGCTTTTGAGAGACTTAAAGAAGTTTGTTTACCCTGTACTTCAGCTGTTCCAGGAATCAAAAGTAAGAAAAGTACAGCCATTTACCTTCCAGATTCAAGGTAATTTGGAAGAAAGTTAGAAACCATCTTGTGGGAAGGTTATGTTGAAGAGGAGTTGCTTTTGAAAATACCTATGAAAACAGAAGATAGGGAAAAAACTATGTTTATTAAATCAGATATAGCTGATTTTTACATAGTGAATAAGGGCAAAGACCAAAATGGTTAAACTGACATTAGTAAGAGTCGAGGAGAAGAAGAAAAACAATATTTAAATATAAAATCACAGCAAGTATCAGGGCTGATTTTATAAACACACATGCAAAGAATTACTGAAAGCTGAGAAACTATTAAAGATAAAACTGATAAAATCTTATCAGTTCATTTCTTTCAGTGCTTCTTTATAGTAGTTCATCGGCTGACTGACACTCAGCGTGTTTCAGGCGCAGAGAGGTGACTGCTGGCCAGCTGTCTCTGCTGCTGATAGCAGAGCAGGATCCTTGTTTGGTCAGTAGGGGATAGTTAAGGATTGGAAGCCTGATCACATGGGACAAGTGAGAGCTTGCCTCATCTCTGTCAGATGGGCCGACTTTCCTAGTGTGATTATTAAGGGAGAATAGTTCCCCAAGCCTCACAATACCTGAGCTCTGTATTTGGTTCAACACCTCAGCATGCTGAACTTCTGTCATGCCTTCTGTAAAGTGAATGGTTGTTTATTTTCATAACTTCTCATGAAAAGGCAATTTTTGTTGCTTCTTATCCCAGAAACCCCAGTGCTTTCATAAAAATTGTAAGTGTAAGACCAAGAAGTCTTGTTAATCCTCTGATCAGTTTCTCTGTTCCTCAATTTATTCAGTATTTACCCTACCTCCTGGTTTCCTTTGGTAATCTACAATGATATTATAAGCCTGATCCTACGTGGGGTTGCCCTTGACTTTATTTCTGTGCCTATCTGTGCCTGTAATAAGAAATCCTGGATCCCAATGGGAGGACTGCTCTTCTCCTTTGAGTGTTTAGTCTTCAGAATGAATGGGGTTTGTATGCATTTAGTGTGCCTAAAAGCTCTTCCTGAACAGGAAACATTTTTTTTCAAAAATCATAATATCTCCTCAGCTTAGTTCCACTACTCTTTACATACTGTCCCACTGTTTCAACTGCAGTCTTGCTGGACTAATACACGCAGCTCCTTTCTCCCACAACCCTCAGCCTTATTCAGCAACTACTTGTTGTACAGTGAAATAATGGCACTGATACTGTATTTACTTTTTCATTATTCAGTCCTTTCTCCCCTTAGGTATTTCTACTTAAAATAATGCTTGAAATAAACCTTACTAAAATAGATTTTAAATTTTTGTGAGTTTAAGTGTATATTGCAGCCTTTTTATGCCTTTTTCATAAGTGCAGTATGTATCACTATCTGTGGTTTGTGTTGGAGTTTTATAACTGCTCACAGGTGTAAAAAATTCAAGATAAAACTATAGAAATAATTATGGTATTCAGATACCCAAACCCAGAGACAGTCTATGGAAATAAAGGTTGTAGATATCCTCAAAATGTTATTAATTGTCATTTTCTTTACCATTTCATTCCACTATATGCTTCCTACTTAATTTAGTATTTTTTCTGATTATTTTTTTCTGATTTTTTTTTTTAGAAATGGTATAAATTCTAATGTCTATAAGTTTTTCCCTGTTTTTATAAGAGGTATTTTAAATGTTTTATTATGGTTACAGTTAATTAAAAAATAGGAGAAGACTGTAACTGAGTATATCTGTCCCTGGCTCTTCACCCCACTATCCCACAATAAAAGAAAGTAAAACTTCTGATTCTGTAAAATTATGACTAACTCAAAGGGAAGCTGTGATTGAAGAAGTTGTTTTGGGAGTGGTTTTATTTTAATACACTCTGAGTTGGATTCCTGTTTAAATTAGACGCATTTTCTCTTTGAGGCTTGTTTTCCTTGACTGGACTGTGCCACGTGATCAACAGTGAGAATATAAGGCCCTGTAGAATTTCTGGGTGTTGCAAACATTGGAGTCACTCCTGTGGAGTGCTAAGTGTTCTTGTGCACTAATTCTCAGTAAAAGTTGGGGACATTCAGGTCTGTGCTGCAGAGCCAGTTTCAGTTTCCACAGAATCTTTCTGATTCAAAACTATGTTTTTTAGCTTTTAGGGGATATATTGTTCGTAAAAACTACACAAGATTGAAAAACAGCACTGAGTGTGTAGCAGATCCTCAGCTTACAGGCAGCTGCTCTACTTCTGATTTTGGCTGTGAAGAAGACTGGTAAGTTGAATCCTTTGCTATCTGTTCTTTAATAAAAGTGATTTCCCACACAATAAGATCTGAAAGGAGCAGGTTTGTCATCATGATTCAGCCAGCTCTTAGAAAATCTGCTGTATTCTGAGGATGACCACCTGCAGGTTAGCAGGTTCTCCCTGCAGCTTAGTCATCTCAGTGATCTCCCATTAGTGGAAAGGTGTTGTTTGCTCTGGGTTACTGTGCTGTGTTTGTGCACTTCGTGTGAGTACCCAGAATACTGTAGATTGCAGACAGAATTGTAGGTGTTCAGCATTTCAACATTCACTGCAGTGCATGTTATTAAATGTCCAAGAGCAGGAAGTTACCCATCTGTGCCTGTAAAGCTCCATGCAGACCAGCAACAAGACAGGGAAAAGAGTTGTCAAGAGCAGATGGACAAGTCACTGACAGAAAGCCTAGGAATGCTGTAAACCATAGTGGTGCTCTCTTTTTTGAAGAGAAAAGGTATTTTACTACTTTAGGCATTGGATTCAGTCCAGACAAATCTTCCCGTGACACTTCCTTAGGTATGAGAGACAAAAGGGATCTGTTACGTCTGACTCACCACCATTGTTCTAGGACGGGTGGCTGCATTTGCAGGACTAATCCCTTTCATTAGTTTAAATGACTGAGAGTTACAAGATCTCCCCTGCTGAAACCATTCTGGAGAAGTTAAGGGTTATTTCTTTTACCATGTATGCTCATAGCATTGAGTTTTGTTAACTTGCACACTAACTCTGCTACATGCCCTAGAGCATTATTATAGAACTTTGTTCAGGTGTAACCACTTGCATTCCTGCAGGTTAATAGTGCTCCAGAATCTTTACCTTGAATCAAGTATTCTGTTTCGGCAAGAAAAAGGTTCAGGCCATTGGACAAGGACTAAATAAATAAATAAATGGTTTTGGCAATGATTTTCAGGGTAAAGGACAAGCCACTGCATTTTACCATCACAGGTCTGTTTTGGGGTTGCTTGACCATTCACTGGGGAATGAGATTCCTAATTTATGTTTCCCTTCATGTGCATGCAGCACCTTCTGTTTAAGTCTTTAAGGGGTATGTATCTTCTGATCTCTTTAGGACTATTGATGATCACGTGTTCATTTTTCTCCAGTCTGCACAGATGGTTAAAAGCAAGAGCTAATAAGATCTCGACTGTCAGTTTTCTTTGGCATCCAGAATTATAATTATTTACAGTATAAATAGGCCTTTTCATCTGGATTTGTTTGGAGGCACAGAGCCTCTTTAAACTTTTTTATTCATTTATTTCATATATAGGAATGGTTTTCTTCCATTTTTTGCATTAAAATGTCTCTGGAATTCTTTGTTACTCACCAAAAAAATGTATTTGGATTTGGTACAACTTGGCTTAATTGTACATTTTTGGGACTCACAGAGATTTTATGGTTTGGTTACTGCTGAGGTGAATTTGGGCTCTGTGAAGCAGATATATACAGCCTTTAAAGACATTTAGCCACCAAACTTATATTGAAGTCAGTGTCTAAATGCATTTAGGTATCTGACCTGAAGATGCCCATGTGAAATACATTGGCAGTTCAGGTCTTGCATCCAGTCCTGGTTGCAGTTTACAGTCAGATAGATGTATAAGTTCTTCTTTTGCCTGTAGTTGGGAAACTGCCATTACTGCTGGCAGTTCTTTATTTGACCCAAACAAAAACTGCAGATTATTTGCCTAATCCCATCCATTTCTCAGCAATGACCTCAGATTCCAGTGGTTTCAGCAAGGCTTGAAAATCTCAACATTTCACAGGTAATGTTGAGAGCCGTGTGAGTAAATCCAATAACTTAGTTCCCCTAAATCAAGCATCAGTTTTTCATGTAGTTGTTAGTGGGCTGTTTTAGGCACATGGCTGTTCAGTTGTACAGGAGGTTTGTAGGAAACAGAAAGGTGCAGATACTTAACACAGTAGGTGGTAATCTGACCCTGGAGAAGGCAGCCTCACTGTGGCTTCACTTGCTGTGGAGCAAAAGTGTGAAAAATAAGATACTATTTTCTCTTCATTTTTTTTCATTTCTTCTAATTTCTTTTATTTCCTTTTCTTTTTTTTTTCCCCTAAGTGGTAGTTTTAGAAAATGAGAAATGAGCTTAAAGGTACTTGGGATCAGAAAGCAAAATGGCACACAGTTCTGTTGTATGCAGAGGAGTATAAATTTGCAGTTACATGTATGGCAACCTCCTGCTCTTTTAAAGATCTGTTTAAAAGTTGAGTTATAGTGTTACATGTAAAGCACTCAGTTTTACTAAGTCATGAATTTCAAAGTGTTCAGAAGAAATGAGCACTGTAAAAAAATTTAATTCCGTAGAAGAAATTGAATCTTTACACCTAGTTCATGCTCTTCTGTCAGTGAATGCAGGACATAAGGAAACTGAAGCTAATAAATGACATGGCTTACTAATTAAATACACATATTTGTTCATTTAGCATTGCATGTTAAAATGTTTTATTCATTTATATGCTTGACTTGGTAATAAAGTCAAATGCAAAGCTGATGTCACAGGTAACTAAAGATGCATTGAGAGCTGGCAAATATCTCTGGTCAGAGTAGAAATAAATATTGTAAATGTTAGCAGGGAAGTGGCTTTGTCTCATTGAAAAAATGTTTTTCCATTCAGTTCCACAAAAGTGTCTGTGACTCCTACTGGAACAGAATCCTGGGAATAATTGTGCACCTGGGAAGCTGACACTAAGTTTTAGTTATTCCCCAAAAACTATGCCGGTATGAAACACTTGCCAAGCCTTTTCTTGACATCATCAGCCACTGAGAGGAGCCTACAGGCCTGCATGGACTGAATCACAATCAAACCTTGAAAGGCGCAGTTATTTTAAAGTCAAACATGATCAAGACATGAGTCAAACATGGTTCAAATGAGTAAAGTGGAAACCTTTCTGAGCCATTTTTACAACAGCTGAATAGCAGATTTACCATCCTGTATAGAGCTGAATAGGCAGCAGAGAAGAGAAGAGTGTGATGGGGTCTCCTCTCTCACAAGGAGAGCATGGACACCGACGTTACTGAATGTCTGCCTCCATCTTGCAATTGATCATTGCAGAAATCAAAAATGCTGCATTTTGCAATGGCATAGCTAAAATTCCTTAGTATTAGGAATCTTTTGAGCTAATTAGGAATAATTTGTGGAGAAGTGAGAAGTAATTTTCTAAAACATCGTGTGATTTGAACTTGTTAGATTGACAGATCTCTAGTGAATGTATTTTTCATAAATGTTCTTGCTTAGCAGGATAATCTACAGTTCAGTGACTAAAGACCTTAATCTATGCTACCTTGTTCATCTTCTTGTTCAGACAGAGCTATGACTCTTAAATATCTTTAAATCCCTTTAGAACCCCATCAAAGTATCTGTAACCTTCATGTTCCACCATCATCATCTTTTCCATTTCCTTCCCAAAGGACAATTGTGTTAAGTAATACTGATCTGATACTTCCCCTGGAAAAAGCTTACTGTATTTTTTTTTTCCTCTGGCTCACTGTACTGTAGCTCAATGACTGCTAAACATCACAATAGAAGTTAGTTACATGTACACAGTGCCATTATACTGTGTTGTAATAGAAGAAAGGATTGTTTCCAAATATTGACTTCGTTACACATCAGTTGGGTCTGTGACTTTGTGTGTCAGTGAGTATCCCTTGCTCCTTGGTTTGCTTTGGAGCTCTGTGTGTTAAGGGTAGAAGATACCTGACATCAACACCAGTTCACACTCTTGAACTGAGTTCATTTTGATTTTTTTTCCTTGTATCTTTCTCTTTTTAGCTATTTGGTGTCATGTTCAGGCTTTGGTCAGCTTAGGTTCTCAAAAAACATTATTTTTAGTAAAATTCATGACATTCACATGAGCCTTACAGGGTCAAAATTGTATAATAGAGTCTGTACAAAGCTACTCAGGCACACTAACTTAGATATTTAAAAAACTATAGACAATAATTATCAACATTTTTCTTTTCTAGAGGGTGAATGCATGTGAAAGTCAAGTTCTAGAAATGGGTCTATTTCTGCTTTCTAATGGCTTGACTGATGAAGTAGAATCTGATTACTAAATTTGTATCAGTACTAAGTGAGTGGTGGTACAAGGGCTTGAGAGGGTAGGATTTAAATTAGAAACAGTTACATGAAATGTAATGAGCCATAATATGAAAGTCAGTAGTGCTCTGAAGTTTACACTGGGAGGTTTACTAGCAATGAGGATACATTCAACTCACATGTGCTTCATAACATTTTCTCATCGCTGTCAAGACACGGTTAAGGCAGTATATTAGAGACTGCTCTTGAAGAAAACTAGCAACTCCTTTGGCAACAAAAATGATCACATATCTCTACAAACCATGGTAAAGGAAGATGTCTAAGGGAGATAAAAAATTAAGAGTCATATGGTATCCTTTCTCCAATCATGAAAGGCTGATGTGAAAACAAATTGTTCTCTGTTGAGAATCAAGAGAGAAATAATGGGCTTGCATTGCAGCACTAGAATGTTAGGTTAGATGTCCAGAAAAGCTTGCTGATGGTAAGCTGAGTTAAACCCTGTGTAGGTTACCTTGGGGAGTTTTGACAGCTCCATCGCTGCAGGTTTTTAAAATCAGGTTAAGCAAATGTATGAGGGGGATAGGTGTAGCTGATTGTTCTCTGAAAATGGGGAGGACTTAGATGATTTCTCAAGATTTTTTTATGATTTGTAAATACACAGTAACTTCTTGAACTGTAACACATCTGTGCCCATCGGTTTGGCATTGCAAACCAGCTTTTACAGCATCGTAGTGCCACCAGCTGTTGCTGCATCAGTGTGGGGAGTAAGTAAAGAAACTGATTTAGAGGAATTCTCCATGTGTCTGCTTTACTTGCAATGGCATTGTTGCTGTGCCTGAAAAATGAGGGAGGTTCATTTCTCAATGGTTTGCTATAGCTGGAGGCCCATTGAAATAGCATGCAATGTGGATTTACCTGCATGGGCACTGGTGAATTAGCACATAACCACAGTATCCTCTGTATCACTGAGAGGAGAGATTAAACATGATTTCAGTCACATGAGCACAAATTCATTCAGAAACTGGTTTCATGTGAATTCTCCTGTTTCATATAAAAGATCTTCTGTCTTTTGCTGTGGTTTCTCTGACTTATTCTACAGCCTGCATCTCACTAAAGTGAGGTTCACTCTGTCAGTCAATAACAAAACCTTCCAGGAATTCTTTTGATTAAAAGGAAAAGAAGAATAATCGCTATTTCGATGTGTTTCTGTTCTTCATGGAGAGCTGATTGAAAGGGTCACATCTCTACATTTTAAACCTATTCTTTTTCATCTTCAGAAGAATGCCATTGCGTCCTGGTGGTTTATTCCCTACACCTTTCCCATACTTCCTCCTTGGGTGATTTCAGTTTCTGTCAAGATCATTGCAATTTCTTGTATAAGTAATCTTTTGAATATAAATTTCCATTTCTTTCTGTAGGAAAAGCTGGTATAACGACATTCTGGTTTCCTTCAATAGCTTCACTTTTCTATTTTTAATCATAGCAAACATTAAGATTATTGCTTGTGATGGAAATAGGAAGTCTGCAATCCTTGTGGTGTGGAGTAGAATCCATGGGCCAGATTCTGATGTCATGTGAGCTTTTAATTACTTTACCATTCATAAGTTTAAATAGTTACTCAAGATTTTTAAAGGTGTAAATGGGAATTTGGGCATGATTTTCCAGTGTCATCTAGTTTTTTTCCTCCCTGTCACCCCTTGGAATCTGCCCATGCTGGAAGGATTGAATTTGTTCTGTTCTATAAAATACTACTTTTGCAAAATGAGCTGTATTACTTCTAGTAGAATATCTAGTAGTGTTTCTAACATTTTCAAAAACATTTAAATAATGAAAGTAAAAGTGCCATTACTTATACTCGTAAAGGCCAGAGTAACTCCAAAACTAGGTATTTTTTCTCCAGCAGAAGATAATCTCCATTACTAGATTTATGTTACTATGGTTCAACTGCTTTCAATGCTAGGGATAGTGAGTCTATACACTATACAGATGTGTAGACAGACCTTAAGAATCAATGTTTCTCTCTTTTTCCAATGTTTCTTGCTAATGGAGTGATTTATAGACAGCCTGTATGTGAAGACTGACACGTATTACAGATCAGTAGCTGAACAGTCAGCAGCAAATTGTTGAGTTGCATGACTGAAACCAGGCACATCAACCCAGGTCTGCAGCTGATACCATGTTTTCGGAAGTGTTCCCTACCACTTTGATCTTGTGGTGGGTTGACCTTGGCTGGCTGCCAGGTGCCCAGCAAGCCCTTCTGCCATTCCGTGTCTTACCAGGACAAGGGAAGAAAAATGCAATGAAAACCTCATGAGTAACAGCTAGTAATCAAGTGCATACTTCAGGTAGCAACAGGAATTCTGTGGAAGGATGGGCTCCCTTGCAGCAAATTACAGCCCAATTTAGGATTTTTTTAATCAGAAACGAGGCATCACTGGGATCCTGACATAGAGTTGGGGTTTAAGGGCTTCCAAATTCCAGAGGCTGATTTTTGCTAGCTTAAGCTGTACAGAAGGCAAGTTGCTGATTTTTACCTTTGTGCTTTAAACAATTATGCAAGGTTCTAGTTGTGGCAAGGTTGTGTATTTTTTTTTTTAGTAGAAGACAGAGATTATTTTCATGCTGCTTATTTAGATCTAAATCCAAACCAACACAAAACATGAATATTTAAATTTATATGATGATTCGGTCTGGTTTTGGCATTCTAGGCCATTTGCAACATACTGATCTGACAGCAAATTTTGATTTTGATCTCCACCACAGTGATATTTGAGGATTATTCATCATTTTTACCTTGTATTTGATTTATGTCCAGCAATACTGGGGGAAAGGGGAGTCCATCATCTCAACAAATGCTTGAGGAAATTTTGGGGAAAAGTAGCAAGTTATCCAACCAGTCCTACTAAATAAATTAGTATCTTATTTATATATATATAAGATAAATAGTAATAAAGAACTTTACAGATAAAATAGTATATGCACAAATGTCAAATACAGTCCTAGACATATGTTATATTTTCCACTTTAAGGAGTGTGCCAGTACTAAATGGTAACGTATTTCTAAAATGGATTCCTTCATTTTCCCCAAGGAAAACACAAGTTTAAATTCAATTTACATTTTAGGGAGAAGGTTTTTTTTCTCTTTCTTTGTGTCAAAGAATAAAGGGGAACTTAAATTCCCCTAATCTGTCATGCAAATCCAAAGTTCCCTCATGAAATTGCAACATCACAGAAAAGATGAATGTTTACCATGTTTATGAACTTCATTCTGTTTTGACAATGAAAAAGTCTTTGTTTTTATCCCAGTTTGAGGACCATGAGCATACAAAATAATTTCTATGGACCTCATTTTTTTTTTAATCCACTGAATGAAATTGATAGCATGTTTTTTTGGTATTGCCTAGCTGAAGGTTCTGAAACAAATTCTGTCTGGGTAGACTTTACTGTGTAAGAAATCCATTGACTTCAAAGGCCTGACAGCAAGGATCATGGCCTGCAGTAGGTTTCTATGTTACTTTAATCAGCATTAGTGAAGTAGGAGTTGGCCTTTAGTATTTTTATGGTGACATAATGTGATGGTAAAATAGTAACATATAGACAAAGGATCTAAGACATCTTACTTCTTGCTCTGTCCTTAACTCAAAAGGCTTTAGGAGAACACATGTGTTTCACTTCTTCCTCATCCATCAAATTTTGAGTGTCTAAGTTTGAATTCTGTGAAAACAGCTTTTCACAGCCCTGGGAAAAAGTATTTCGTGTAAAATCTTAGCAAATAAATATGTTATTTCAATTTCATTAAACTCTCATAAACTCATTTTACGTATCTGCACAGACCCACAAATTTTTAATGAGAAATTCATTGCTCATAACCTGTTGCTGTGTTTAACAGTATACATTTTCTTATAGGAGGAAATGTGACTGGTCTGGTTTTATTTTTCTGATTTGATTGTATGTGCATATTTAGAAATTGAGGGAGGGGGAAAAGGGAAAATCAACAAATAAAGTGTGTATGCCAGTAAACCTTTTATAAGAGTGAAGAAATTACAGTATTTAAACTATTTTTTTTCTTTTTCTTTGCTTTTAGGCAGCAAACCAGTAACCAGTCTTCTCCCGTTGTGCCTGATTTTCTTGACAAACAAACTGAAAAGGTACTTCTGAGTTTATAATCTAAAACAACATCCCATTATAACTTCAAATTCCTGAGTCCACAGTTCTGCAATGTGTTCGTGGCTGCTTGGCATAGCCATCTGAACATGAAACCGTTAGTGATGTTTTGAAGTCTTTGAGACAAAAGCCTGCTTGCTAAGAACTTTAGTTCTGTAGAGAGACAGGGAGGTACAGTGAATAAGAGAATCAAAAGGCTGGAAATTTGCTGCTGAGAATAAATGCTAGCTGCTCCCTGAGGTGATTTGTCTGTGCACTTCACTTTCTACAGATGTTAGAGACTCTTTTTTAGTAAGGACCTGAGGTTCTTTGGTAGCACTTTGATATCCTGCTCGAATTCAATATGTGAAATGGAGGAGTCGCTCTGTGACTTGGAGCACAGCATAGTCTTTGAAGTCTGATCCAATTTTTGCTGCTTACCATTTGATGTTGAAAGGATGAAATGGAGAAAATGTACAGTTTTTGCCAGTAACTCTGCTGAGCATATGTAAGATTAAAAAAACAAAATCCCTTGGATGATGTACTTAGAAATGTTAAGCAGATTAATACCTTCCTATAGCTTTTTTCTAAAGATACAAATTAACTATGAGAGGAAATCAGCATACAGTGCATGCCATGATTTAACTGCATGAGGAAAGGGGATAAATAAGTTAAATGGAAAAAAGTAAACAAATGTTTGTGACATGGGTGCTAAGTCAGTGTTGCTGAAAGCCACAAGAATCTTGTATAACTTAAATCTAGCTTTAGATGTTTCAGAAAGTCTTGGAAAATAACAAGTTCCTCTCTATGAGATCACAGCTGTAAGTTATCATGAGCAAGTGGAATCAATACATTTCTTATGTGCCTAAACCAGCATTCTTTATTCCAGAATAATTTGGATGAGATTTCTGCTTCTCCATCTATTCTAAAGCATTCATTTGAAACGAATGATTCACAATCAATTGGCCAATCCCAGACAGTTGCAGACCATCAGTTGTCGAGTCTCTTGACATCCGGTACAAAAGGAGGTAAGAAATAGAATAAAGTAGCAGAGATATTTTGTTTACTGCTTGTAACCTACATGTAGCCAGCATGTAACTTGCTTTATATATTGATGAGATTGTTTAACAATCACTTGAAAGGCAGGAATTATAAAGGAAAAAACTTCCTTCACACATTTTCACTCAGGAAATATGAAAAAGCCCTTAAGTATCTGTATTACAGAGGCAAAAGTAAAATGATTTTTAAAATACACCTTCTATTAAAAGTGTCATTACTAATCTCAAAATACGCTTTTAATGAAATCAAGTCTGCCTTCAAGAGCTTCAGCTTTCCTTTGCCTTCCAACCTTAGAAGTCAAAGACGGTAATGGAATCTCTCATGTTTGGCAGAATGAAAGACCACTAGTTTGTTCACACACACAAAGATTCAGTCAGCAGCACAGGAACATCTGTAATAGTTCTACCATCTATGCAGTGCATTTTTTAAATTTTATTTGCTGGTTTTTTAGTTTTGCCATGTTCAGCAAGAGTTAAAAAACTTAAAGTAAAACATTTTGACATTTTTTGAGTTCTACCTAGTTTATCTTTAGATATTCCAGGAAATCATTACCTATCAGAATACATTTCTCTTATTATGGGTTTTATAATCATCCTGTCTTTTCAAGTCCATGAATACAGACTTTATTACTAGACTGTAGAATAACTTTCACAATTTAAGATGAAGTAGGTTGATAATGTGATATCTGTAATGAGAGCCAAAATGTATATGATAGTAAGTTATTTTCCAGGTTAATACTGGAAGCTAGTTGTTTATAATGTTGTGCTATTAATTAACATTACTGTTTGTTTATTTATTTAATGGGACATCTTTCATCTCATAAATCTACAAATATTGATCTGAATAATTTAGCCCTGATTCTGCAATTTATATGTTTAAATTTTACTAAAACAATTTACAATGTAAAGGTAAGAAGATAAGTATTTATAGGGAGATCATTCTGTTACGGGAAATAATGCAGATTCAGTGTTTTTCCTCTTTTAAACAGTCATAATGTGCTTTCCATGCTAAAAAGAGAATAGTATTTAAACAGAGCAGATTGAGAAATCCATTATTCCCTCTTCATGCATTTCAGTCCATATGTGTTTTGAATCCATAGTGTGGGACTGCAGGGGAAGTTTGCATTACTATCTTAAATTATTGCATGTTAAACAATAAACCTGTCAAACAGAAATATCTTCATTGCAGCAAATCCTCTTGAGGGAAGCAGCCAGGGCCCAAATCCATCATCTTTATTCTCACTGCATATTGTATGTTACCCTGCAACTGGTCTCCTTGAAATCAAAGACCTTGTGTCTGAAGTAAAACAATTAGAGTGAAACTGGCAGAATTACACCCTTAGCAAACATGATTCAGAGCCATTACCCAGTAATTTAGAGTGTCTTCAAAAATGTGAAGTGATAGAAGAATAAAATGTGAAGAGGAGAGAAATGCAACATTGATCTGAACTATTGAAGATACATCTATGTTTAAATGAATAAGCATGCAAATGCAGAGAAGTAAGGAGTTTACTAGTTAAGCATGAAAATATTCAGATAAATGATCATATAAATCACACTTCAATGAGTAACTATTAAGGAAGTAAACCTGGTGAAGAATAAGAACTTCTTTGGGTGTATTTAAAAGCACAGCTTGCATTCAGAGATGCAGATGCTTTCACCCGGTGTTCAGTCTGTATTTAGCCTTAATGTATGGAGTACACTTTTAAGCAGATAGTATTCTTACACCTACTATGAAAACCAAGTGAAATACAAAATATCTCTTTGGAATAAGCACATATAAAATTATGTGTGCTTTACAATGTAGGGTGATACTACATAAGCTGTTATTCACACTAAAAAAACTGCCCACTAGGTGGTCCAAACAATGCAAAGACTGTTTTTCATAGTGAGACATTATTCTGCAGTGTTAGAGACTGATTTTTAATTCTGTGTAAGTTACATTACAGACAGAACTAGTCCGTCAGCTTGATGGTGCTTGGCCTTGAAATACAGAGGCCAATGGGGAAGGGAATGTGACAGGTTTCTGCACTGGTCCATGACCCAGTTATGAAGCAGTGTTGGTGTTTGCTTAAGGAGGAAGTCTGTGTGCAGGCTTAAGCACAAAAGAAAGGACAGGCTGCTTATTTGTCTTGAGGCCTTAGTAGGTGAGGCTTTAGTTCAGTCAAGAGGGGACAGAACACAAAAGGACAAAACGGTTGATATGAGTTTGCATGTTTCTGTATTAATCGAGTAGCCTGTTCTCTCACATCTTGTTATCTGGCTGTCTTATAGCACAGGCTGTCTGTTCTTAATAACAGATCAGCAAAGGAAGAATAGAGAAGGAAATTTCCACTAAAATCAGCAAAGACTATACTCTGTAATTAATACAGAGACAAAAGCCTCTTTTTCACATCAAAAGCCTTCTCACTGGGTCATAGAAAGGCTGAGCAGTATGGCCAAACTGCACGCACAGCAAGTGCATGCATGTGCTGTGGTTGTATAGAGTCACAGGGACTGCTTTTACACTGCACAGACATTCCCTGTGCTCTGCCAGAGCACTGGGGCAAGACCAGTAACAATGCCCAGAATTCTCTCCAGTGTCTCTCTGCTGTGACACAATGCCTGGGCAGAGAGTCCAGTCATTAGTAACAATTAAGCCAGAAGTTAATTATCCTAGTCACAGTAAAGTAGTACTGAAGAAATTGAAATAATATAATCTCCAGAGGCCAAGTAGTGGTATTCCCACAGATGAGATAGATAGTCAGAATGTTTGAAATTATTAATGAAAAATGAGTGCTTCATAGGGAATTGACCAGTGTAACTTTGCTTCAAAGGTAAATGTGACAGATTTTCTGAGATGCAAAGGAAATATGTTTGCAAAAGGAAAGCTAATAGTATCTCTGCATTGACCAAACTATGAGTTTTTTCTGCTTAGCACAGACATTTTGAAGAACTGGGAAAATACACAGAGTGTCTGGCTGTGGACATTCTGTGATGGGAGAACAATGTGACTTACGGATATGTTTAGTTGCACCCCACATTGCAATGTTAACACTTCATGAAAAGTAGAGGAATTTGCCAGGATTCTGTGAGATCTGGAACTATAGTCTTCTGTGTTGTCTATAGCCACAGTCTGAGACGGTGAATAGTCCGTTTCAGTATAGCCTTTGATTTTAGATTCTTTAATCTTTTATATTTTCAAAACTAGTGGAAATTAGGGCTTGGCATGTTTAAAGCTGGAGTCCCATTAGTCACTGACCCATTTTTAATGTTTTTCTTCCAATATATATATTTTTTTAATGTTGATAATTTTTTCTCTTCCTTTGTGGTAAACCAATCATGAAATGGGATTTGCTGTATGTAGCTGTGTTGGGTTTGGAGAAATGTATAAAGTCACTGGGTTTTGTACTGATGGAGGACATGCAGATAATTAAATATGTCAAGTTACTGCTTGATGGGGAGGAAGGCTGCTGCCCACCTGACGAAGTACTGTGGACAAATTTTAGTAGAGGCATTGTGAGCATGGGAGACATTATTCCCAAAATGTTACTCTCTGGTTGTCATTACATAGGTGATATTTACAGGTTCATCACCCTAAACAGGAAATTTAAAATAATGATGACTTCATTAAAAGTCAGGACTTAACTCCAGTTTTAAAGAAGTGATCCAACTTTAATGTTAAGAAGCATGATCATGTTAAAATACCCAAGTCAAAAACAACAGTGACTTGGCTGTTTGGTCTTTGCTTCAGAGTACAGTTTCCTTTGTGCCAGACTTTGAAAATACTTTAAACTGCCTCAATCTAAAGTAGCCTTGATTCAATGTCTTGTTCGTGCAAGTGAAAGGTGCTTAAATACAGAGAAGTATGTTACACTACGTGGTATTTAACATTGTAGTAGAGTTTTAACTCTGATCTCATTTCATTTCTATTTTTACATTTTTTGAAAAAAGTTAACAGCTATGGCAAAGCAATAATCAGTAGTGACTTGGAAATAGGGGCACTTTTATCCTTGAATTCACAGAAATTCAATATCCCAGCATGACTGTAATAGGTATTATAGTAAAGAGCAGGCAGTATCCCTTACAAAATGTGGTATCAAGATCTGGGTGCCTTGTAACCAAAGATACCACTTCACTTTGTGCAAGTAGAGAGTTTGTTTCAGGTGATTTTTTTGAGTGGGTCAGGTTGAGTTGGTAATTCTTTTGCAAATAAAATAGCATGATCAGAGGACAGTTTGACTGTTACAAGAAACTCTAAAAAGGCCAAGACAGTGTTACATAGTATGAGTTGATTGCGCTGAGCATGCTGTAGCTCTGTGGGAAGCCTGTGAGATCTCCACAGTATTCTCCTACAACATACCACACTGTAGCATACGAATTACTATTAGCCATGTTGCAGCTGAAGGCTCCAGCAGAGGAGTTGCTGATGTGGTATGTTGTATAATGAATTTCCATTGAAAAGATCCTGCTAGTATTCTGTGGCTTTTGAAGCAAAATCTGACTGGGCATGTGCAGGAGAAAAAGTAGCTTCCTTTTATTTTTTTCCTAAAAGAATATCATTGGATTACTGATCTCATCACACCTGGGATAAATGCTTTGGGCTTTAGTAAATGGAAATCATGTTTCCAGATCATTCATTGTATCTTGCAAATGTATAAGTAAAAATCCTTATAAGAAAATAATTTTTAGGATGTTTCTTGGGAAAATAAGCTGGTAATAAAGCTATGTCTCAAAGCAATGATAATTGTTAAGAACTGCCTGGATGACTGGGCTCGGAGAGTGGTGGAGAATGGTGCTGCATCCACTTTGTGTCTGGTCACTAGTGGTGTTCCCCATGTATAAGTGTTGGGTCTAGTCCTGTTTAATACCTTTATTGGTGATACAGAAGAGAGGATGGAGTCTACCATGAGCAAATTTGCAAACAACACCAA
>VXBB01006419.1:16171-35290 GCA_013399915.1 Illadopsis cleaveri
AAAAAAAAAAAAAAAAAAAAAAAAAAAAAAAAAAAAAAAAAAAAAAAAAACAAAAAAAAAAAAAAAAAAAAAAAAAAAAAAAAAAAAAAAAAAAAACACCCACCAAAAAATATCCACAAAAACAAACAAACAAAAGACCAAAAAAACCCCCCAAACCACCAACCTATCTTAGTCATTAGCATTACATCACTGGGAAGCACTACACTCACACAGAAAATAACAAAACCATTTATCTTTTATATACGTTACCAAAAATTCAGTTGTAATGATATGGGCAAAAATAATTTCTCATAACTGGCTTTTCAGCAACAATACAATCAAAAAAAGAGGTAATAGACTGTGTACCTACACTTAGCTGTGTTTCTACCTCAGTCCTTGGTCCACTTGCTTCAGATGCTGCAGATTGACAAAAATTATCCTCTGCTTGCAAACTCTTATTCTCCTTCTTTGAGGCCTCTGCTGTGAAGATTTAAAAGAGGAAACAGAGAAAAAGAAAATTACAGTACCTTTATATAAAAACCATTTGTTCTGCTTTCAACTGGGATAGAGCTACTTTTCTTCCTAGTAGCTCATACAGTGCTCTGCCTTGAATTTAGTGTGAGATAACACATTGATGTTTTAGTTGTGCCAAATAGGGGTTATCCTAATTCAAGGACTTTTGACTTTCTTTTGCTGAGTGAGTAGGTGCACAAGAAGCTGGGGAGGAGACACAGCCAGGACAACTGACCAAAAGAATATTCCATACCACATTGTTAAGTATATAAACTGAAAAGGGATAATCACTGCAGCTGCATGGTGTATCAGTTCTCTCTCTTGGGTTTCATTTTTTTGCTTTTGTTGTCTCCCTTCTCATTATGATTATTGTCATATTATGCTTCTGTTTAATTTTATTCCAATTATTAAATTGTTCCTGTCTCAATCCAGAGGTTTTATGGGCTTTTTTTCAGAATCTCCTCCCCACCCCACTAAGGGGGAACAACCAGGTGTGTGGCTCTTAATTGCTTGCCAAGTATGAAGGAAAGATCTTCAAGGAAGACATTCCATGTTACCCAGGCAAGTGAACCACCATGGAGGGAGAGGTGTCTAGTACCTGAGGGAGCTGGCTGTGCTAGAGATGAATTCCTATGAGCCAAGGAACGTGCAGTCACGTACAGATCTAGACAAAGTCCAATGCACATAACCTGTGACAGTTCTGGCTTCTTTTTCTCTCCCAAGGTTGGGANAAACAGTTTAATCTCAGGGACAGTTGAAATACTGTCCTTTATCTAATCTGCTAGTAAACAGCTCAAATTCCANCTGTACTTAGACTCGGTGTTTATTATTTCTTATCTATTTACAGACTCACGAGCTGTGAGTTCTAACTTGCAAGTTAGAGAAATGAGGTGAAATGAAGTACTTTTCTATCTCTAAAAGGCCTTTTCAAGGACAATCCATCCAACCCTGAAATGCCACCTAAATTATTTTTACTTTCAACCCAATAACTAACTACTTAAAGTCTGCAATGAGGACTCCATCAACCAGTTCCAGAATACCACCCAAAGCCAAGAAGAAGAAGGAAGAAGGAGAAGAAGGACTTAGACAACACCCAAAGTCCTCCATCTTGCGTGATACATTACTACACACTAAAATCTCAAATCTAAGATTTTCACCCTGTGAAATAACACATTATTTTTCAAACTACACACCCACAACCCCAGTGCTATCACTCAATTTTGGAAGCCTGTTCCAAGGCCTCAGGTCAAATGCAGTGCTCACTTGAGGGTCAGTGCCCTTTAGAACAGAAAAGCTGAAATTTTCAGCCTCCAGGGGTCCAACAATAACCCACATGGTAGACATTTGTATATGTAGCAAACCATCAGCATGTGCCAACTCATTGCCTTTAATGACCTGGAGATATGAAGAAGTACCCATGGTGGATGAAGTGGTTTGCAAACTCTGGGAATACAAAGAAAATCCCTCTTCCTACCTATGGGCTTGCCTCTCAGTTGTAAAAAAATCTGCTCAAAAAGTATGAGAAACAGCTCCAGAAGTTCCAGCAACAAAAGAAGACAAGTTCTACTCCCCATCTGTACAGACAAGTATCTCAGCTATTCAGAGAACATTCTTTTGCTGAAGAAAGAGGATAAAGAGTACACACCATGGTTTTTAAAATCCTGTGGGACCACAGAAAGGATATGAAGTGATGAGACAGAAAATCCACCTCCACCTAGAGGCATGGGCATGTGAACTGCAATGAGAATCACAAATGTGGATTCTTCTGGGAAAATTGCTGCTCCAGCCTCCTGTAGGCAATTCCCCTGATAGAGTGGAATGGCTAATCTTACTCCTGATCCTCTGGTAAAGAATTCTAATCCTTTTCCACAAGAAGTGGGTGGAGAATTCTACATCCAGTACTGGAGGGCCCTGCCTCCTGTCAATGGGAGAAGATCAGTTAAGTTCACTGGAATGTGAGGATCCAGTGGCCTAGAATGTCAAACCCACAAAAGTACAAGGCTCTAATAGATGTTAGTGCAGAATGTGCCATAATGCCATCATGCCATCATGCTATAGAGGAGGAGAACCCATTTGTAGCTCTGGAGTGACAGAGGGACCCCAACAACTGACTGTATTGGAGGTGAGACCAGCCTGTCTGGGAGGGGCAAAAGCCTCCACTGTGACTGGCTCAGAGACTCTGTGCATCTTTTGTGCATCTTTGGCACAGACTATTTCAGAAGAGGATATTTCAAGGACCCAAAAGAGCATCACCAGGCATTCACCACAGCTGCCTTGGAGACAGGGGAAATTAAGCATCTGTCTGCCTGGCATTTTTTCTCAGAGGACCCTTCTGTTGTGGGGCTATTTGAGAATAACAGGTGCCACTCATTGCCACAGTGGTGCACCAGCAGAAATACTGCATCAACGAGATTGTCCAGGGATCTTGAAAGTGATCAAGGACTGGCCTGAAAAGATTTTGGAATATCACTGGAGGAGAAGGTGAACCCTTACTGAAGAGGACTCACTCTGTAAAAAATCACCAGAAAATGAGAAGAAATTTGCCTTATTTACGGATTGTTCTGTCATATTGTAGAAAAGGACCAGAGATCAAATCTCCTACAACAAGTTGCTGAAGGAGAAGGTGAACCAAGTGAGTTTGCAGAGGTGAAGGCCATACAGCTGGCTTTAGACACTGCTGAATGAGAAAAAATGGCCAACATTTTAGTTCTATACTGACCCGTGTAGTGGCAAATGCCCTGTGGGGTGGTTGCAGGGATGGAAGCAGAGCAACTGGCAGCAAAAGGGTAAGGCCATCTGAGCTGCCACATTGTGACCAGACACTGCTGTACAGGTGGAGAATAATTGTCAATAGAAGGGAAAATTATTTGTAGCTTGGTGCACCCACGACACCTCAGATGATCGAGGATGAGATGAAAATTACAGGTGGACACACGATCCAGGGGTGGATTCAACCATATATACAATTGCACAGATTATCCATGAATGTGAAACATGCACTGTAATTAAACAGGCCAGGTGGTTAAAGCCTCTCTAGTATGGAGAATGACAACTGAAATAGAAATATGGGGAGACTGGGCAGATAGACTATATCCCACTCCCCCTAAACTCCAAGGAAAATGTCATGTGCTTATAATGGTGGAAGCAACCACTAGAGAGAAGAGAATATAACCTGAATACCATGCCACCACCAGGAGCAGTGGGCCTTAAGAAGAAAACCTTAAGAAGATGACAGAGTGTCCCAGAAATTCCAGAACGAGATAGTGGGATTAATTTCCTAAACAACATCACAGACAACTGGGCCACAGACCATGGCATTGAGTGGGAATATCACACCCTCTGTCATGCACCAGCCTCCAGAAAAATGAAATGTACAACAGATTGTTACCCATTTATCCTGGAGCAGAGGGTGGCAGGACCTTCAAACATTGGGACACACATTTAGCAGAAGCCACCTGTTAAGTAAACACTAGGGAATTTGACAGTCAGTCTGGCACAGCACAATCTGAACTTATACACATTGTAGAAAGAGACAAATTTCCTGCAGGGTGTGTTAATATGCAGGGGGAAACAGTCTGCATTATTCATGCTTCAGGAAAAGGCAAAATAATTTGTGGAACTGAGTTTGCTCAGGCACCTGGCTCCACTTACCAGATAATGCAGGAAGATGGGGAAGTCCATTGCATGCCTTATGGGGATTTGATTTTGGGTGAGAGTAAACAATAAATTAAATTGCATGAGTTAATTCCCATATTACACTTTATACTGTCTCTTTCATGGTTACATACCTATCACTGAACTGGTTACCTCACAGGACCTGTTTTCACCATTCTGAATTTGGGGATCTGAAACCAATTCCCATTCAATGCCATATCAAGGGTATTACAGTAAAAATAACCCAGAGCAATGAAGAATTAACTTTGTGAAACCAGACAAGTGCAGTGGTGATGGAGGCAGAACTGACTCCAGCATGCAACAATCCAACTTGGTGCAGAATCTTTTCTGCCCTGAAAGACTCTTATGACAGATGGAGCTCCAAGTCATGGACTAAAGGAACTCAAGTGACATTTTAGAGGGATGGCCCACAGACTAAGGCAATGATACACATGTGTGTGATATGTGTGTATATATCAGAAGACAGGAAAGGTAATGTTGTACTGCAAAGAACAGAACCTGGGTATGACATAAAAGACACAGAAAATAAGGAGTGGATATCATCCCGCTTTCAAAAGGGATAGAATTAATTTCCTTCCTAGAAGCTGGCACAGTGCTGCATTTTGAATTTAGTATGAGAATGATGTTGATAATACACTGTTTTCACTGCTGCTGAGTAGTGTTTATCCTATGTCAAGGACTTTTCAGTTTCCCATGCTTTGCCAGTGAGCAGGTGCACAAGAAAATAGGAGGGACCACAGCTGGAACAGCTGACCTGAACTGGCCACAGGGATATTCCACACCACAGAACATCATGTTCAATATATAAACTGGGGACATTTGGCTAGAAAGGGCTGCTTGGGGATTGGCTCAGCATCTGTCAGCAGGTAGTCAGCAACTGCACTGTGCACCACTTCTCTCTTCTGGGTTTTATTTCTCTGGTTTTGTCTCCTTTTTCATTATATTTATTATATTTTATCTTATTTTAATTACTAAACTGTTCTTATCTCAACCCACAGGTTTTACTCTTTTTTCAGGCTCTCCTTCCTATCCCACTGGGGGAGGAGAGGGTGAACAAGCAGCTGCATGGTACCTAGCTGCCAGCTGGGGTTAAAACATAACACCATTCCAAATATGATCTCACAGGTCTCAGGACAAAGAGAAATCTTCCTGCTAGTTTCCACACAGTATTCACAGAAGTCACTTTTGTAAAGTATTTGTTCAACTTTCACAAAGTGTCAGCAAACAACAGAGTAAAGCATCCATACCTGCAATTCTGAGATTTTCATTTTGCACTATAGACATAATAGACTTTCTCTGGAACCAATCTCCTCCTCCCTCCACTTGCCACAAAAGGTTTTTATCCCCAGGGTACTTCTCAAGGTACTGCTTACAAGCTGAGCAAACACAAGAGAAAACACTTTATTATAGATACTATATATAATAGTATAACTCAGCTATAACTCTGTTTTTAAAGTATATCTGAAATCAAATTATTTTGCAATCTATAATCATACACAAACAACAACAGAAAGAATTGTTTAACAAAACAGTTGAGTCTGAAATAAACAATATTGCTTTACCCTACACATCCTTCTTAATTAGTCATTTCTTAATATAGCTTTAAATACTTTCCATTATTATGTTAAACTGCCAACAAAGATGAATGGGATTTTCTTCTTTTCCTGGTACCCACTTGAGATTTTTCAACTTCACTAGACACTTTTCCTGGCAGCAACAAGACCCAGCTCAGGACAGAGGCACAGGATGTAGTCAAGTGCTTTTTGTCACCTCACACTGTAGTAGGCACCTGTGACAAGAACCCTCTGGGTGTGTTAACATGTTACCATTGAATGGTTAACCACTGCTCACTTCCAGAATATTTTCTGCGCTGCTGCCTTTCCATCTCTTTTCTCTCCATAACTGTACCAAACACACAGGTGAAGAGGCATGCATGCTTTGATATTATTCTTTGGTAGCTGCTAGAAAAACTATCATTTTTCACCTGGTTCACTACTGATGCAAAGTTTCAGAGCACAAGAACCCCCCATTTCTTGTCTATGGAAATGAATTAGTCATTAAATTCTGCCCAAGTAATTTTCCTGGGTGAAGCCTAACAAATCAGGTCTTATCAGATTGAGTGACTGATTGTGGTGCTTGAAAAAGCAGAAAATTTCTACTGGTTAAGAAGGCCAGATAAAAATGTTCATAGAAGGAGCCCTAGTAAACGGCCTAAGAAGGAACATGCCTTGAGAAACCAGGCCAAAGAAATGTGCTTCTTGTCTGAACACAGTCCTAAGAACATAGTTTCCAGAATCCATGTCATTTCCTACATGACGTAGTCCTCTTAGGTTGCTAATGGAAGAACCATATGTGATTTCCTTCCATTTTAGAACTGTGCTTTCTTGTGCTTTTAACACAAGTTAAAGCAGGGTCTAGTATGTTCTCTTCACCAGAGGCTAAGAGAAAGCATGAATTAAATGACCTGGTGAGGTTTAGGTGTGAGGAGGCAAAAGGTGCTACAGGGCAGACATTCATTAGATCCCACACAGGAACATGTCAGCCCATTCCACAGGCTTGCTGGGGGAAACTTCACAGCAGCGGAAAGTCAACAGAGTTCAAATAATCTAGTTTTACACAGAGGATTAAAAACTGAACCAGGAACTCCTTCATCTTAAACAAATCAGGGTTTTCACCCTCCACCAAAGTGCAGAACATTTAATGTAGAATCTGAGGATGAGGCCACAAACATGGAGCTTGAATGACAATACTCACTTGGACATGTAAAGAAGCCACAAAGAAGGTCAGAAGAAAAATTTAAAGAGCTTGCCTGTATACATGAAGGAGGACAGTGGATATCGTAGGCCAAGAGGCTCTTCAGTAAATGAATCCACAAAGTCTTCCAGCATGATTAGCCCAGAGTCTTTCCCACGATGTTTCTTTCTAACAAACATTGTGTCTAGCACTGTCAACTTATACTTCTGATGAAGAAGAGAGCTACAAACACTTCCTGAAATAATCAGAGGGAAAAAATATCCATCAGTATGAATGACATAACTGCATGCTGACTGGCATGCTGCAGCATGGATTTTAACATAATTTAAATAAAGACTTTTACAACTTATAAAAATTCCAAACTATATAATAGCAAGTAAAAGTAAGTAAAGTTATAAAAATAATTTATAACTTTATTAAAAATAAATAATTTCTATTAGTCATTTATTAACTTTTTTAGCAAGCTTCATAAGGTTGCCAAGATACATCAATGGAATAATGTAACAGAAGAAGTCTGTAGTACCAGAAAAGAATAGACACGACAGAGAGGAAAGGCTCACTTTGAAATCTCACTATACAGTTCAATATGAAAACTATAGTAAAAATGAAGCTGAAAGATGGAGGAGGGAATAGGAGAAAAAAAGATTATTTAATTACATTTTTATGCTGATTACTACATTACTTCTCAGGACAAATATGAAGACTAATTCAGTTCTTGCTTAAAGGCTGAAAGAATGATTCCAATTTTTTAAATGAAGCGAAAAAAATGCTAGGACATTTTTCACTGGAATTCTCCCATAAAAAACATATTATTCTAAATTAAACAAACACGGATCAGATGGTCCCAACACATAGGTACTTCAGTATCAGAGGACTTCAAGGGTAGCTATGAACTCAGCAGTGAGAAAGGGATGGCATATAATGGCATTAAGAGTCCATTAATAGCCAACCCATTTTCGGGCCCTTCAGTGAATGTGTGAACCATGCCAAAGAGTTGCCCTCTTCTCTCCAAGGCCAACAAGAAACAAAGTTGGCCATACAACCCAGTTAGTCTTTGCAATCTTGTATTTTTTAGGACCCATGAATGTACTTATTTTAGGGCCATGAAAACAATCAGAGGGCAGGGACACCTCTCAGGAGGAGAAGTGAAGAAAGCTGGGGTTGTTCAGCCTGGAGAAGATAAGGCTCTGGGGTGACCTAATTGTGGCCTTTCAGCACCTGAAAGGAGCCTACAAGAGAGCTGGAGGGGTACTTTTTACCAGGTCATGTAGTGATAGGATAAGGGGCAGTGGCCTTAAGCCACAGGAGGGTAGATTTAGATGGGATATTAGGAAGAAATTCTTCACTGTGAGGGTGGTGAGGCTCTGGGACAGGTTGCCCAAAGAAGGTGTGGATGCCCCATCCCATGTTCATGCCAGGCTGAAAGGTGTCCCTGCCCACAGCATGGAGGTTGAAACTAGATGGTCTTTAATGGTCTATTCCCACCAAAAGCATCCAATGATTCTATTATTATTTTCATTTTTCAAGCAAGGGAAACCTGAACAGAGAGGTTACACTACTACTTGGGTACCTTTTGGGATGCTTGAAGAGCTCCACCACTCTTCAAAACATGTGTTTACAGAGTGGCCTTTTCCACGTGGGCTTCTCATTTGGAGAATACAACACACACTCAGACATGGGTGAAATTTTGAAAATGTTTGCAAAGAAAAACCTCCAATTTTTGCTAACTCCAGACAAACACAGTCCAACCCAACTGTAAACAATTCTTCTACAGAACAAAAATGATAGGTGTCGAGTAGATCAAATTTCTTACAGTTTTAAATACATTTTGAAAACATGAAGAAATCTAAGAACTTATATTGCTAAAGCATGTAAGTATCTCAGCTAGAGATTTTAACAGCCACCTGATCTCTTATGACTGCAGGAAAAAAACAACTCACTTAGGCCTGCAAGGCTCATACTAACACAATATTCTTCAAAAAAGCTATCTCCTCCCCTTTATCACCCAAATTCCCACAATCCTCAAATGTTCTACCTGTAGGTTTGACGGAGTAGAACCCAACAGCCTCTCCTTTTTTCCACATGATCTTAGCAAAATGGCTGCTTCCATGACAGAGGAAGGGGGTCTCATTTTTTTCCATTTCTTGCGTTCTGTAGATAATTCTGTTCAGGACATAGAGAACGACTCTCTCTCCAACAGACTTCACCTGGCAGAACACAGAAAAAAAAAATCATTTCAGGAGGTTGGTCAGGTTAGTTAATACCCATAACAAGAGGGACCTTATTTAAGGCAGCTGCAGACAGATTTCAAGGGAAGGCTGTGAGTGCTAAAGCAAGGTGACCCTCTGAGGTTTGTTACAAGATGCTTAGAAGCCATTGCAATAGGTTAAGTACAAATCACAACCACAGAGGAAATTCCACGTCTTCAATTTCACTCCCAATCCAGTTCATAAAATCTGGGAGAAGGGCAGTGGAGTGAGAATGTTATGATCTAACTCAAAACTATTTTTTGTACTTGAGAAACATTCACCAAACACAACAGCAGTACATCAGCCTCAGAATTGCCAGGCTAGCAGGTAACTGGAGTCTTACAAAGGAGAAATGATGAGCCTCAGGGTGGCAGGACTTGGCACACTCAATCACTCCTGATAGAGTGGCAGGCAACAGGACACGATGCAGTGAAAAAACTTGTTACAACAGTTTCTGTGGCATGAAATAAGGAATTCAATATCCTTTTCTCTGTCCTACAGGGTTCCTTCTATATATGAAGTTTGAGTTCACCGCTATTCCACTTATTGTGAAGGAAGGAGAAACCATCTTCCAATCTTAGTCTCAGCTACCTCCCTCATAAAAGATTCAGCTTTCATTATTTTCCTACCATTAAGAAGTATGTGGAAAGCTAGGCTTTCATGCCAAACTCTACAGAAAATTCTAAAAATTGCAAAAATCAAAGACATGCTACACAGGGTTAAATAAAGGTAGCAAAGGTCAATGATGAGCAGTAAAGCAGATACCAGGCAACTTACTTTTCCAAACCTCATGTATTGCCACTGCAAGCCATCAGCTCCAACTTGATTCTGTCAAACACATTCCTGACAGTATTTTTGGGTTTCTGCTCTTCTGATAATACCAATAGGTACTGCTATGGTACAATGCACTGTTCTACCAAGGTGTTTCAACACAACCAGATCACAATATTCTAAAGAGTAAAAATTAAAAATGGTAACAGGGCTAACATCTAAGTTGTCTACATGTGAAGCTGCTGTACAAAGGTCATTCTTGCTGCAGACACTATCTTCACATTGAGGTTCCTTTCCCCCTTCTACCTATTCCTCTACTCCCTTGCAACAGCCCTCTCATTTCTAAATGAAATTAAAACATGTAATCTTGCACACTATCTATTTGCCATTATCTTGAAGTACAGGATTAATTGCTAGGTGAATGTTGGAGTGCTTTACCTGGTGGAGCCCCTGTCTAGCAGGGACAGATGTTCTCACAATGTCATCAATTGACCACCACTGGTCAGCAAGATACAGGGCTACAGCTTGAAAGAAACAAGGGAAATAAAGAGTTAGTGATTCTTACCATTCCAAAAGAAACACATTCATTAAAGTTGCTAAATACTCAAGAATAACAATGTAGTAATGACATTAGGCATCTTCTAGATGGCACTCTGTTAATGTACTTCCTACTACCCTAGCACCACCAATGGGGCACTGTACACCCCACCCATAAGAAATACGCCCTAGTCCAAAACCTTTTTTGATAACTGACACTAATAAACACTAGGGGGGTTTTGTTTGTTAATTTGCGTTTTTGGTTTTTTGTTTTTCTTTTGTGGTATGGTATACAGGAACTATTTTTCAGATGTAAGCATTATCCTGCAACACTGTGCTCTAACATCTCCTTCCACTAAAAACTGCCTGACAAGTCTCAGTCATACATGTATTTTACTATTGGGTGGCTAATGGATATTGATATTGAAACTGTGCAAGTTTTAGGGAGTTAGATGAATGCGAAAAGGCTGACAGCCATGTGAGCAGCAGTTAGGAGGAGTGTCATCTATAGGCATTTGTGGCATACTTGGCAATCATATACATGGCTTTAAATGAAGAAGAAAACATAGAGAACTGGAAGGGGAGGAAGATGGAAGGAAGAAAGGAAAGAGAAAACCCACAAACACCTTAATCTCAGCCAGAATTATGCTAGGACTTCAAGCTAAAGACAAATTTACACATGACACTGATCAATCACTATTAATAAAGAGCACTTAAATTCATGTGCAAATTAATGTATTCTAAGAATGTTCAATGAATACCTTTTGGAGACATGAAGCATACATAAAGAGATCAAGAGATACATGTTGTACTGTGGTCCAGACAAGCACCACATTATTTTGCTACATATCAATGGATCTAGTTCTGATCTGATTAGTGTGTAAAGTTCTAGCACTCGTGTACATAAATCCACAACAAAAAATAATAGTATGTGAACAAAAAGACAGGTAACAACAAATGCACAATGGAAAAGTTATGATCTACAGTAGCACGAAATGAGGAAGGGCCTGGTTACATGCACTTTTCACAAACAAAAAGGAAAGATATAGCAATACAGAGATAAAAAACTTAAAATGAAACCTGTGAGTGAGTCCCATGGTGCAAACAGCGCAAGAACTTTGTGTGTCTGCTCTTCACCATAAAGAGGAACAAAGCCCACAGATGTCAAGCTAATAGGAACCTGAAACAAGAATGGACAATAATTCAGTAGACTCTTGCTAAAACAACAGTAGTAAAATACACAGAGAATGTTCATCAAGGTAAACAAGAAGAATATTGAAAATCAAGTCCTTAACGGCTAATTGTAAAAGACAAGCATCAGACCTCAGTCCTTTCTTCAGACACAGATTCCTGGAGACAAATCACATCTGAAGAGCTCTGACTCTCAAGCTCTGGCAGATTCAGCCACGCTAATTTGTACAGCTCGCTTCTGCCAACAGTTTGCATTTGTGTGCACAACTGAAGCAAGGTGTGCAAGGAGCCAGCATTATGTTCACTTCAACAGCCCCAAGCTGTCAAAGCCAACAGAAGAATGAGGCAGTCAGTCAGGCACGGAAACAAACTGGCACAGCAAAACTGCTGTGTTTGTTAACAAGTTCTAATGTGCTACAGTGGGAAGGCAAATTCAAAGGGGTTCTGTTCCCTGAAGTTACACACGTGTTATAAATTCTGAAGTTGTCTGCTTGATTTTCCTCCTCAGGAAAAAACATGAAAAGGGTCAAACAATGTTTTTTTTAAGGAATAAAGTGCCTTTGTGGAAATGCATTTTGATATTTAAATTCACATGCTTCCATTATTAAATTAACATATAAAAAACTTCACAGACATGAATGGTTTGGTAAACAGACTTGCTTAACAAATTTAAGAAGATTATGACATGCTATTGTCACAAATGGAGGCATTAATACAAGCAAACATTTAGGCATACAACACTTGCATAAATGCAGGAAAATAGTCAAGACTCTGCTTCTGCCAAGGAATCTGTGGCACTGACCTTTAGATCCCACAGAATATCCTCTCAGTTCACATACTTTTAATTAAAACTATACACTGCTGGTTTTATTTGTACTAGTTCTAATACAAGTGTTCATCTGAATAGAACCAACATGGACCAACTCGTCACACAAGGGATAAGTGTTTAAAACATAAAAGTGTCACAGCTACTCTATATTAGAGCTCAGTAGCAGCACAGAATACTTCAGATAAAGAAAAAAGAACCACTTTTGAAATTAGTGAAGCTTATTAATCAAAACTTGAACCTAAACATGAAGAACATTGAAGGACTGAGATATGAAAAGAGCCAGTTAGCTTAAGTAAATCATAAACCCTTAGTGATGATAAGTTTTTGAGAATGCATTAGGTTTATCAGTTGAAAATTTAAGGTTATAGTCAGGTTGGACTTTTTGGGTTTTTAAAAATTTCTTAATATATACAGATCCATTGCCTAGAAGCAGCACACAGTAATAGAAACCCAGATTTAACCCAGATACAGAGACAAAAAAGCAGGGTTTAACATAAAAATTCTGAATTTGGAAAATACAAATTTTTGATAAAATAACTCTGAAATTCAATAGGACTGGATATCCTAAACCTTGGATCTACGAGGACATTAAGAACTCCAGTCCCACGGTATGTGCTGGTTTTTTACCTTGCGGCGGTCTGGTAGAGAAAAGAATTCAGGAGAGTTTGGATTCCGCCACCGAAGGTCAAAGAAATAGTCCTCTGCTGAGTTCTCCAAGTCCTCATGACTGTAATTGTTCAATATATCCACAGGGAATGACATGCTCTTGAGAAATAAAGCAACATTATTAATGTAGGTAGTTTGAGACACACAATGCACATGTAAACAAGACCGTTGAACATCCACACTCTGCTGTTCTCCATATCCATGACAGAAAAGAGAAATGCTCCAGCATTTAGGATTAATTAGGATGGTGACCAATAACACCCAGTCTGTAAAATAGTCAAATCTGTGCTCATAAGCAGAAAAGAACGAGATTAGTCTATAGATCCCCCTAGACCTCAGTTGTGGCAGATTTCCAACACACAAGCCCTGTGTTTGCTGTGTAAGCACATGCTGCTTTGAGGTGGCAGACTTAGCTCTGTCTCCCTCCCTGACGATGTTTTTGATGTCACTGGTCAAGCTATAACTTGGTGGTAAACAAAAAGTAAACCACTCAGAAGATAACAAGATGGAGTTAATTTGAGACTTTGCATTTAAATTCATCTCTGAAGAAACCAAAATATTGCTCAGGATTTTTCTCAACAACTGGCCAGTTAGTGTGCTTAACAGATGGTTGTTTCCAAAAGCATTTCAGCTGTGAACAGAAACTTACACAAGCTCATTAAAAACAAGAGCCCACAACAGACTAAAGAGAGACACTTTAAGGAGGTGACAAGACAAGACTAAAACACTGAAGCCAAACCATAGTGACAATATCTCCTTAAAAGCTCTTAGATTCAAAATTTCCTTGTCAAAGCAGTGTCAAGTTAAAATGAGCAGCAAGAGCTCCTGGAATCCACTGTGTGGTCTTCAGGTAAGGCTCTTCCAGCTCTATAAAACCACACACAGAAATAGACCCCTCAACTGCTTTCAAGCTATGACTCAAACTCTCAGAAGCATGAATAAACAAAAATTCATGAGAAGCTACTCTGGTGTTCTGGAGGAGCACAGGGATCTTACTCTGTCTTGCTCAGCTCCCAGGAACCCATCACATAAGTTTCTGAACACAAAAGTTTTCATACAAGTTTTATGATTCCTAGTCTCCACTACAGAGTCTTATTTTTTAGTTTTATTTTAAATCTTAGTGTGCAGTGATTTTTTCCCCTCTTTATCTTCAGTCCCCTCTATTTAATCCACCATTATTCTACTGACACAGGTAAATCAAGTGCAAAACAACATCTTATTCTGACTCAATCAGTAGAAATTAAAAGTCTGCATTTGGAAAGCCTTTAAACACCAATAACATGATATTACTACATTGATTGGAGAGAAGAGGCTGCTCCTTCTAGAGAAGATAATTTTTTTCCCTGTTAAAGTTGAATTTGGACACTTCATTGTCATCTACCATGGCTGTCTTTAACCCTGTTGCTGATGAAAACACTAATATTTTCCATGAATGCTATTGTTCAGATATACACATGCATTCCTCAGAGCCATTTCCTTTCAAATTCAGGTAATTCCTTCCCCACAGCTGTTATTTGTACTTTCTCCAGCCTTCCCCTCCAGTCTCCCACATTCCTCCTACTATTGCTCACTGACCCTACCAGGTAGTTAGCTGCATCTCTTAATTCTCCACCTGTTTCTTTCCACATTTCAGGGCTGCCCTAGCTAACATCAACTCCTTTGGCTCCTCCTGTTTGCAAGTAAACTGATTTCCAGAGCCAAAGGTGAGACGTGCTTGCTTTTGAATGCAGCAGCAATGCACAACAGACAGAGGAGCTGCTGTCAGGGGTGAAATTCATCCACCAACAGCCTCCTTATCTCCAGCAGATATGGCTTGCCTGAACATATTACAGTTCTCAAACACACCAGCAATACTGCACAGACTCTGCTGACATAAGCATGTTGCAACACAAAGCAAGGAGAAGTATAAGATCACATGACACTACTTCCACAAGAGGATGAGGCTTTGCCACCTGGTTAACTGCAACAGGCAAGGTAAATTCTGCTGTAAAGGAATACAGGCATGTGAAAAACACAAAATTTAATTTTCTGTATGCTGGTGGAAAGGCTAACCCCCCTCTTTTATTAAAGAAATACCTAAATGCTTAGATAACTCTGCTATTAACAATGAAATTGAGCTGAGGTTTCATTATTACATGAAAAACAGACAAACAAGCCACTAGCTATAACTTTAAGCCTCAAGGTAACAATTCCTGACATTTTTTTGGAATAAAATAATGAAGAACCAAAGCAGAAAACATTCAATAAAAAATCCAGTAGATTATCTGAGTTTCAACCACTACACCACTATGAAGATAAAAGCAGCAACCATGCATCTTTGCTTAAAAGCAAAAAAGGTTAAATAATGCATTCATTATATTATCCTCAAAATCACTCACAGACTTCTTTTCTGTTTGCTATTTGGGCTACCTAATTTCTCATGGCACACTTTGATTTTATTTGCTCTCAACTCCCAGTAGTCACTTCTGACTTTTTCTTTCACAGCATTTACAGAGAACAAGTTATGCAAAAGAAAACAATACAGAGAAATTTTCAAGACTAAACCAAGGAAAACCTACTCAGCACCCCTTCTAAATAACCATTTATCTTTTTTACCATGCAGAAGATTAGACATGTAAAGTTACAAGCTCCCATACACTCGTGTGATGTATTTTGCCTCTGCTGAACAGGTCAGGAATAGTTCACATTTAAGTTCACTAAGATCCCTGAAGAAGTCAGTAACTGTTCACAAAGTTATCAAGCTATAATAAAAGCATTAAACAAGTGATGAAAGAAGAATGTTCCATGCCAACCTACAGCACAGCATAAGGAAGTAATTCACAATACAAAATGCAAGCATCTCAAATTTGAAATGCAAAATAACCAACCAAAGACAAATGAAATGTCTTCCAACAGTAATGAATTAATACATGTCCCTCATTAAAACACATTGGTTTGACAGTATTTTAAACAAAGTAAAAATACAGATGGCTCCACATCTAGCCAGTCTCAAGTAAAACAGGAGAGAGAAAAAGGGCTGGAGAAAACAGATTTTCAGGTTTTCTTGACTATAGCATTAACACATTTTTGCTGCAGAGGCAGCAGGAGCAGCACAGGTCTCTGCCATGCAGTCTCTCACTCTCTTTTTTGTTGCTCTAAACCTCCATGCACTGCACAACTGTAAAACTGTCAGGTCAAATCTTTGTCACACGTTGCCCGACCACGCTCTGCTCGTGGGGTACCATTCCAATTGGTTAGCACACAGTCAGGCTGGCTGAGCACATGCAATGTAGCCCTGAGCAACAAAACTCATCATGACCATTTCTACATAAAAGCATATTAGAAGAGTGTGTTTGGAGGGGAGAGAAGAAAATTAATTTTATTTTTCAAACGAGGTGACTTAAGCATTTTGTTTTACAAGTGAAAGAAAATAAAGCTTGCACTCTTCAAAAACATATCATTTCACAGAATAATATTAATGGTTTTGTGGAATAAACTCACATGAACAATATTTGCTGTAGTATGGAATCATATGACTTTCTCCCTTGTCAGCATTATGCAAGCTATTACACGAGAAATGGCACGTCCTTTTTTAGGAACAGCTGCAGCACCAGAGGGTAACAGATCAATTCAGGGAATGCCAACAAAAACCACATTTAACAGGATGAGTGAACACAGTCCTGTGCAACACAGGCACTTCCTTACTCACAAAATCTTTATCACTATAAGCATTAAGGTTAAGAAAAACCATGGGATAAGTGAGCAACATTGGAAATTGTTTTAATGATTAATTATATCTACACTTCCTATTTCATCTCAGAGTGCACGGAAGAGGGATGCACAGCACACACAACATCCAGCTCACAGGTGGATTTGAGCAGGAATCAAGAGATCTATTCACCCCCTTGCAGTTCCTCAATAATGAATGACACAAAATTGCAGAAAGACAATAACCCAAAAGCTATGTTATTTCCTACAGTATGCCAGAGGGCTTAAATACAGCTTAAAACAAGGTTTGGGTGCCTTTATCTCAGCAGAAGTGAAGTCCAAGTGATTAGGCTGACAGACAAGGATGTAGAGGAATTTCCAGCTGTAGCACAGGCTTCATGTGAACACAGGCATGTTACTTGATCTGACTGAACTCCTCTACAAAACACAAATAATCATTACCTCAGAGGGACCGGTGTGAGAAACACTTTACTGAGATCATGAGATACTTGAACAAGCATTTTATCAAAACTTGACAAGAACTGGAAATACACTGTTACCTGCACAGCACAGATAACGAGAACAGCCCGTTTTCCTTGAAAAATAAAATAGTAAAAAAAGTAATAAAATCACCAAAAATCATCCAAGGCCTTTTCAACATAAGATAATAACTGGGACAAATAATCATGCAGGTGAACAATCGTCAGATTTAAATTTGTTTTTTAATAATAAATAATTATAATTTAATTAGTTGTTTGGGGTTTTTTTTCTTAAATTGTGATTTGCAGTTTAGAGAACAGGTGCCAGGGTGCTCAAGCCACGACCTGCAAAACTTTTCTGCTAAACCAGGAAAATCAACTTAGACCCAGCCTGCAGGATACAAACACAAATCCAGTCCTGTGATGAAGCACTGGCCTACTCTGACAAAGAGAAAACTGCAGTAATGTCTGATCCAAGCTTTGATCTATTTCAATGAGTGCAGAAGTATTGGATGACCAAATCCCTCAAGGACTGCCATGCATTTCCTGCGAATCATCACACACCTTAAACCAAGTTCAGTTTTAAAATTATAATCCATCATCCTACCTTGATCTCCCAGACTAGCTGTGAGCTACACCTGGGCTCCCATCAAGAGACATAAAAAACAAACTGAACATGTATGTCCACTCATACACCAGTTCCAGAGAAAGTCAAGACAGGACTGCAGGAGTCCCAGGCAATGCTCCAGGCCCAGACTGATGAGGCACCAAAGCAGCAACTCCTGACCTCCATCAGGGCAGCAAGAGCATCACTCCTATTTTGCTGTGTTTGTTTCCCACCTCGCAGCATCCAGTTGCTGGACTGGTGAAAGCTGTGAAACCACGTAAAAGTTATAAGAAAATTTTAAATTTTTAAAAAGTAGACTTTTCAGTCTTCTGGCTTCGACTACGTAACAAAATCATCAAGTCTGCCACTTCTAGAATTGTTAAACTCTCTTACCAGTTATTCTATTAACAGACAAATTAAATAAACGTTTCTTTACTTTCACTACCAGCTGTTAAACACACACAGCATTTTCATTTTTTCTTCTTTATGCAGCATCAGTAGTTTAAACTGTGAGAAGCTGTTTTAAAGTATTTTTTCTTATTTCTATAAAAATAGTCTGAAATACTTAAAAAGTTCATAATTTTCTATTATAAAAATAAGTAAATTTTAAACCTATGCTAAGATAATTAGTCATTTAAATATGCTTAAGAGAGTACATACTTGGTTTATCATGAGTCAACATAATTGAAATACATACAGAAAATCTGTCCCATAATTACCTATTTAAACCACTGTTGTAACAGAGCTTTTATAAACAGCCCCAACTCTTAAAACTCTATTAATTTTAATCTGTAATGTTATGTACATTGACTGTAGGAAGAGGAAGACATTTTAGGAAAGAGGTGTTAAAATTTTGACCAATAGNAACAAACAAAAACAACAAATCCTTTCCCTTCATCAATTAGCCACACAATGGA
Organism: Illadopsis cleaveri; assembly: GCA_013399915.1. Lineage (NCBI taxonomy): Eukaryota > Metazoa > Chordata > Aves > Passeriformes > Timaliidae > Illadopsis > Illadopsis cleaveri. The sequence continues at coordinate 35,026 of VXBB01006419.1, forward strand.
ACTTACACCTACAGCACAGAATTATGAAATCAACACACAGGATTCAATTCCCCAGCAAGAATTATGGTCGGAAGTTCTAAATGCTGGGTTTGAGCACTTTCTTATCAAATGAAATACAAACAAGGACAGAAAGAGGAAGAGTCCCTCACATTAAAAAAAAAAAAAAGGTACTTGCATAAGATTTCTTTAATTAAAGGTGACAGGGTAGTATTAGGAGAAGACATGCAACTTCTCTCTCAAACCCACCGTAGGTAGGTAAGATTCT
>VXBB01006419.1:44534-63942 GCA_013399915.1 Illadopsis cleaveri
CCTCCGCCCGCGCCGGGGTGTGGTACCCGGCCTCGGCCCCGCACCGCCGCCGCTGGGCTATCCATCACCGCCCCGCCGCCTCTGCTGTGGTGATGGGCGGGTGTGGTGATGGTGCCCACGACATCGCTCACCGCCGCTGCTGGGCTGGGGGCACCTGCCCTGTGGCCCTGGCAGACAGAGGGAGCCCGGAGCTGCCTCAGAGATCTGTGGTACTCGCAAGGAGGGAAGACCGAGGCTACACATCCTCTCCTGGTGCTGGGTAGCTCAACAAAAAGCTCCCATTTGCAAGAAAGATGGCCTTGTGGACCCAGGCAGTGAGGACTGCTTCCCATTTCCAACCATGGACCAGCCTGAGGCCTCACCACTGCTCCTGTCACCAAACTGGGGTGCTGACTGAACTCAGTTACTGGCAGAAGCCTGTTTTTCAAACAGAAGCATTACTCCCTGTTCCCCACCACTGGCCACAGCACCTGAGTTTCCACCCTCAAGAAGACCCGTGTCCCAGGAAGCTGAGGAACACCAAAATCAAATGAAAGTGTTTGTGAGAGGACAGCACTTGCCCTTGATTCTGGCTTTAAAATATACCCTTGTTTTACAGCTGTGATGCCTTGTTCTGAGGATGGGAAGTAGTAGGTGCACATCTGTGACGACATCCGTGGGACAAAGGAGGCTGGGCACAAGTTGGAGTCACTGCCCAGTATGGGGGACAGCAGACATTTCAAGGGCTTCTTGGTGATATTTGCCAAGGACAGCTCTGGCACCAGAGCTGGGACTCTCCAGGGACCAGAGGAGCAGGTATTCAGTGTATTTTAAATGAGTATATGCATGTCCAAATGTATTGGGTTTGTGTGGCAAGGTTTTGGTCATGGAAAGGCTACAGGAGTGAGTTCTCTGAAAAGGTGCCGGGAATTTCCCCTGTGTCTGACAGAACCCATGCCAGATGACTCCAAGGTGGATCTGCCACTGGCCAACACCGAGCCCATCAGGGATTACTGCAGCACCTCTGGGGTCATACATTTGAGAAGGGAGAAAACAGCCTGCACACCTCCAGCTCAAGAGAGGAGTGAAAACATGTGAGAGAAGAAGACATAAAGGTATTAGAGAGCATCCAAACGAGGGCAACTAAGATGGTGAAGGGTCTGTAAGGGAAGCTTTATGAGGAGCACCTGACAACACTTGGTCTGTTCAGCCTGGAAATAAGAGATTGAAGTGAGACCTCATTGTGGTTAGAACTTCCTCATGAGGGGAAGAGGAGGGACAGGCACTTCTCCCTTCTCTGTGGTGAAGAGTGACAGGACCTGAGGGAATGGCCTGGAGTTGTGTCAGAGGAGATTTAGGTTGGATACTAGAAACAGGTTCTTCACCCAGAGGGTGGCTGGGCACTGGTAGAGGCTCACCAGGGTAGTGGTCACAGCACAAAACTGACAGAGTTCAAGAGGTGTTTGGACAGTGCTCTCAGGCATGTGGTGGGATTCTTGGGGACAGTCCTGTGCAAATCCAGGAGTTGGACTCGATGGTCCTTGTGGGCGCCTTCCAACTCAGCATATTCTGTGATTCTGTGAGAAATAGCTCCAAGGACACAGAAGAAGGAGGTGGAGGACGTGCCACAGGCACCAGAGCAGATATTCCCCTGCCACCCGTGGTGAAGACTACAGGGGCAGTGCCCCTGCAGCCCATGGTGGAACATGAGATCCACTTGAAGCCTGCAGTGGATCTCACTCACATTGGAGCAGGTGGATGCCCAAAGGAGGCCTGTGACCCCATAGCAAATCCATGTTGGAGCTTCTGTCATAACCTGTCAACTTCTGTCAAGACCTATGGAGAGACTAGCCCACGCTGGAGCAAGTTTTCTGCCAGGACTTTTTATCCTGGGGACAACTCAGTCTGCTCCTGAAGGACTGTGCTCCATGGGAAGAGCCCACACTGGAGTGTGGGGTTTCTTATCTTCTTTTCTTCCTGTTAGAGCTGGGATCAATATGTGAGAGACACAGTTTTCTCGTGTTCAGACTTAGTTGTTTATTAATTCTTATCTATAGTACAGCCTTACAAGTTGTGGGTTCTAACTAACAAGGTAGAAAACAGCTCTAACTCTTTCCAAGGTCTTTCAAGCATAATTTGTCCAATAACAAGATGACACCTATATTATTTATACTTTCAACCCAATAACCAACCACCTGTTGTCCACAATACAGAGCTTTTCACCTAATTAGAAAACACCACCCAAACCCATGAAGAAGAAGGTGAAAGAAGAATTTAGCCAACACCCCAAGTCCTCCATCTTGCTTTATATATATTACTATATACTAAATCCTTAAATCCTAAGTTTTTCACCCTGTGATATCACACACTTCTATTCAAACTACACACCCATAATCCCAGATTTATCACTCAATTTCAGAAGCCTGTTCCATGGCCTCATGTCAAATGTGATATTTGCTTGAGCATCAGTGCCTTTTAGCACAGAAAGCCTAAAATCCTCAGCCTCCAGGGCTCCAACACTGGAGCAGTTTGTGAAGAACAGCAACTCATGGGAAGGGCTTATATTGGAGAAGAGGGAGGAGTGTTTCCCTGGAGCAGGGGAAAAGTGTGAGGAGTCCTTCCTGTGAGGACACAGCAGTGGAGACAGCATAGGATGAACTGACCTCAACCCCCATTCCCTGTCACCCTGTGCTGCTTGGGTGGAGGAGGTAGAGAAAACCAGGAGTGAAATTGCATCTGGGAAGAAGGAATGGGTTGTGGCCAAAGTACTCCTAAGATTTGGAGTTATTTCTCATTATCCTACTCTGACTAGATTAGTAAGAAATTTTTAGAAATAGTTAAGAAATGATTATATTAATTTTCCCCTATTTGAATCTGTTTTTCCTGTAGCAATAATAAGTGAGTGACCTCTCCCTGCCCTTATGTCGACATAGAAGCCTTTTGTTATACTTTTTCTCCCCTGTCCAGAGCAGGTTTGCTGGGCACCTGGCATCCAGGCCTGGTCAACCCATCACACTAAACTAGTGTAACTAAGCTGAAACAGATTACAAATCATGGGCTGGGAGGAAGCATCAACAGAACTTATTTTTTAATGAGTGGTCGTCTTAAAACTCCTGTTATGACAAGCTTTGACAAAGTTCTCTTGGCTAGAGAAAAAGGGACAATTTTTATGCTCTCCTGTTTTTCTCCTAGTTAGAGTAATACTTATTATATTTTACTCTAGCATTTCGAAGGAAAACTTTTTTTTTAGAGCAGTGTTATGTAGTGAAAATTGTTCTGCAATATATAGTATGCAAAATTATCACAGTTTCCAAAAGTGGAAATAAAAGGCAGAAAAATAAATTCATGCAGAAATCCTCCAATAAATTACTGCCTTTGCAAATCACCTCCAATATTGCTTAGAAACAGATTTGCATGTAAAATTGTTTTTAAATTATTACTATTTCTATCATGCCACCTCTTATGTGTGGAAGAATCTCCATGCAAACCCCACAAATAAATATGCATTTTCTACTGTTGTGAGGGTTACAGAGATCTTGACAAAAGATTCTTGGTTAAGACTAGTGCTTTTTCTGGTAACCATATTAATCTCACTATCAGTTTGTGTATCCACCTCTTCTCCATCATGCTTGTGTTGCAAATTTTTAGAAGCATGTTCAACCTTACTAGTACAAGTACCCACACCAATAACATTAAGTACAGGCAGTGGGAGACCTTGCAGATTACAGTACATAATGCTAGGATGATTCTCTGAATATTTGTGCAGTAGATCACACACACACACACACATTCCCGTCTGCCAAAAGGAGACTTTAGATCTCTTTCAACATTTTGGATTGCCATGGTAATTTTTTCATGGTAACCTGAAAGACCATGACATTTGTGGTAGTATATATAAAAGAAGGTGATGCTCCCACAACTAAGTACTTTTGTCAAACCTTTGCATTAAAGACAGAATGTAGACATGGAAGGTCTGATATCATGCCCTGCATTTTCACATCTTCTGTCCCTGACATGTTAGCACAATTGATATTTTCCAAGAAATGTCAGACTGGTAGAAACCCCAGTAAATTGTCTGGCACATATCACTGTCAAATGTTTTTCTAAGTTGATCTTTCTTAAATCTCTAGTGAGGAAGATGCCTGCAGCTTGCCTAGGGAGACTTCCAGATTTAAGGATTTTCCCAGCAAAAGCAAGTAAAAGGAAAGGCAGCAAGTTCTAGTTGTGCCATAGTCATGAACAGCATATGCTAAATGGCAAGCACACTGTGTAGCATGCTCAATAAAAGCATGCCAGTTTAGCTACAAGACAGGCATCTGAACATGCATTCAGCATAACTCTTGTGGCTTGTGCTCCAAACCTTCATTCAAGTGACACAGGTGCTTGGAAACACAGAGTCAGGGAATTGATTGGGTTGGAAAGGAGCTTTAGAGATCATCTAGTTGAGCTGCCCCTGCTTTGAGCAGGGACATCTTCCACTAGACCAGACTGGCAAGAGCTCTGTCTACCTTGACCTTGAGCACTTTGAAGATGGGGCATCCATAACTTCCCTGGGAAACCAGGTCCAGTGTCTCACTACACTCACACACACACATCCCCCCTCCACATACACCCCCACCAAAAAGAAAATTATAAAATAAAATAAAATCATAGAAATATTTTTATTAATAGACATTACAGCTAATGATCATGAGACTTCTCAATAGAGAAAATCAGAAATTTAACATGCAAAATACTGGAACAGGCAAGAATTGTTGGCAGATACTGCTGGGTGGCTCTAATGTCTATACTCCTGCTGAAAGACACAGGTAGGGCTAGCAGGATTTGGCAGCCAAGGAGTTAGTTCTTAATTGCTAATGACTCAGGAGTGCCTAACCCATGTAGAAAAAGGGACAACACTGCTCTTGGCAAGATTTACCTAACAGACCAAAGCATAACAAAACAAGCATACAAAGCATGCAAAATCACAGCTGCTGACCACTTCACAGTATTTCTTTCCTTTCGTCCTCAGAAAATGGCAATCTCTGGGATATTGTTAAATTTTGTGTAAAAAAAGAAAGGTTTAAGAAACATGCATCTGGAACTTCCTTTTACTGACAAGTTCTTTGAGGGCACATCAAATAGCTATGCCAGGTCCAACTACCCTCCTTTCTCTCCCTTAACCTCACCCACCACCCACCACAGCAAGCACAGCAAGAACAAATGCAGCCTTGACATCCCTTGCACAGGATTCTGGTTCACTCCAGAAGGAGTGATGTTACCTCCTCATCTTTATTGGTGATACATTCCCATCCATGTGATTTATTAGCAAAAGTCTGTATGTTCCACTGTGGTGGGTTGATCTTGGCTGCTGTCACATTCTCACTGAGCCACTCTACCACTCCTCCTTCTCATCTGTATAGGGAAAAGAGAATATGATGGAAGACTTGTGGGTTGAGATAAGGACAAGGAGGGATCATTCACCAATCACTGTCAAAGGACAAACAGGCTCAAATCAGGGTATTTAATTTAGTTTATTGCCAAGCAAATCAGAGTCGAATAACCAGAAAAAAGAACAAATCTTAAAAACACCTTTCACCTTTCCCTCCCTTCTTCCGAATTTCTCTACTCCCTCTCACAGGGGAATGTGGAATGGGAGTTGCAGTCAGTCTGTCATTGCAGTTGCATTGTCTCTGCTGCTCCTTCCTCCTCCCACTCTTCCTCTCTGTTCCAACATGGAGTCCCACACTTGGGAGAGCAGTCCTCCACAAGTTTCTCCACTGTCAGTCCTTCCCATGAACTGCAGTTCTTCACAAACTGCTTCAGCATGTTCTGTTCTCGGGTTCTCTGCAGGCTGCTAGTCTGTCTGTGCTCTGCCTGGAACCTCCATGGGCTATCCCTGGAGACAGCCTGCCTCACCATTGTCTTCATCACAGGCTGCAGGGAAATCTCAGCCCCAGCATGTGAAGCTTCTCCTCCCCCTGCTTCTTCACTTCAGCATCTGCAGAGCCTCTGACATTTTCTCACTCCTCTCTCATAGACGCTGTTGCTCTTTCTTAAATATATTATCACAGAGGCACTGTGATAAACACCACTGATGTTTAGCTCAGCTTTGGCCATGGGTGGGTGGATCTTGGAGCCAACTAGAACTGCCTCAGCTGGACATGAGGGAAGCTTTTGTTAGCTTCTCAAAGAAGAGACCTCCTGCTACCAAATCCTTGCCACACAAACCCAATACAATCAGTCACGCTACAAAGTTTGCCTCTCTTTACTTACATTCCTGTAGTAAGACTAGAAGCATCTCCCTTTCTGGTCAGCTTATTTCATACACAAAAGGATTTTTATGTCTCTTTGGAAGTTTCATTATCCAATGCATGGAATAGAAATAACAGTACCTCAGTTAGCACTTTTTTTCAATTTCCAGTTTTGTGTCTGAAATCTCCTTTTTCCCTCCAAGTACTGTAGGAGTTTTGCTTTCTGACCTTATTTTGCCTAGCCCCTAATTCTCTCAAAGACTCCATAGTCTGCCTTCTGGCATGAGAACATTTTTGAGTGGTTATAACAATTTTACCAGGAGGTGAAATTTTTGAAACATTTTTGAGTTATTTCATAAACTTTTCTCTGCATCTTCCCTTTCTTGACAAAAGCTTCTTATTCCCCAAGTACAGAATAGGCATTGATAGGTGAACCAAAAGTTCTCTAAATAATCCAAATAGAAAGCTTTCTCCTGTGAAAAAAGCTGTGAAGGTGAGAATAAAATCTGGACAGCTCTTCCTTACCTTGTGTTGAGGAGTCACTCCATACATGGGGAGGTCTTCTGACCTCACACAAGTGGAACTGCATTGTAAATCACCAACAGAGACTCCCTCTTGCACCATGTTGATGTTGCAGTCAGATGTGTGGCTGCCACACAGGCAAACACATTAATGTGCATACAGTGTGCAGGCCTTTAACCAGGTCAGCTCTTTTATTCATAGCAAGAGGGCATTAATAATGCAAAGACCTGTGACTGCTTTGAAAGATGCCACATGGCATTGCCAGTGTAGAAAGTTCTCTAGGGGAGCTTCATCATAGAGCAATCCAAGAGAAGACACTTCACAAAGCCTTTAAAACATCTTCACCATTCTAAGACCAGTCAGTTTTTTTATTCAAACAGGTAGGTTCATTATCTTTTCCTCACTCTCTACATCTTCCAGCTAGGACTGCCTGCAGTCAGCAGCCTGGCTTCTGCAGGATGTCTGTGCCCTACTCCCCCACTCTCCCAGCACAAAGGTCTTATTATGCACCTAATTTGAAACCTGGCCTTGTGGCCCCTGTCCTCTTTCTGGCCCCATGACTTACTGCTCCTTCTGGCTGCAAGACTTATGGCCCCTCACAGCTTTCCTGGTGTGAAATGAAATACAGCAGCAGTCCCATCTGCTCTGTGAGGGAGAAAGTCAACAAGTCATTCAGTAGTTGCAGTCCTTGGGAGTTAGAAAGGCTCTCAGCAGGGCACACGTGGGAAGAATGAGGGAAAAGAGACAAAATGAAAAAATCGCAGTTAGAGTAAGCTGAAAAACTTAGATCTAATTTGCAATACATTATTTAAATGGTGAAGAGCAGAAAGCATTAACATAAGCAAGGTCAACTTATCTCAATATGTAGTGACAAATTCAGATTTGCTCAGAGGGTTACAGCAGGGTGTTAATAACACCAAGGTTCAATCCCTGTATGGGCCATTCATTTAAGACCTGGACCAGGATTTATCCTGATATTTAAGGCACAAGACAGAATGTTTTATGACTCTGTCACAGGAGCAAGTTGGTCTGAAACAATTCTTCAAGTTTAAATAATCTATAGTAACAATCTATGGAAATACTTTTACCCAGGTTTGAATAAGGTGACTGTAAGGGGGTTACCCTTTTCATAAAAAAAAAAACCCAAAAACCAAACTATTATGCTGTTACCCTAACTTCTGGCAGAAATACACTTTCCTTGCTCTTAAATGTTTTTTTCATAAATACCAAAGCAGTTCTCCATGGCTCCCTTCAAATCCTTTCTTAATGCTTATTTTTGTTTGTGGTAGCTTCAAACACCTTATAGAAGATAGACAGAGACAGACAACTCACAGGCTGGGCCACTCCAGTGACAGAGTGGTCACTGTTGTGTCCCTGTTACCTCATGCTTTCTCTGTCAGCCCATAAACCCCCCTATTTCCTTCCCTACCATGACACTGTCAATTCTTTAAACAGAAACCATCTTCTGGTCACAGATAAGATTCACACAACAGGATTAGCATTTTATGGTAGAGAAGAAAACTGAAGGATGGACTTTGCCCTAAAATACCCCACACAGATTACCACAGACAAATGGTAACCCTGAAGCCAGGATTTATCCTGTAGCTTCAACAGAACCAGAAGAACTGCAGGTTGTTGTGCACGTGACAGGAATGTGGCTTACATTATGTTTTTAGAGATAAAAATGTCCACTACCTCATCTTTTCGCTCATCTAATATGGTGATTTTTAACATGGATAAGTTTGTGCATGGGTTTGTGAAAAAATTTAAAAGAATATAGAAGAATAGCTAAATAAAAGGCAAGTTACTGCTGTTATACTTAATTTTACCACACAAAAGCAGGCATTGCAATGTAGAAGTCTGCAGTGTGGGAAAGAATGGAAATGATTGCTCTAACTGAGCATACTTTTAATATCAAAGAGCTGGAAAGCAGCAAACACTTTGTTTCGCCCTCAGGTTATCTACATATATTTATTACAACAAAACACAAATTTGCTTACTTCTTAGCACTTCAGTGACCTTACCTACTTTGTCAAGAAAAAAAAATTCTATTATTTTACTCCCCAAATTCACAGCAAAAATTGCTTTTGAAATTGGCTTGCAGCTCTCTCTGTGCACTATGTTTCTATATATTGATCCCCTCGTTGCTGCAGAGGGTGTGTCTGTCCATCCTGCTGTGCAGGACAATGGTGACATTGGCTCTCATTGCTGTGTGGCTGTGCCTACACTCTCAACACTCCTGTGATAAAGTCTTGCACCTGGCCAGAATGGAATAAGCTATGTGAAGATTATCAGGTCTGAGAGTTGGCCTGCAACTTCCCAGAATGGCTTGAAATAATTCTGTGGGATGGCTCTTCAGGTGTGTTTTGTAAAGTAAAAGGTTTAATAAAGACAAAATAACAAACAATACAGAAACAAAAGGAAAAGCTGAGCACAGGCGTCAGAGAAGCCTGACACCTTGCTAGGACACCCCAAAAAGCACCTGAGCTCCCCTCTGCACCCCTATAAATACTTACTGATTTAGGAGGGATAACTTGGCTTATTGCCAATAGAAGAAGCCACAGATGTTGAGAGACATTTCTAAAGCCCAGCCAGTGCCCCTGTGCTGGCACTGGATCATCCACAGTGAGAGTATCACAGAAGATTCTAATCCATTTTCCTTTTAAGTTCAAAGGTAAACTGAAACTTTTTTCCTTATATAGAAACACCTGCTTGGTTGTGGGGGTGCATTCCTACACTCCAGAGGGAATGTCCATGTGAGAAGACACAGCTTCTGCTGTGTGTTTCTGAGGTGAATGAATACAAATTTCAAGTCTTAGTCCTTGCAGTCACTATCAACTACCATTCTGTGTGAGGAAGAGGGATATTTCAGCCTCAGGTGTCCTTTGGAGTTTCCTGAGAAGCAGTCTTCACAGACAGGTAGGAGCTCTGTGGGCTCAGAGATCTAGTCTTGAAGGTGACACTTGAACTCCAGTCTCAAATGTACTTCCATGTTCCATTCTCTTCAAATTAGGCACATCCTTCAACATTTCCAAACACAAGTCTGAGATTTTCATCCTGCAAAATTAAGAGGATGAGGAAATGTAAATGTAGAATAAAATGAAACTGTTGGGTAAGTGACTCTGATCATGTCTTACCTTCAAATGTTACAATATCTGTAACTTTAATCCAGGTCTTCATTTTTAAAGGATAAACACTTAAGAAAGTTTGAATAGAATCTTCTCACCTGGGGAAAGGCAGATCTCAACACCTGCCAAAGAAAACATTTCAGGTTTCTGAGAGGAGTAATCTGCAAGAACTGTTCTTTGAAGCAATAGTGATCAGGAGCCCTTAACCTCAATTTGTCTACAGGCAAAGGAATTAAAGATTTTTTTCTTAAAACAAGGATAATCTTTAGTGATACCTGTTCTGTAGTCAACCTTCATTAAAAAACAAAACAAAACAAAAAACCAAAACAAAAAACCAAAATGCCCAACTTCTTTCTTAATCACTAGAAGCAAGTATATAGATTTACTACTTGCATTTAGCACTCTGCTTGTTTAGAGTCAATACTGTTAAGAAATTGAGTACTTGTGTGTGTTCCTGCAGGACCAGGAGCTGTATTTGTTTTCATTTTTGATGTTATATTCTTTATATAAATGACAGAATGACAGCTACATTATCCAGGTAGAAAAGTAATGATTTCCTGTTTTGCTTTGTTTGTACATACAGCTCTTGCTTTGCCTACTAAATTGTCTTCACTCGCATCTGTAAATTTTCTCACTTGTACCCTTCTGATTCTCCTGCATCAGAAGGAGTGGAGGAGGAGGGTGGCATGGGAGTGAGTGGCTGTGTCAGGCACATCTGTAGATAAACCATGAACCATGACAGAGATACTGGGAAAAGCATTTGGGGATTATTTAAGATTTAATTATGGTTGGTTAAGGGACAAAGCAAGCAAGAGATCAAGATGTCTTGGGGAGGAACAAGTATGGGAAATAGAAGGATAAGACTATAAAAGGCATACTGACATTTAGATATGTTCATTGCTGCTTTGTTTGCTTCTCTGGCCATGCCATGTGCCTGGTCACCACACTCAGGTGATGTTGTCTTCCCACTAAAATCCATTCCTGAGCAATTTCCTGGGTGAAGGACTGTCTATTCTGCATGCACATGTGGGCATGGATGTCTGGGTGCACCCATGGCCTTGCCTGTTCCTTTCTCTGGCTGCTCAGGATGGAGCAGGGACCCTGTGTCACAGGAGCCCATCCATCCGCAGTGCCAGGGACTGGCCTGGGTGCAAGCTGGAGGTGCTGGGAGTCCAGGCCAGAAAGTGAGTGTTGGGGTCAACTGAAAGACCTGTTTCCATTTGTGTCTGTGTTTGTGTGCCTGTGTGAGACAGCTGGAGACAAGGGGATCCAGGTGAAACTTCCCTGGGGAGCCACAGTGTGCTTATGTCCACGAGTAAAGCTGCAGGCACTGGGGGGATGCATGCAGAGGTGCCAGAAACCATGGAAACTAAGGTGATGGAAACTAAGGATCAAGGACCATTGTGGGAGGGTTTCAGTTATTGGAGCAATCCACATTTTGTTTAAATATACAGATAGATATGTTTCCCACCAATTTGACCCCCATCCTGATGAGCCAGAGGAGGCAACAGTGTGAGGCCATTGGTGCAGTTTGTGTGAGTGGTGCATTTTTGTGTCTCACTCCAGCTATGTGCATACGTATATATAAGTGTCTGTACTGTTTATGAGTGTCTGAGTGTGTAGTCCTGGATGAGCCTGGCAATGTGGAGCTGCAATTGGTTCTCCCTCTGTTGGACTACCTGATACACCCTCTCCATTAAAAGGTTTTGATGTCATGTGGACAGAAAAGCATGGCAAAGAGTTTCTATTTTGTTTATAATAATAAAATCTCACCCCAGGCTCAAAATTGGAGAGAGATTTTGGCTGCTTCTTTCAAATTAAAAGAACCCCAAATACAGAATATTTAATGGGGAAAAACGATTCCTTATCACTTGCATTTCTGAGATTCTCTGGCAATTCCAGAAAGGGTGAACAAGTTACTAGAAATTTTGCATTAGTATATACTTGTTACGCTGTATTTGAAATAAAAAAAGGATTGCCACAGATCAAACTGAGCAAACAATTCCATGGTACAGTTACCAAGTACTGGCATATACACAGACAATAATTTCAAAAGGCCCAGGATGACCTGAGGAGAATACCCTCATTTTACCTCAATGAGTTATGCTGCAATTGAAAAGTTGTTGTCCTAGTTCCACTGCAATAAAACTCTGCTCATTAGTCCCAGTGAAAATATCTCCTCTTACAACACCCCTTGTGTACTATAATAAATGAGGAGCAGACTGCTCTGGTATTGTATTCCTGTTTAATTGGCACTGATACACAATGGATGCCCAATATCCTCCTGGTGCTGCTGGGGCTGGAGGACTAAACCACTGAGATCACAAGCAGCAGTTTAGGACAAGAACTGTCTCCTGTCCTGTCCTGGTGAAATTGTGGGCCAGAATTTAAATATGCAAAATCAGCTATCCAGACTGCTATTAGAGTGGACCAGAACAAAAAAATCAGCCTGCTTTTTGCTTTTTTTTTTCTTTCCCAGGGAAGATCCACAGACTTCTAAAAAGCTTTTGTAAAGGTTGTCAAAAAAAGTTGAACTTCTGCTTACAGACTTTAGATTTTTCTGAGGTACTACACAGAATTTACAATGAACAGTAGTTTAAAATTTTAGTTTACCATTTATTTCTGCCTCTGGAGCTCATCTTAACGTCATGGTCGACTGTTTAAAGAGATTTATTCCAGATGATAATCACAATTTTCTTAATTAAAGTGTATTACAAATCAGGTCTCTACAACCTGATAAGTGATAAATTCTGTGATAAGCTTAAATTTAACTTGGAAATTTCAATGTACACCAAAATTAACCCTGAAATTCAAATAGTGAAAGGTAAATATTAATACAAAATACTCCCCTTGCTTAACTCCATGACCAAATATGATCTTTTTAAGTAGGTTCATATCATGTATATTGACACTTCATTTATGATTCACATGTATTTATGACTGAATGTACTGTGTTTTCAACACAAATTGAGATCTAAACCTAGGCTTTCAAATACATATAAATAAATCTGACATAATACCTGCATACAGATTTTGTTGATTTCAGTATTTTGCTGATCATTCCGTCTCCTCAGCTGTGCTCCCAAGAAATTCCCAGAGTTTCAGGATACAGCAATACCTGTAGTGTGATAATGACAGCAGGGGAAATTCCTGAGGCACCATCCCTTGCTGGTCCCTCTCTTCTTAAAAAGAGCAAACCTATCCAAGTTTGTTCACTTTTATGCTGGAGCTTACACAGTGCCCACTAGCCAGAGAGTGAGTTCTGCATCTCCCAGCAATGACCTTCACTAAAGCAGTTTGGCTGGCAGAGGGGAAGGAGCATGAAATGTAAATCTGACCAGTCTGACAGCTGAAATTGTTAGTGTCTTGAAAAGGCAACAATGGTCCATTATGGTAATCAGCACCAAAACCAAAATGAAACCACAGTGAATTGTGAAAGCCCTCTAGGTTTGTATAGATGACTTTACACTGTATATAGAAAATTGTGTAGAGAAGGAGAGAGAAATTAAAAGTGACACAGAAAGGAGGAAATTACTTTTTCATGTATCTTCTGCTCATTTCTCCTTCCTATCCTCAGCAGAGGCTCTGGGTACAGGTTTGTTCAACTCACATTTCTCACTTGTCAGCATTGTGGCTTCAGAGTCTGCAGATCAGAAAGCCCTGATCCCCATTTACACCAGCAGCTTCACCTGGACCTGGGTATGTGTTTCAGTGCTTTCCTCTGGGACTGCCTTTCACTACCCGAGAGACAAGCTGGTCTCTTTGCCATTTGACAGCAAGGGGATCAAGCAAGTCTTAAAAGCAATCAATCTCCTTCCATCTCACTCCATTGTCCCAAGGCAAGAGGGAGAGGCCTTGTCTGTGTGTTGCTCAGTTTCCTAAGATAAACTTGCCAAGTGCATACAAGAAGGAAGAAGCTGCAACCTTCATTCTGCTTTTCTAACACCTTCTTCTGTTACAGAGCAAGCCAGTCCTATATACCTTGTAACAGGAGCCAGAAACCTAAACAGAATTGCTAATCACACTTTTCTGCTTGCTTGTCTTCTAGGAATTTCTACTGTGCTGCACTGTACTCCATGCACCATCACTCACACTGGAAGACCTCTACATGAAAAGAGACAGCCTGAGTGGTTGCTAATGGAAAGTAATGAAAGAATTTACCAATAAAAGGCAACACATTTTAATGCTTGTTATCACAACACATTATCTGCTTGTTATTTGAATATCTTGATGTATATTGATGGGACTAGTCCCCCCACTTCAGGTTTCTCTGAGCCTGACATGGACACACTGCCATGAGGATGCTTCAGCAGGAGAATGACAAATACATCACAGACATATGATACACAAATACATCAAAGACATGCAGAACAGATGCTGTCAGAGGGGCCATTTTGTCATCTTGGTGCAGGGCAGAAGTCACACCAGACACTTTCTGCTGCTTAACAGCTCTGCAGACAGTCAGCCACTGCAATTACTTTCTTGCTTTTAATAAAAAATGTTTATTTACTTAGTAACTATACATCTAGCCACTTAAGAAAGCACCCTTAGAAAGTGCCATTATTTCTAGAAAATCTTTGGGTTGGGCATAGCAATTAAATATGTTTCCTTTAAAATGTTTTTGCTTCACCTACAGCAAAACTGAGCTCCATTCTCTTATGCTGTCTGAAGTCCATGTTAATCCACTGTGCATTTGTATGTTGTGAAATGTAAGATTATATTTCATCATCAGTGGAACGTGAAGGGTGTTGCTTTTTTAGGCAGTCTATTCTTAATTCTGTAAACCATGGTTTATTAGCTGAAGCAGGCATAACACACATGACTGACAGCAGTGAAAGCATTAGTTGAAATCAGATTGACCCTGGGTTTAGTTTTAACCAGATTTAACAAAGACAGTTTAGACTGGAAATGGGGAGAAAAAAAAAAGAAAAAAAAAAAGAGTGACACTAATTGGAGTGTTAAACCAAACTGCTGCTCCTGTCCCTGAATAAAAACAAAAGCAAGTTTTGTTGCAAGGCTCTTGTTTGTCGTCAGTAATGTAACATTTTATGGAAGAGATGCAAGGGAATGGAATGCACATGAAAGTCTTCTGTGAAAGGTCAGGCTGAGAGTCACAAGCTCAGAAGAAAAATAGAAAGAAAGATGCAGTCAAAGAACAGACATGAAAGCTAGGTATGAGTATCAGCTGAGATTCCAAATGAGCTGATACACACAATAATTATGGTTTCCCATAATGACTTATGGGGAAAAGAAGTTACATTGGGAATTACACAGTCTCCTCTCACTTGTAAAAGAAGTAAAGAGCTGACAGTATTTAGTGATAGGCCTTGAGAAGGATTATCTGTTTTTTTTCAAGGTACTATTTTAAGGTGAAGCAAAACCCACATGGAGATCTGTGTGACTTAATTCTTGAAACACAGCCTGGCTGATGAGTTAAAGCTAAGAAAGCAGAGTGTCTTGTCCTATCACTGCAGTCAGCTTCTTCATCTTCAGGCTAGGTTTCATCTGGAGAGAAAAAAATTCAGTCATGTCTCAAGCATCAAAAACATCTAGTAGTGTAAGGAGATGTCTTCAAATCAGAGCATGGAAAAAAAATGTTAAATTAAAAGATTAATGTAGCTGCAAAATAAAAGGCCATAGCAAATTACTTTACTACTAGGAAAATCACTCTAGCAGTGAGTAAAGTGTGCATTCAGCTAGCCCCTCAGTTAATGTGGTATTACTACAACAGGCAAAATGCAACACTTGAAAAGAGCAATATAGGCAAATCTAGTCTTCCATGTTAAAACTCTACACAATGCCAAATATAACATTTCTAATTTCACTATTCAAATTATCCCCTCAGGTCTGATAATTAACTGGTTGTTAGCCAATTTTCAGGAGGTTTGTATCCGTTTAATTGGTAATTTATATGTGATAACTCACTGATGTGGCAAATTTTGTCAAAAGCATTTAAATCATGTGACTATTTAGTTGCTATCAACTCGTATGTGCTCAAGTGAGATAACACTACTGTTTTTAGAAAAAACTGAAAAAAATCAGTGGCAGATTCACCTTGGAGTTGTTTGGAACTGGCTCTATCAGATACAGAGGAAGTTTCTGGCAGCATCTCACGTAAGTCACCCTCACAGCCCCCTGCCGAAGACAATAACTTTGGTTTTTCTTTTATTTTCTTTGTTACCTCTAAGAAAAATCAGGTTTCAGGAGATGGCTTCAGAAAAAATTTAAAATTAGTTTAGGTTGGATTGCAGGCTACCATCCCAAGGGGTTTCAGTTGGCCTTCAGAGGCATGCTGGTATGTCCCTGAACGTTGGGTACCCACAACTTCACTGACAAAATGTCCCTGTGCTTGTGTCATATTTGGCTCACAGTTAACATGGAAAACACGAAAAAATTGCATGGGTGGTATTCAGTTATTGATAAGGTTATTGATTTGGTAGCAGTTGGGAATACTTTCACCACAGCACCAGTTAAATTACGGTCGTTTGAGGAAAAAAAGTGTATTCAGGCAGCTTAGAAAAGCCAAGCCATATGAGGTATTTCCAGGAGATGGTGCTATTCCCAAGCCTTTTGCTTGAGCCTTTACCTCTCAGGGAGAAGACTCAGAGGATCACCATCCTTCCCCTCCTAAGATCTGGGTTTGTATCTTTTATAATTAAAATAACCACCAATTGATTTGGTTCCTGAACTGCATGTTGAAGGATCCACGTTGCTGGAATCCCCTCAAGAAATGCCCTGTGCCATCAGGTAAGGGATGGAGGAGGCTTCCTGTACCCACAGGGAGGGAATCAGTCTCTGCTAGAAAGGGATACTTCAGGGAATTAACCTCCAGGGTTGATTGAGGTTTTCTTTTCCAGAATCAAACCCTTGGGTCTTATTCTAAACAAGAAATTTAAGCCCAGATCTGTAACGTGAGTTGGCCACTCAGTCTCACAGCACCACCTGTGCAGAGAAATGCCTCCTCAGGTCCCCCAACAAATGCCAGTGGGAACTGATGGCTTTGAACTAGAAACCATAACAGAGAGTGAAGAGAGGGGCATTGCTGAAAACAGCCTGAAAAGATGATGCCAGTGAAAAAGAATGCCTCTCAAAACCATGTCCACATTAAGCCTTCACCACTTCACTGTGCTGTAGGTCTTTTCTGTGCCCCCAGCATAGCTCCTGGGACCAGGATTCCCCTTGTTTTCAGTGCCACATGGCTGCTGCTCAGATGAGTTACAGGCTACAGAAGAGACAGCTCCTGTTCTCACTTTTGCCTGACAATGCTAAACCTTGCATGTCTCCAGAGCCTGTTCTAGAAAGTGTTCAAGACCTAGCATCTTCTGTTTTTCAGGAGAAAAGCTGGTTTTGTAAGCCAAGCAAGAGTTGTGTGAGAAACTAAAACTAAAGGTTAGGGAAATTGTTGCAGGAAGCACTGCAGGATCTATGTGTAGGAGGATCNGAAAAGTGAGGGCAACAGGAAATCAACTGGAAATTAGAGACTCAGGAATCAAAATTGCACAGGTAGGATTTGGAGCCTGGATGCCCATTCCCAAAGATCCCAAACCATTTGGCTGTAGACCTACATCACTCTACACCTTCTTTATTTTTTGCTAGCAGCATGGCTTCATGTGGAGACCTAGTAATTTTCCCCAGCTTGTCCTCCAAATCAATGAACCTGTGTCCTGATGGTTGGAGGAAATCTGCCAGGCTCATGGGGGAGGTGAGGTCAAACCTCCTGAAGCCTTGAAGAACACAAAAGCCTTGTCTCATACACTGCTCTGGATGGAAGAATTTGCATTTTACATGAAGGCCAATGCAGCAGGTCTCTGGGCACACATGAGAAATGGTCTTTTAAAAAGGCTGAGTGAAGAATCAGCAGGTTTGTGAATCTTGACAGGCTTAGTCTTCAGCTGCAAGATGATCCATGAGATAGCAGGAACAAAGAGCCTCTAATGTGCCCAGGAGAAATCCTTCAGGCATGAAAGGAATTTCAATTTCAAAATTTCAGACACTGGGAGGCTCAGACAGCAGACAAGGGGGCAGGTAGACTTTGGCTAGTACTGTCTAAATCTTCTGATCTCTCAGAGACTTGGTCTTTTGCCTGTAAAAAGGAAAGTAATGTTTATCTTAGGGTTGCAAGACATGCTTGAATAATGTTTCAATCCCTCCAAAGTCACTGAAGTGCTCAAATGAATGAGGTGGCAGAACTGGATCCAGATTCTGAGTTTGGTGGGGAACAGAGCCCCAGGAGTTTCACTTGCCAGCAGCATTCAAGTTCTGAAGGATGAATGGTATATAATCTCACCTAAAGATGAAAAGTCACAAGCATTAGTTTTGTTAAAAGAGAATTATAAATTTTAAATCCATGAATATCAAAAAACAACAACTTTTTTTTTTTTTTTTAAATAAAATTCTGAGTAGTTTAATTCGTGATTGTGTTTAAAACAGGATATATTGTCATTTTTTGGCTGAAATTTCACAAGGCCCAGTAGAACAAACTTCTGAAATATGCACATGTAGTTCACGGGCACTCATGACTGAGCATTTCTGGAGGAAATAAACAAACAGATGTCTGGTCTGGTGTTCTCATGGTCATTTTTTTCTTATAATCAGTACATTTTTTTGCTACTGCTTTATTTGATTGTGCAAGAGAAATTCTTGGCTTCTGTTCCCCTAATTATAAAACCACACCGAAGACTTAAATATATTTTAGTTAAGGTGTGTAATTGTAATTTGTCTTCTGTGGTTTCTAGGTAGAAAAACCCTTCTGGTTTTGGTACAAGTTTAGAAAAGCCTCTTTGATCTGGGAAGATATTTAAGCATGCACTTCAGTTTTAAAATATATTTGAGGCTTGTTGGAGTTGTGATCAAACACTTCCCTGATGATTTCACTGAAAGAATTGGGATATTCAGTTGGTTTGTCTTTTACTTACCAGCAAAGTCTGCAACAAGAAGCTATAAACAGTGAATTAGTGAATCAATATTTTAGACCAGGAAGCTGCTCTGAATTACATTTTTCAGCTTTTGGAGTATTGCATTAAGCTCTGAAAATGAGTCATTGGGGATAAAGAGTGGATCATGAGAATCTATTATGAATATATTAGCTACATTGCATTTTACTCTTGTACAAGAATAGTTTCCCTGCTCAGCTGAAGGACTTACTGAAAAAAAAGGATGCAGAAGCATATGTTATGTTGCTCCATAGTTCCTTACCCCATTTGTGCATGTGCAAAGAAACTAAGAGACTGTTTTGTGTAATTTGTTCAACATGCATAAATTTATCCATGTAGTTGCTCCATTGACTTAAAAATAAGAACTGCATTTGGCTGTGTATCAACAACAGAGAAGTGGGTAAATGAGTAGAGCTTTTGGGTTTTATTTTTCCATGTTTATATGAAAAAATCAAAGAACAAATGAGTTTGTTGTTTATTATTGATGTAGTAAGCAGATGGAAAACATTATAGCCACCCTGCATGAGGTCCATTTATGGTACTAAGAAGTAGTAAAAAAAATTAATTAGTGTGTCTATCAAAGAACCCCTGAAAAAATGAGAATTGTATTTAA